>VXBI01002037.1:0-82993 GCA_013397375.1 Toxostoma redivivum | reverse complement strand
AGTTTAAAATTTTTTTTTTTTTTTCTTTTTTTTTTTTTTTTTTTTTTTAAACTGGCTGCTTTGCATTAGGTGAAGGCTTTATAACATCAGGGTGCAGGACTTTGCTGGGCAGACCTGCAGGAGAGCCTAGTGGCTCCCTGGATCAAGCATGCCAGGGGTGGGATGCAGGGATGTAATCATGCACAGGAAATGCACAGCGAGGTGACATGGGCAGGTCTTCAGCCAGGGTGGAAGGTCCCCTTTGAGATGGAGTCCTAGGGGATTGTCAGAGGGTGGGAAGGGCATCCTGGCATCCTGCCTGGGCTGGGTTGAGGCCCTCAGGGCTGGTGCTGAGCTCCCTGGGCTGGATGGAGCCAGCACACGGGGCTGCTGCAGTTGTAAGCCCAGTGCAGGTGGCCACCAGCCCCAGACACCCACTGCTGGCCGAGGAGCATGTTCTCTGTGCGTTCAGAGTGTATTAATGCCCACTCACCCCGCGTCTCACATGTAAATTTTCAGTTTTGCATGACATGGTGCTCCTTTGCATGTTGATAGTGCTTTAAAACCAGTACAGAGGATGTGCTGAATTAATCACAGGACTAACATTGAAACGTGGTTTAGAATTGTGGATTTAATGGACTTGATGATAAAAATCATCTGTCTCTCACACTCATCTTCTCTTTCTTTGCATATTCATTGTAGAGGATGTCTTATATCTTAAAGGTAAGGGTAGATACATCTCTTTGGCTTGTGGCACAGAATGCTTGTTCCTGTTAATGCTTCCTTGTGCTTGCATGGCCCTAATTTTGCCTCATTTTATCAGTAAGGTTTTGTCAGAGTCAGTAGCAACTGGCAAATATATTTTGAGATAACTCTCCGAAAGTATTTAGTGTTATGGTACTTAAACCTCCTGGCATGCCTCTTCTCCTTTAAATCCTTATTGCATGTAACCTACTAATACACTAATTCTCTCCAAATCAGCAAGACTTTTAACTGAGTGAAGGAGATAAAAACCTGTGTTTCTTACTCATGGAGTCATAGCAAACGCTAACTTTGTGTGTGTGTTTGTCTGTTCTCTGTGTATATGTGTGTGGGATTTATACTCTCAAATTGTGGGCATTTAGAAGCAGAGCTATTTGCCAACACTTTAATATTAGAAATCAAGTCAATGGAATAAACCACATTATAGGGTTTTCTAGCACAGACCACAGAGCTGGTAAGCAGACTAAAAGTGCTATGAATGTTTTTGAATTCTTTGGCTGAAGGATTTTAGAGAATAATTGAATTTACTAGAGGAGCCTATCCTGGCCCAAACCTGCAGGTGCAATTCCCACTGCTGTTCCAGGGAGCAGTGGGTCACAACTGGTACATGTGAAGGGCAAAAACTATCATTTTCCCCAACGTTGTCATTGTCTGCTTTGTAGCTCTCTAACATGTTGTGTGTAGCATGGGTAGCTGCACCCAGCTGTGCTGCTCCACTGTTCCAGTTGCCTTTGGTTCTGGTTAAACACAAGAGTCTATTTCTCTGTAGGATTCCAGCAAAAGTCCGAAAACTATGAAGAAGTTTCTTCCAAAAAGGAAAACGGAGAGAAAACCATCGGATGAGGAGTTTGTTATTCGGAAAAGTAAGTGTTGCCCAGAGATGCTTTGGCTGCCCCTGGATCCCTGGAAGTGTTCCCCACGTTGGCTGGGGCTTGAAGCAACCTGCTCTAGTGGAAGGTGTCCCTGCCCATGGTGGGGACTGGGACTAGATGATCTTTAACCGCAGCCATTCTGTGATTCTATTTTTCTTTTGTTTCTGGAGATTTCTGTGGACTTTGAAACACGCTGTCTTGTAGTGCCGGATGTGGCAGGATGCTCTCACTGTGAGCCTACGTGTTTCTGAGCACGAGAGACTTCTGGTCCTCCCTGGTCCTCCCTGGTCCTCACTGGTCCTCCCCTCTGACAGACCCCTCCTCCCCTCCCAGTTATGACTGCCAGACATGCCACCCCCCTCCTCATGATTGCTAGCACGAGGTCGTGGATTGTGGGTGGTCTTATTCTGGGTACAAAGCCAAGGAACTACTTCCAAGGAGTTAAAAACTGCACATCAAGCGTCACCAAAGTATTTCTGACAGCTGGCACAAACCCCTACCTGGCCATGCCAGCAGGTCCTAGGACAGTGTCCATGAGGAATCGGGAAACAAAAAGGTCCCCATGCCGACAGGGGTGCTCACCTGCCAAGAGGGGTTTCCTGAGAGCTCCCTAAAGCCCACTTGAGGCACACCTTGGGGGCTTTACACAAAAGGCCGTGGTCACGCAGCCATGGTCAAGCTGCTGTGCACAGCTCCACGCTTAGCTCTCTCCCTTGAGAAGATGGCACTGAGCAGAGGCTGGAAATTAACACTTCATGTTTCCAAGTCCTGCTCTGGTGCTGCTGCTCCAGACCTCCCACACTAGGGCTGCTTTGCCTGCCCATCTCCTGGTGCTGCCTGCACCCAAAGTAGGGCATCATCCCCTGAGTTCTGCCAAGATGAGCATCTAGAGATGAGTTTTCACACCATTTGGTCATGGTGCTTGATGCCACAAAGGCTAGAAAATATAAAGGACCTCAAAACAGATTGGCCAGAGACAGTCAACCAAAGGAACAGTGAGACAGTCAACCAAAGAAACAGCATGGTCTCTTAAGGGGCTTGGGAGCAAAGACTGGGAGAGACAAGGCCAGAGCACCTTGCTTTTTGTGCCTGCTGTTGTTTGCAATGCTTTACAGGTACTGCTGCACTGGAGGAGGATGCTCAGATCCTGAAGGTGATTGAAGCATACTGTACTGGGGCAGGCTTCCAGCAAGCTCTCAGCTCAGGTGGGCACATAACCACATTATTTAGCTCCTACTCTGCCCACAATGCTGATAACCCCTTTGGGAAAAACAGATGTTGCATCATACAGCAATGAGACTCATGCTGGGAAACCGTGGTGTTTAATCTTCAAGATAAGGAAGCTTCATCTGCCTAGTGGTTTAGTTGCCATTGTTTTTCCTCTAAACACAGAGAATGAAGCAGGTAGGAGGGCAGATGAGACACTGCTATTTCACCAGTGATTACCTGATGATAATCTCAGGTTGCTTATAGCTTTAGAAAGGAAGCATGAATATTATCTCTCAATCAGCTGCATGTTTAAGAGCAACCTGCTTCATAAGAACCTATCTAACATCTAGGACTCTGGAAATACAACTATTTATCAGTGCTGGTGAGATGTCAGCCAGCTAAATCACTGAACTGTCAAATAATGGCGTGTAGAAAAAAGGGAGGCCATGGTTCTTTGGGGAGCTCTTGACCCTAGTCAAATGATTTAATTTCTAATCCATGATGTAACGTTAGATGCAATGAGTACTCTTGAAAATTTTCCACTTCCTGCTGTAGCTCTGGGTTAGTGGGATGTAGCTGGCATCTGCAGCCTGCCCCAGGCTGATGGTGGAGCAGGAAGAAGGAGAGCTTCTGTCTCTGATGTAGCATGGGCACCAGGGAAGATTACCACTTCTTCTCCCTCATGAATAATTCTTGTACGCAGGCTCTCGTAAAGACTCCATCCCCCAAGTCCTTCTTCCTGAGGAAGAGAAAATCATCATAGAGGAAACACGAAGCAATGGCCAGACAGTCACGGAGGAAAAGTAAGTGCAGCTGCTCTCCACTTGCAGATAGATCCCTGTGTTACTCTTTGGAAGGGCATTAAAAACCAACGCCCTCTCCTTCTGTATCTCCACAGAGGGAGCAGGCCTGGCGCCATTGACTGCTGCCTTGGTTCTGGCAAAGAACCACCAGACAATTTCAGCTGCTGTTTTGTCCCTTTTAAGGACAGAGCTGCCTTCCCAGCTGCCCTGACGTGGCTGTATCCCTCTGGGAGTCTGGATCCCTGGTTTATGGCTTATCCAGATGTAGGATAATGGGGTCAGTGAGGACAGAACCAAACAAATGGCTCTTATTTTTTTAACTACTGATGTCCTGGGCTGTTGCTGCCCCTCAGGAGCCTGCTCTGCTCCCAGGCACTGAGTGCTCCCAGCCTGTTCTGTAACTTCTGCATCTGGGTGACTGTGTTGAGCCTCTCCCTTTCTAAACCCAGTCCTTTCACATTTGATGTTTTGCAGCACAGCCTCAAGGAATCAAAGCTGCTTTACAAAAGATGCTCAGGCATTTCCACCTTTAAAGTTATTGTTATTTATTGCTGTTGCATAACAGAGGAAGCCAAAGCCACAGACCTTTGCTGATAACTCAAAGCAGAGGTTTGAGAAAAGAGCCCTGAGTTTTGGACCAGTGGCCTATAAATACTCCTGGGCTGTGTTTCCAGAGTCCCCTCACAGGCCTGATGCTCGGGATGCAGAATCTCGATGCAGCTTTCCTGTCAGCACCTCTCATACTGTCACTTTTCCCGCACACCAACTCTAACTTATTTGTCTTTAATTTATTTTTTCAGAAGCCTTGTTGACACAGTTTATGCACTGAAAGATGAAGTCAAAGAGCTGAAGCAGGTAATTTGGGTGGGATTGTTTGTGCTGGGAGTTGAGTGAAAGCCAACCATTTTGGGTCATCTTCAGCTGGTCAGTGCCAGGAAAAGTCTTGCTGATCCTGGTTCAAATTCCTGAATGAGTATTAGTTTTCTTCTGGTTTACCTCCCTGAATCACAGAATCATAGAATCTTTAAGGTTGGAAAAGACCTCTGAGATCATGGAGTCCGATGTCTCTGTTGTTTCATCACCTCTGAGGCACCAGGCAGCAGATGCATGAAAGCACCTCACTGCATAAAGTGCATGGGCATTAACTGCATCTTTATTCCTTTGTTTTTCACCTTGCAGGAAAACAAAAGGATGAAACAATGTTTGGAGGAAGAGCTTAAATCCAGGAAGGACTTGGAGAAGCTGGTGAGAAGGCTGCTGAAGCAGACAGATGAGTGTGGCAGGGAGGACACAGGGCGCAAATCATCCCTGATCGCCTAAATTCATGGAGAAGCTGCTGGCAGTGGTGTGTGACCTCAGATGTATTTTTGGGAAGTGGAACTGGATCCTTTGCCTCTTCTTGCTCCTTATTTTGTTGGTTTGGGGTATTCTGTTACCAAAAAAAGAAAGAAAAAAAAAAGAGGAAAAAAAAATAATAGAGAAAAAATTGGTTTTCTTCCATCTGGTAGGGAAATAAAGCAGAAACAATCAATCACAACTGAACCAGTAAGCAAGTGGTCCATGATTCACAATTCATCTGCAGCAAATAATACCTCATTGTACCTGCTACTGGGAGCAAATACAAACTCTGCTAGTGATTGTTGCTCACAAAATCTTGGGCAGCAGTTTCCTAGAAGAAGCTTAAGCACTTTTTAATGCTTTCATTCTTTCCAAAAGCACCAGTACCTATTTATTGAATGAAAACATTACTGAGGTGGCATTGACCAGAAACCAAAAAAGCACCATGCTTCTCTTTTCAGATAATCACAACTGGGGAAGCTTTTCCCATCCATCATCTTTTTCCCCATTAGTTGACTGTAGCGAACTAGAGCCCAGCAATACTGTGGTTCCTGTGGCCTTGATACTGATTAAAATGTGCAATTAACATGAAGACATTTAAACTCCTTGGGGAAGCCAGATCTGGAGCACCTATCAGAGCGCATAGGAAAGTATTTTGCACAGTGCTGCCTCCTTACAGCTTGTGATTAGCACAACAGGTAACTGCTGTTCTGCCCCCATCCCTTTTCTTATGCATGATGTAGAATTCCTCCCCCTGCTTTGTTTTCACATCGAGTGTCCAGGTATTCTAGGAGATTATAATTTTGCTGTGCTTCCTCCTGCAGGACATGCTTTTCTCCGTATGAAATGTAAACACTGCTTGACAACAAAAAACAACCCCAAATGTGCTGGTCCCCTGCTCCCTTCTGCCCACTTTATGCTCTCCATCACTTCTTCCCAAAGGTTGGGGATGTAGCCAGTGGCCACTTCTCCCCACACTGCCCCACAGGGGCTTTCTGCTAGGGAAAAGGAACTTTCTCTTGAGATAGGGAAGGTATTTATGCTTTGACAAGAGCTGGAATGCTCCTAGGGCGAGGATGTGCAACACCCTCACAGATCCCTGCACAGCTCCTCGAACATAGCACACAGGCAACATGCATATGTATCAGCTCTCCTTATCTTATTTGGTGTTATAGTTTAGAGCTGAAGTTTCCCTTCATTCCTTCCTTAACAGCATTATAAAAATAACCTTCTGTTAATGATGTCTTATTTATCTCACAGGGCAGCATGGTCCCAGGGTGTGCAGAGGCATCACAGCTCATTACAGTCACACCATTATGTTGGTTGTGAAGGACATAACAGAGGCAATAATTACAACTCCCCCCTTGCCATTAAAATTTAGCCAGGACATTGCAAATGGTGTTTTGGGAGATGCAGACTCCGAAACATCTCAAAGAGTGTAATAAGAAACCCTCTTTAAGCTATTTCTAGGGCAAAACAGAGGTCTGGCTACATTTGCCATCCCCAGAGCATCCCAGCTGGATGGCAGCTCCCCACATCCCTCCCTGGCCGTGCAGTTGAGTGGTTTAGTCAGCAGTCAAGCTCTGCTGTGCCTGTGAATCGTTTTCCAGGAGCAGGAACTTTGCTGCACTTACTGCTGCTCAGGGAGGCCATGGGTACTGCCTGGCCCTGCTGCCTGTCCCAGGCTGGGCTGGGGGACTGGGCTGCTGCCATGCAGAGCAAACCAAGGGCCACTGACACTCCAGGGAGAGGATGGAAATGTGTCATCACTGCCCCCAGGCTCAGTTGAAACCCGTGCTATGTACATATGCATGTTTGTGAAATGTAACGTGATGGAGGGCACACTGGGACTTTTTGGATCAAGTGTTTCTCAAGAGCTAGAAGCCAAAAAAAGACAAGAAAATAAAATAAAAAGGAAAAGAAGCCATGCCAGATGGACAGCAATGTTTCCATATTTACTTTGTTTACAGTGCTTTGTAAATAGGTTCCAGTGAGTCTGTCTTTAGATGGATGTTGTGTCAGCTGCCTTCCAGTCTATCTTCGTCATGTAGGTTTATTTACTGTAAACTACTTATGCAAGTTCAACTTTTCTAACATGTTTTTATTTTGAACAGTTTTTTAATTGACATTTTCAACAAATAAAGAAGGATAAAAGTCGCTTCTTAGCCCTTGGAGCTGTTTCCTGTGTTTCTGCCATGAAAGCAAAGACAGTGCTTGCTCTGGGCATCCCTGATTTCCTCAAAATGCCATGGCAGCATCATACCTCTGATTTACTGGTGGGAATACTGGTGTGAAGGGTGATGCTGGCACTTGGACTGTTGCTCCCACCATCACCCAGACCTGCAGCAGGCCAAGGCACCTGGTCCAGGGGAGGAGATGCATTTCCATCCCTCAAGCCCCACGTGCACCCTGTTCACCAGGATGCTTTATGGAGAACAGACTGCTCTGCTGCACCAGGCAGTTGCTGTAGATAAGTGACTTCCTGCCTGTTTGATAGTTTATTTTTTTTTAGTTAGTGTGTGTTTTTTCTGGCAATTAGGTGTGGTTACAGGATTTCCTCTGGTCTACCACCACTTGGACAAGACATCTCCTGCAGGCTGGGGTTTTTTTAACTCTTTGGTGCCATGGTCTGTGGTCTCAGCCCAGAGCAGAACAGGAGGATCGAGGGCAGCAAGGCTGGACCTTTCTCTCCTTCCCCAAACACAGAGTAGGAAAAATAACAAGGGGAAAAAGAACCACTAGCCTTGAGTGCATCATGGAAAAACACTCAAACTGCCAGAGGGCAGGGTTAGATGGGATNTTTAATGTGAGCTTAGTGTGTTTCGAGCCATGCAGGCACCTCTCTCAGCAGATGACCATGCTTCTGCTTGTTCCTGCTACTGCTCATCCGTCACCCCCTGTGCCAGTCCTCATGTGCCCTGCAAACTGATCACCCTCTCAAGCTCTTCTTAACTCAGAAAAAGCAAAAATCGGCTTGGAAACAGTAAAACCCACAGCCTGAGGACTGGCATAGAGGCCTCATATCCAGGGAAAAAGCAGTGTATTGCTGACCTCTAAACTTTCCATGAGGAGAGGAAATGGTGCCAGCTGTGGCAGCAGGCAGGGCTGGAGGAGAAGGACACGGCTGGATGGCAGCCATTGCCTCTTGTCCCCTCTCACATCTGAATCCCACGGGCTATTTTTGCCAAGTAAGAAACAAGAAGCCAAAGCCCTGAGAAAGGCAGAGGTGTGGGCAGGGGCTGGGGTTGATCGTGCAGCCCACAGGCAGGGGAGGTGACAGTTGGCATCTATGACCCTTGCTGCAGAATTTATGGACTTGTTTAATGACTGATTTCTCCTCCCCTCTCTAATTGTTTTCCTCAACCATGCAATTTGCAGTTCCTGGATCCCTGCTCGGTGATTTGGGCTGGGATCACAGCCCAGCCCAAGGTCTCTGGCAGGTGATCTTGGCCACCGAGGCTGGGGGCTGCAGGAGGCTTCAGAGTGTGCACTGATCAGTTTCTCCTTGCCTGTGATGAGCAGGTTTTGCACTCCTGGAGGTTTTTGGCCACACCAAGGTCCTCACAGCTCTCTTCTCCCCATCTACTTGCTCCAAGCTTCTCCTCCTGTCTGGTCATGCCAGTTTGCACCATCTTTGGTTTGTCCTGTAGCTTCCACCCACACTCCCACCAAGACTGAGCACCTCCACCTCCCTTGTTTGTGGTTCTTCAGGCAGCCCAGCACTGCCTCCAGGAGCCCGTCCCACAGGGCTGGCCGAGTCTCAGCAGCAGCAGCAGGGATGTGGTCAGACCCAGGCCATCACAGGGCACTGTGGGAGGCAGCAGCTGCCCAGCCCCATTCGCAGCATCCATCCCTCATCCCTCTGCTCCAAAGCAGAGGCATCCCTGCAGGCTCCATAGCCTTAGGACGGCAGGAATAATCGTCTTTGAGTCAGGTGTCCTAAATCCTGTTAACACTAGTCCCCACCCCTCTGTTTCACAGCTGTGCTGGGGGCTTCAACCTCCATGTCTCACTGCCCTCCCAGGACAGGGCTCACTGCTTCCTTCTGCCAAAACGTCCCTGGTGCTGCCTGGCCCTGGCACCTCGACATGCCTCAAGGAGCATGGTGGAACGGGTGCCCCTGGAGGCTTTTGGGACTGGTTGTTCTCAGTGTGACCCCCAGTACCACCCCAGTGGCCCCTGACCCCAAGCAGGACCCTGTGAAATCTCAGCCTGGGGCTGGGAAGGGTGTTGGAGCCTTGTTCAAAACATACAGAGCCACCTACATCTTAATTCATAGATGATACAATTAGTTGTATTAATTGTGGAATGATCAGTGGAAGAAACCCCACACTGTGGAAGGGGAAAGCAAAAACACTGAATTATGCTGCAAAACACAACTACAGCCATGTACAGTCCTCTGGCACTCAGAATCTCTGGCTACAAATATAAGATGGGTTTAGTTAAATAAATAGTCTTTATACAAGATGTCAGACAAGTGTGGTCCATTCCCTAAAAAAGTTAGGTGGTTTTGGAGAAAAGCCAAAAAATACTTACTAAATTATAGTAAAAGCAGAGAGTCCCTGAGCTCTTTTGGCTTTGGAAGGGGCTGTGCTGGGCACCCAGCTTTGCAATGAGCTGTGTGAAGAATGCCCCTTCTGTCCCACCAGCAGTGGCATTTGAGCACCGTGTTAGGACTAGACCTGAAGCCTCCAGCAAAACAAAGCCTAAAGACTGCCCAAATCTAGAAGCTCTTCATTTGCAAACCTGTTGGCATCCAGCATTATTTCCAAACTTTGACACTCTAACTGTGACCTGTATAACCCCAGCCTTGTCACATATGTAATCCTCAAATATTTTTTAAAGTGCAGCATCAATGTCCTCGTGTCCTGATCACCTTTCCTGCAGACCAAGCTGGAGAATAGGGTTGGGAAGACCCTAGTATGCAGTGTCACCCAGGTCCCCTCTGCCCAAGAGGGGTCCTGCCCCTGTGCTCTCCTGGAGCTCCAGGAAATGTACCCCTGTGGACACGTGCTCACTGAGGACAGCCAGAAGAGCTCTGCACATGTGCTTTGGAGGGAAGAGGCAGGTGCTCCTGCCACCTCCGTGCTTTCCTGGCCCTCCTCCTGGGCAGGAGGGGGTCTCAGGAGAAGATGCAGTTCCAGTTTTGATGATGGTTCCCAGTGCCCCTTCCACAGGAGAGTGAAACCGCCCACAGGCAGAGGTTCCTCTGTCTACAGAGGTGGGAGGACAGTCTGGTGAACAGACTGAGGCCACCAAGAGCAAACCAGCACTAATGCCCTGCCTTCTCTCTGCCTTGAAACCTGCAGTCTCCCTCTGCAAGCAACCACCCCTCTGATGCGAAGCGATTGTCACCCAGTGTGAACCCAGCCAAGGCAGTGCCACCCTGAGGAAGCTGGTTAAGTTTCACAGACAGTCATGGATGGAAAAAAGGGGGATTCTCCAGGTACAGCAGACAGTTGTGGTGGCAACATTGCCTCACCAGCAGCTACCATGTAAGGACAGGGCTGGGCTTACTGATTCCTTTAGAGGAGATGTTCCTAAGCCTTTTTATGTTTTTGATGCTTGTGAGCAGATCAGTGATGGAGATATGTATGAACCCAGCTTGGCTGAAGTGCCCTGAGCCATCCTACATTTCTAGGAAAGAAATGTTGATGGTAGAGTTTGGTAAACAAAGCTCTTGTGACATAACAGAGACAACGACCCTGCCAGGAATGTGGGGTGTGGTGGACCCAGACACATGACACCAGCATGTACCAAATCAGTGGCTGCAAAAGAAAAAATCTGAGAGCAAACAATAACAGCTTCAAACTTTGTTCCATTTGTGTTGTCAGGGCCCCTTGGGCCTCATTAATAAATAACAAAATATACAAATTAAGAAACAAGAAAAACAGAGAGGCAAAGGAACATAAATAAGGGAAAAAGGGAAAGGCACTTTGCTCAAGGAAGTTGGGCTGAGTTCCCAGCTCAAGGCAGCCCTTTCCTCACTACAACTTGAAGATGCCAAAGTAGGTGTTGCCGTGCCTGTACTTCACTTTCGTGGAGTCTGTCACATTGACAAAGACCATGTCACCTTCCCGGAGGGTGAAGACACCTCCCACTCGGATGGACTGGAGTTCACAGAGGGACTTCACAGTGCTCTGCGTCTTTTGTCCTTTCAGCAAGAGCCGGTCCTCTTCCTTGGGGATATGCAAATAAACATAGATGGTGAAGGGTGCCAAAGGTTCCCTGGTGCAGAAGCTGACTTGGGAGTAGATGTAGTAGAGTCCTGCTTCCTCCACCTTCAGTTTCCCCTCCTTGTTCGATATCAAGCTGTTTGTGGGGCCATACATGGTCTCCTTCCACTCCAGCACTGTAGGGAGAGAGCATGGCAGGTGAGCTCGGAGAAGGAGACTTCCAGTTTGGCAGACTGATTTGGGGGGACACCCACAGACATCTGGCCTGAAAGCCTCTGTCTGTCTGCGGGGTGCAGTCAGTGGGGTAGCCAGCCCAGGACACCACCCCCAGCCCCAGGGGAGCAGAGACCCTTCCCCAAGGCCAAAGCAGGTTTAACCCATGTTGCTGATCGCTGGTTTTGTCAGCCTTGACTTGATATGTGAGTGAAGGAACATTTAGCTTCCTTCATTCAGCCAAGTGGAAATGTTTAGGGAGGAGATTGTCTGGGTTTACCACAACAGATCAAACACTGTGTCACTTCCATTTGCTGCCCCCATGGACTTCAGTGGGACACCCTCCAAACCCTCAGAGCACGACCAGAATATGCTGCAACCCTGCTCTTCAGAGCCTCCCATCCCAGTTATCCCAGTTATCCCAGTTCAGGGCTGCCTTTCCTCCAGAGTCCTTCCTCCTCTCAGACTCTGGAGATGGTGAGACTTTACCAAAGAAGTACAAAAATTAACATCACACGTTTGCTATCCCTGCCTGGGTGCAGAGCTGCAAGGGCTTAGCACAGTGAGTGCTGCTTCCCATTGGCAGGACCGTGGGAAGGACCACACAGATCAGGTGCTGCCATGGATTTTGGGACACTTTTGGTATCATCAGAGTAGCTCATGCAGTTGGTCCGGATAGGTCTATACAGAAACCTAGAAGCCATGGCTGTAGGGGCTGAACTCAGCTACAGCCTCTGGAATTTGGACCTCTGCCTTCCCTAGCCTACAGATATCTGGAAGAGCAGCCAGGGAGAGGAACTTGGCTCCAAGGGGAATAATGGGTTCAACTGCCCCAGCCCGGAGACAGTGTGCCATGGGTACTCCTGGGGGAGCCATGCAGCCCATGGGCCCTGACCAAGCATCCCACAGGGACATTTCCCCACAAAGAGTTGAGCTCCAGGCAACTGCTGCTCTCTGGACCCTGCTTTATAGGCTCAACAAGTGCTTGAGCAGGGAGTTTTAAAATACAGCAAGTTTCTCACTTCTTTGATGTTATCTAACATTGAGCTTTCCACAGGTAGACTGAGCTCTGGGTGAAATGCTGCGTCAGAGATGGAAAGAGCAGTTGCCGATTACTGTCAGTTACTCCAGAATTAAATCAGAAGTGCCCGGATTGTGAAATCCTTCCAGATGGAGTGACTGACCTTGCAAGCTCACACTCACTTTGGTAATCCTTGCTGTAGTGGGAAGTCCCTCAGCTAAAGCTGTGCCGGGCGACAGAGCAGCAAGAGCAGCCACGGTCCATGCAATGGGATGTACAAATGCAAAAGGATTCAGGTATATCTCTCAAACCTAATGTGGCCATGGCTGTGAGTAATTTCAGTGACTTAATCAGTTTGGAGCCCCATGTTGTGACTGTAAAGCCCTCAGCCAGCCCACATTGCTACCAGGACCACTGTGGGTGAGAAGAGGATTAAATCAGCAGATGCAAATGTGAGCAGAGCCCTCCTGCAGCAGCCAGCCCAGCAAGAGATGGCCAGGAGAGTAAAAAGATCCATTTTAAGAACAAAAGAAATGTGGGAGGTTGTTTTCCTTAAATACAAAGATAAAAGTTTTCCACTCATAAAAAACCCGGGGAAGATTAAGTCCTTGTGGTGCATTTCTAGGAAGGCACACATGGGGCTCCTGAGGACAGGTGGGATGTGCCAAGCCCACGTGGCACAGGTGCACGTGGCGATGTGACCACAGGGATGTTTGCTGTATTTTGGAGACACACTTTGTGCTGGAGCTGTTCTGGCCCCGTCCCTGCCCTCAGAGAGCCACAGGGTAGGACTGTGAATGCACACTGCTGTGACACTGGTCGAGGTAGGACTGGGTGAGTCTGTCTTACCTGAGCCTGCCTTGCTGCTCTGCTGCCCTGCCAGATGAACTGCAATTGGCTCCCTCTTCTCCGCTGCAATTTAAAAAGGCCATTGTCATTGATGCCTTGGCGCCCACGTTTCCCCAGTGCTCCTCTGCAGAGCCTGCAGTGCCTCCCGCCCTTCCTGGTTCTTTACAGTCCAGATTCCACCCCAGCCCTGAGTGAGGCAGGACGTGGCCTCCGCTCAGCAAAGACCTGCAGGTGCCTCTGAGGTGAAGCCTCTGTGGATAAAGCCTGCAGAGGAGATGGTGCCACCTCACCTGTCATGGGAACAGGACCTGGATGTGCCCACACCTCACCTGCCACAGATGTCTCATTCTTGTGTGCCAGACCCGGAGGCTCATGGTGCTCAGGACCTGTGAAGTAAAAAGGCCGCAGATTTAATTTTAGGTTTGATTTCAACAGCTTCCAGCTGTCCACTCTGGCACCCAGATCTGCCTGCCCTGGGGACACAGCCATGCCCAGTGTCCCCTCTGTCAGCCCACACCCAACTCAGTCCTACCCCCGTGGGGACGCTCCAAACCCCAACCCGTCCCCTGCCGCCACACCATGCCCTGAGACACTCATGGGCTGTTGAAGGAAACCCTTTCCCAGGCCAAGGAACTCCTCCTGCCCCAACAAGCCATGAGTGCACTGGTCACAGCAGGAAACTCACCTCTCTGCATTTCAAACTTGGGCTGCTCCTTGAGGGATCTGTCCTGTTACAACAGCAAAAATATATGGTTTTTTCCAAAATCAAATCTTTTGGAAGGTTCTATATAAAAGATGTTCTGGTCACAGTTGGGGTTGGTGGTATTTGGCTCCAACAGCCCTGTCAGCTCTTGACAGAGGTTACACAAATCCAGAGAGCCTCCTCTTGTACCTTCCCCAGCTTCACACATGACCATACGCTGCTTGCAGCAGGGAGTTTGTAGGGTTTATGGTCTTAGGTTTAATTAAATTAAAATGATGGGTAAAGTTTATTTAAAACCATAAGATAAACAAACAAGAAAAATCTCCTTTTCATGAGATAATGCACACTCATGCTTCTCCTCACTGGTTGCCAGGAGCTCTGTTTCCCGGCCCAAGCCTTGCACTGTCATTGACACCTGGGCAAAGTGGGCAGAAAAGTGTTCCCAGTGGCACGGGGCCATGAGCATCCTCACAGACACCCAGCACAGGACTGGAGCAAGGTGCCAGATAGCAGAAAATCAATTATTTTCAGACCAGAATCAGGGAGCAGGGCCAAGGGGCTGCAGCTCCATCCTGCCCACCACGAGCCCCAAACATACCATGGCATGTTGCAGCTGTTTGTGCTCTGATCAAGAGCATTTTAGGAAAGAAAACAATGAGATTTTTCAATTATATCAATATAGTGTAAAAAGAATACTGCATAAAAAAGGGTAGGTGCTACACACCCCTAAAGTGAAGGGCACTCATGGTTTTAAAATAAATGCTTGGGGTGAAACTCTGTGTATGACTGGGAGCCCCTCTTCCCCTTCAGTGGGATCTTTATCCACCCAACAGCATGTACCTTGCACTGGATGTTCTGGAAGCCCTTTATAATCTTTTCACAGTCCAATAATGTTGACTTCTGACCTTCTGCTGTCTGACATTTCTGTACTTTCTTCAGGAAGATGTAATCTTCATTTAAGGTCAGCACCTCTTCCATCTGCCGACAGGGGAGAGAAGGGAGGGTCAATGGAATGTTGGTAGGAAACCTGCAACAGCTGGCAGCAGAGCCATGCTGCATTCTTGACAGCAATAAATCCAGCCTGGGAGGATCAGGGTCAGATGTTCAGTACTGGGATGAGGTGGGCAGACAAACTATGAGCAGCAAGCAATCCCACAAGACACCCAGTACAGCATCTGTGCCCTCATCCATTGGGAATTGAACCCATGGAGCTCACCCTCACCCTGACTGACAACGCTAGGTAAGAGGAGGATTGCTCAGGTTCTATTTTCTATCACCTTGATAATTAATTTAAATGTCCACCTCTGACTTTTCTTAAAGGCACAGAAATCCTAGGGGGTGGCTCAGGGGCCTGGGCTTTGTAGCTCCTTCTCCAATGGCCTCAGCAGGCAGCTGAGATCCTCACTCAGCCCCTCACTGCCCTGTCCACACAGAGGGGCTTTGAATTTTTTCTGCTTGCTTATTGACTAAAACAACTGCCAGCAAAACAAAACTATATGTAGGTTGGGACAGAATTGTGCCAAGTTCTTCAGATTAAAAAAAAAATCAGAAAGCCAAGAAGAAAGTAATTAAATGCATCCAAATACTGATTTTTAAATTTACATCTGTTTGGGGTTTTGTTGGTTTTTTGTTCCTGTAAAAAACTATCATTCAGTTAAATGGTAAAGAGAAAGTGCAGCTGATCATGAGGACCCAGAGTCGGGCAGAGAGGTCAGCACAGGCAGCACTGGGATGTGGAGGATCATATTTGAAGCCCTGTCACACTGAAGCTCTGAAGGCAACTGCAATCCTCTTGCCACCTGTGCCTGCATTTCAGCTGCCTCTGATCCTCAGCCATGTCCCCCTCCAGTCACATTTCCCTCTGCCAGAGACCCTCTACACACCTCCCCGACAGCTGCAGCCTCCATGCAGTGAATCCCCTTCCAGCCCTCTGATATTAAAGCCCTCCTAGCTCAGCATTGCTCTCCACCCCACGACACAAGTAAAAATCAGTAACATCCACTGTATCAGTGTATCTGGTAAGCAAACCGCATTCTGGGTTTTAGGCACATATTTCCTTAGCTGGCAGTTGTTTCTGGCTTGAAGGACAGTAGCTTTAGATTGGTGATATTAGGCATCATGCCGAGCAGCTGCAGCCTTACCAACCTCAAAAACAGCTTTCCAGACTTTAACTTTTTTGGTAAGTATTACAAATATAAATATTACAAAAATAAATATCCTGTCCCAATATAGGACAGGATCACTGGTACTGTGTACCTTCAAAAATTTAGAAAGTACTAAGGTCTAGTCTTTTCTTCCCTAAACTGAAAGACAGCATCTGAAGTGAGATGTTGGTAAAGTCACTGAAACACTAACAAAAATTTCATTTCTGAACATTTCATCCTCTCAGTTACCATCACAGTGCTAATAAGTGCTACAAAATCAGAAAAACCACCACCAAGCCTAAAATAGCCACTTGCATAGCCTCTTGTCCTCAGACTAGCCATCAGCTACCAGGTTTACTCTTAACATCTCTTCTTGTTTGGTCATTCTCTTTTTGCTAGCAGGGGGATCAGATCCCTTCTCCCGCATAGGTCTCTGTGGCAAATTAAAGCAGAAATGAGAACACGGTGTGATAAATGATACTGCTGTCTCCATCCCGTGGTCAGCACCATCTTCCACTGTGTTCATCCTCTTGGTGAGCAGATATCACCAGAGCTGAAGTCAAACCATGCCAGAAATCCAGCAGAGACAGAGACAACCTTCTCTCTCCGCTTACCTTATCCATCTTCATGTGAAGATACAAACAGAAGAGCGCGGTCCCAATGGTCTGCACTACAATAAATACAGTGAGGAAGCCCAGGAACATTTTCATGATGCCAGGAGATGTGCTGCTGATGGGCCGGGGTGCCTCAGGGCCATAGGGTTCGTTCATCCTCCGTGCACGGTGCTGAGGCTCCTCCAAATGCGCTGCTTGCAAGTAGCATGAGAACTGCTCTGCGAGCGCCTGCTGCTCAGGGGATACAGGGTACAGCAACCTACACTTCCTGGAAAAAGCTCTCCGTAGTGGGTAAGTTTGTTCACTACCATCTCCCACAACAACAACAAAAAAGTTCCTTAGACTTTCTTCTCTGTTGCACTTCCATGCTTTTTCCTACTGTTCTACCAGAAACAGAGAGAGGTTCTTTTTTCATATATTCATATTTGCCCTTGAATCACTCCAAAATATTCCCTGGTGGGGTTCTTTTACTGCTGTGGATGAAAGTTTTGTGGCAAGTTGCCTTTAAAGAAATGAAGACTGAATTGAAGTTCAGAGCTGCTGAGCAGTACTGTGGCCTGCCAGGGGGCTGGGAAGCACTCAGAAATTTGGTTGTTTCTCAAAAAAGGAAGAAAGGCTTTTTGCTTTTTCCTTTAAGAGAAGGGTGATTTCTGTAGTGAAGATGCCTGGCTGAGGCAGGTGGGTTGTGCTGGTTTCTGCTTTCCCTTGTGCTATCCCCTGGGTGATGCCTCTAACTGGGTAGGCTGGATGATCTGGGAGGAAGCACTGTCTGTACAGACACTGTGACCCTGATGTAGGCACAGCTTTCATGCTCCTCAGCAGACAGTGGGACTTTGGGCTTGGTGCCTGGCCATCACTTTGGAGAGACAAGTTTTAAGCAGCTTTCTTGATACCCTAGTGAGGTGCTCACCCTATACCCAAGGGCACAAGCCATCTCATACCCTGCCCCACTTATCCCTGTTACCTGTACCTATGTACCTAGGCATGAAAAGGGCTGTTGGGAATGCCAGATACTCCTGCTAGCTTCTGATCTCCCAGCATCACTGCCATGCAACTTCAAGAGACCCATGTCCCCTCTACACCCCAACCCCTCTTGAGCTGGCTGCAGGGAGGTGAAGTCCTGCCCCCCAGCCCTTCAGGAATCTAATATTCATGAGTACATGTAACACTGCTAAAATAATATACAGTAAATATCAGGGGGTCATCATTGCTTGCAACAGGGGACAGACTTCATTTTCTCCATGTAAAGAGAATAAATTTGGGGGTTTGTTGGGATGCAGAAGAGGGGGGCTGAAAGAATGTGTTGAGGAGGGCTGGGGCACTGGTTTGAAGGCTTCATCAACCATCATGTAGTTCTGAAAGTGGTCTGCTAGAGGAGATGTTCTTATCAGATGTGCACACAGCCAATACAGGTTTGGATCCTGCCAAGGCAGGGGAGTGCTGAACAGGTCCTGATTGCCAGCAGGACCAGGAGAGGAGGGTACACAGTGCCTTTTGGGGCTGCTTAGAGCATTGCAGCATGGAGTCCAGCATCTGCTTCTGCTATCTGCCTTCTCTCCCGCATCCTGCCCTGTGTGGTTAAGATGCTGTGAGCTGTAAATGCAAGTGCTGATAACAAAGCACAAACACCTCTGCAACTGAATCAGGGTTTGACCTTAGCATGTCACTGTGCTCCTAAATATAACACCCTAATCACAAGTGTGGGATGGCTCCAGGGTCTTTGTGGGCAGCAGTTGAGCAACAGTTGAGGGCAGATCATGGCTCTGGGCTGAGGCCCTGGCTGGTGCTTTGGACTCATGTAACCCTTCAGCTTGCCAGGACTGTCACAGCTCTGCAGTGAGGGGTAGGGCTCATCCTTTTGGAAGAGCCTGCCAGCTCCAAGGTCAGCCCCCCTTTTGCCTTCTAGAGGAGAGACGAGCTGCTGGAGTCCCTCCCCCTGAGTGCCTGTACTCTGCAGGCTGCCACACACCCTGACCATCCAAGGGCTGCCTTGCTGCTCGGCTCACCAGGGCTCCCCAGTTTCCTCAGCAGTGTCCTCCCAGCAGCAGCAAAGTGACTCAAACAATGCTGGGGATACCTTATTGTGTCCCCAAAGAGGATCTCCTCAGCATTACTGAGTTTTGGACCTGGTCCCTTGGGCTTGCAGCTCTGCTGTGCAGAGGACCAAGCCCACATACAGTCTAGGGCCACTGCCAAGTGCCTGATTTTGTTTCTTTTTGTCTTAAAATTGCCATAATCTTTGGAAAGGTCAAGCCTGGCCTCCTCTCAGGCATCTGGTCTGACAAGCTCCTGCATACTGTCCCTACCATGGCAAGTTTACCACAGGCAGAAAGCCATTTGAAAATTCCCAATAATAGCCCAGACAGCTGAGGGCCATGAGGCCACAGTGGGGAGCAGCACCAGCTCCCCAAAGTCCTCATGCCTTGCCTTAGCCCCATCACACTCACCAGCATTTTCCAGGGCTCTTTAGAGTTTCCTCTAAATTTAACACATCTGGGGGAAGTCACTACATGTGAAACTAAATTACATGACAAGTCATCATTTAATACTGTTCCCAAATGTGCTGGGACAGAGGCAGCCAATAACGTGTGAAACCACAGTGCTGAGTGTTGCAGCGCTGAGTGTTGTCTTTGCACAGCTATTCCTGAGCCCTGGCTTTCTCCAGCAGACAAAACCTTTCCAAAGACATTTCTGTGTAGCCACCTGCTTCACTGAAATGAGAGAACCTGTAGGAAATGTAGAAAAGCCCAAGCATGTCACTGATCCCATTGCATGCACCTTGATGGAGAGGCTGGACCCTTGGATGGGCTGACAGGTTTGGTGAGGAGGATGGGGAAAGGCTCCAGGTTTGGGTACCCAGCACAAAACATCACCAGTTGGCCAGCTTGTGCTGCAAACCAGGAAACTGAGTTGCTCCTTGGCAGCACCCTGATTGAAGAAACCTGGTGGAAAATATGACAGTGGAGATCCTGGCAGAGGTTCAGCAGCAGCAGCTCCTCTTCAGGAAACCACTACTGCACAGCAGCAATCCAGCCCCTTGCTGCTGCAGCTGGCGGGGAGCAGCCCTCGGGAGCTGTCCACCCTGCAGCACCTGGTCCCGAGGCTGCTCCCCTCAGCCTGGGCCAGCAGGGCTGCCCTGCCAGGAGTGCTGGATCAGACGGGACAATGTGGCCAAGCCCTGTGGCAGGCAGACCCCGACCAGCTGTCCTGGCCCCGCTGCTGTTCAGAGCCAGGCAATCCCAGGACGTGCTGCAGGGTATGTGTGCTCCTTGGCCCCTTGGGACATGCTCTGCTGCCACCTCACACGGAGAGTAGGGATGGGGGAGATGCATATCCCTGACTGGTTTGGCTGCTGTAGGAACATGGGGGAGCATAGCAGAACAGGGAACACAGTCTTAGGGAAAGTGGGGCATAATCCAGAGGGCAAGGAAGAGAGGACCCAACACCAGAAGGAAGAGTCTGCATTCATGGGATAATCCCAGGGAAGATGAAGTCACATCTTCACCCGGTGACGAGCCCATCACCAAGAAACCAACTGGGTTTTCTTTCACCTCCCACCAAACTCTCTGAACGTAACCATGCCCACCCACTTGTGAACCCAAACTGGCACAGTTCCTCCAGCCAGATAACCCCTGGGTGAGACAATGGGAAAATGTGATCCATTGCTTGCATTCCTATTGCCCTAGTCGTGTTATTTCCGCTGATCAGCAAATTGTCTCCATTTGTCTTTGGGGTTCTGAGTTTTGTTTACTGACAAAATATCCGGTTGCCTGCCCCTGTGATCTGACAAAGGCTGGGAGCATCTCTGAAGGCAGCAAGGTGAAAGCTGCTGAGAAGAGAGTGATTTTTTGGGGTTTTTTGGATGCCTGCTGTGGTTTCTTGACTAGCTTTTTAAAATGTGATGCTTGCCCCACACACTCTTTACAATTAACAAAAGCTGAGTGTTGTGCAGTGCTAAGAACAATACACTCAAAAAGAAGATTTTATTCTGAGTCAGAAAAGGAGTTTGCCTGCATTGCCGTGGGAGGGATGCAGAAAGGAATCTATGAGAGAAACCTAAGTTAAAGCCCTTCAGCCCAGGGCTAGAGGCAGAAGTGAAATTTGAACTTTTCTGCCATTTGCTTTTTCGCTTCTTTAGATTTTTTCACTCTCCTGTATCCTCGGAGCTCTCATATCTCCAGGACAACCCTGTCATCAGAGAGGAAGAGGGAATAGAAATAGCCAGAGCTCCACAGAAAACATCACCAGCATCTGGAGAAGGAAAGGTTGCATTACTGTTTCTGTTTCTTCATTATCTACCTCAGCCGAATAAAAGAAAATTCTTGGAGTCCAAAGCAGCACAAAGCGGTTTCAGGGAGAGAAAAATATGTCAGAGCTTGTGAAAGTTACATCCCCCCGTGGAAGAGAAGAGCAGAATATGCAGGTTGTAGCCACCATGGTGGCAATGGCAGGCTGCAGCCCCACTGCTTGCCATGGTCCTCAGCCCTGGAGAAAGCCATGTGGAGATGAGCAAAAGTTCCAAGCTCCAGCAAATGTGAGCACAGGTGGTCCCAGTAAGCAGATCAGATCAGATGTACAGTATCATCTCCACTGCAGTTTCCCTGCAGATGTGAGGGGGCATCTGCTTCTCCAGACATCTCTGCCACCCTCCAGAGCAGCAAAGAACGATAGAAAATGAGCAACAGGGGGTGACACTGGGGTGTTGCTGTCCCTCTGAGCAGCCCTGTTCCAAGGGTCACTGTCCCCTGTGCCCCCTTCCCTCCTTACCCCCTCACCTCCCTGCCCTTCTGTACAATCCACAGCTGCACCCTGAGCCAGCCTTTTCCCCAGGGGACTGAGGTGGGTGGAGAGCAGGGAACAGCAAAGAAACAAGCCTCAGTGGTCCCGCAGAGGATGGAGGGCCCCGAAGGGCATGTGGCTTTCATGCCACACCTGGGTGACAATGCCAGCCTTGCGGTGCTGAGCCTCAGACAGCACCTGGCCTCGGAACTGCTGATGCTGAGCTTTGCTGTAGCTGCAAAACCACAAATGGCACTAGAAACTTCTTGCTGTGAAGGCTGCACCTACTTCTCCCAACTTCCTAAAAATAGAGCCCATGTGGGGAGGCCCACGGCCCCGGCCCTGCCAAACAAGCCCCTGGTGCCTGAGTCACGGCGGAAGGCAGCAGAACATCCCGTGCCCTGCCGCGATCTGCCGAGTGCTGAGAGCTGCTCTCCCTGCACGGGCTGCGGGGGCCTGAGCCCGTGGAAACCGCAGTGAAACGCCCCGCCAGGCTCTGCCTTTTCATGTCGTGGAAGGAGATGGGAGGGGTGGGGGAAAGCAAAACCGGGCAGGCTGCAGGGCTGGCGGTGACAGCGCCATGGGTGGGTGGGGAGGCTGCTAGCATCACCTTTGCATCTCCCCTTCCTCCCTGCCTGCCCCGTCGGGACAAAAAGGCAGACGAGACTTCCTGTTCAGCATCCGTGGGACACACAAACAAAACAAAAGCCTCGGGAGGAGAGGGAGGATGCTTAGCCCCTGGCAGCCGCGACTGCAACTGGCTGCGAGCACTTGCTGGGCTCCACAAACCAACCTTGCCACTGCCCAGCCTTACCACAGCACAGGCACCTCAGCTCCCACCACTCCGCAAGGGTCCCTGGCCACCGGCAGGGCCGTGCCAATGAATCAAGCCATTGTGCCCCATGGACAGTTTCACAGCTCTTGACCAGGAGGAGATGCCATGTGTAGCACCGGGTTGGATGGGATCCCAAGGATTTCGTGTGGGTTAATGTCCTGGGAGGTGGGTAAGACACAACCTGAATCAGCTGTCGTTCTACTCAGCCTTTCTGTCCTCTCTCTCCCTCCATAGGTGGAGGTTTGCAGTGGGCACTCACCATGGCTGAGTCCTGGGCTGGCCGTGCCTGGTTATTCCACTGGGGCAGCACAGCGACACATCCTGCAGCAAGTCCTCTGGATCCTGATGGGAAATTATCAAGATATGAGCAATCTCCTGAGGCAGATTTGGTGGTCACTTTGGCTGATGAGACCCAGCCTGGGGACACAAGATGCTTTTCAGGTCACACGTTTTCTTTCCAGAGCAGCTCCCTAATATGCCCAAGCTGTTGGACATATTTCTTCTCACTCACTTGAATGAGTCACCAAACCCCAGAGGCTGTAATTCGCTTTTAGCAGAAAAGCAACCTTATTTCAAAGTGGAAAATCTTTGGCCTGAAACCTCCTGCACACCTGGAGAGAAGTATTTCACAGAGATGATGCAGTCAGAGAGGCTTGAATGTTGGCATGGGCACTTGCTGCAAAACACAGTGAAAGGAAAACCCCGAACACCCTGTTCAAGGAACAGACTACTGGCACTAAGCCTAAGGACAGGGGAAAAAGGACCATTTCTCCCCAGTGTTCAGGGAGGGGAAGGTGAACATGCAACAATCATCATTTTGCTGAGCCACAAGAAAACCTACCCACGTAAGGATTGTGTTGTCATCTCTATGTCAGTAATTGGGGGAACCATACCAGGAACCAGGTTCAGTGGTTGGACAGAAAGGAAAGCAAACCTAGAGCACATCCCAACTGTTCCCTCAGCATCAGCCTCCTTACATCCCCTTGCAGGCCACGAGCCAGCCAGAATGTAGATCCTGTTTGCCTTTGGCATCTGGGCATATAGATGGAGAGATCTGGAAGGCAGGACACTCACTTTCTCTTGCTGCCTGTGCCTGGCTGCTCATGATACCTTAGATAAGTCACCTGGTGTCAGTTTCATCACTGGTGAAATGAGGCATCTCTGTTGCTGGGTAAAGATCTAGAGATATAAACAGCCAAATAGATTCAGCCTATATAGAAAATAATCACTATGCCAGCTCTAATCTGCAGAGCAATATCATTTCAGAGTGTATAAAGTGAGGCTGCAGGATAAGCAAAATCTTTTTTCCCTGAGTCTGTTTTGGACATGATGGTAATTGCAGAGTCATATCCAAGCCCTTATGTCAAAGTTTTTTCATCTTACCTTCCTCCCCTGTCCTGCTGAGTGTCTGAGTGGGCAGCAAGGTCAACCCACCACAAGGTCTCAGCTCTCCCATGAACTACCCTTGAGTTCCAACTCTGCAGTGCAGTTCCTGAGGAATATCACTGCCCTTCTTAGCTTCCTTACCCAGGAATTCACCCTAATTTTCCAAGAACCAAGCTGAATCACCACAGGTACTAATGATGTAGTGCAATGCTGAGTCTTAGTGCTGCCACAAGCACACAGATGTGAAGCTCTTGCACTGACACCTGACACAGAGTCTCTAAGTCACAGCCTGGATTTGGTGCAGGAAGCCAAATTTACCCCAAATTCCCTTCATAATAGCAGAGTATGCAGCCTCTGGGGTGGTTGTTGGGGTCTTTAAAAAGAGGATTCAGGTGGGGTTTTTTTAAGTTTTGCCAGGCAATAATATCAATGGAACTGAAAGCAGGTTCACACCACAGTGCCCACCCATGCAAAACTATCATGAACCACAAAACCAGGTAATTACACAATCTCCTTCTAATGTTTACCAGGTTCATTTCCTGAGCACTGTCTGTTGCTTAAAGTAGCCTCAGAAGACTGTAGGTAGAAACGAACTCTTGGTCTGCAACAGACAGAAAATCATTGAGCATGTCCTAGAGAGTAGAAGCACATGATCCAGGTCTCTGAGAATGAGCCCCAGTTTTCAAATAATCATGAAAGTGTTTTGTACAAACTCGGAGCTCTCACATCACCTTCCTTCACATACCCGAGCTCACAAAGAGAAGATGTAAAGCAAGATTTCCACCCTGCATGGTGGACAGGCATCTCCCAGGAGAATAGAGCCTAAGGTCCAAGGTGCCTGGAAAGAACTATATGGAAAGGCTGTATCTGATTGACAACGGGCAACGGGTGTCTCTAAGACAAACTATGTCCTTTTCACCCATTTCAGGAGCTGCCAAACACTGTCCCCACTGTTATCCACAGCAGGTTCTCCAGGTTCTCTTTGGTCGTGGCCAAAGGCACTATCACACAGAAAAAAAGTGAATAATCATTCTTTGCTCTAGGCAGATTTACCAAAACCCTGAGACATATCTCTCCAGATATGGGAAGAAGCACAATTTACAATCCCTTCGCACAGGTGGAGGCATGACACAGGGTGGGGGCCGTTCTTGCATGGCACAGGAGAAGCAATGTTCCCTGGAAACCTCTGCTGCCATGTCCTCTTCACAGACTGGATAATCTATGTTTGTAGGATGGGGCAACTTTCTGCTCCGTCCCAGAATGAGGAGGAAATTTCTTCCCTAAGAACTACAACTCCTAACTACAACTTCCCACTACAACCCTCTGCACTGTGGTGGCTCCTGCTAGGTGGCCATGTGCCAGCGAGTCATTCATAAAATTATGCCTCAGGTAGGAAAAAGGCCAGAACTCTGCACGGGAAATTAAATGCTCTTGAAATTCCATAGCTGTCCAAGGGATATTAATGTACAAAATTAATGAGGAGCCCTTGAGGGTTTCACACCTCTGTCCAACGTGCAGCCTTGGTGAGTACCAAACCCCAGCATTCACAGCTCTGAGATGTGCATAAGGACAAGGAAGAACTGACCAGACATAATTCCTGTATTTCTGTATTTCTGCAGGGTGTGGTGGTGGCAGGAGCTCTCCCCTGGATTGGCAGCACTTGCCCAATGGTTTCAGTTCACATACACAGCGTTAGAGGATGTGAGATGGGGTTGCTCAGCACACACATGGAGCAAGGGCTGGATTACAATTCCAGCTCAGTCGACACCAGGTGTAAAAGTCATCCTACTTTAAGATCAAAGATGCAATCCTGATCTCCAAGGGCAGCAGCTAACCAAGGAAATTAAGGATCCACCTTGTGCACATCAAAGTTTGTAACTTCCTACACTGGGGATTATGTCCAGAGAGCTGCGTTTAGGAGAGACCTGTGCTTCCTGCTATTCCCCACAGCATCCCTGAGCTGAAAGCATCACAGTTTGGTCACATACTGCAACAGAGACACATCTTTCTCCTTGCTTAACCTTGTCTGATCCTTGCTGAGCTGCTCTACAACTTTCATCTCCTCAGCTGGAGAATTCACTGGTTTTATTGATGCAGTGCAGTAATGTGGCACTTCTCCAAGCTAAATCTGATGGAAAGTTTGCCTCCCCCACGACACTGTTTGAGAGCAGCTCTGGGACACAATGTGGCTTCCTAGGAAGCAGCAGTAGCTGTTGGAGCCTGGACCTTAGGAAGAAGATCTGACTTGCCTTCAGTCTGCTTCTGTCACTTTTCGAGGACTAAGGCATATGCAAAACATTGTGCCTGGAGCAGGCATGAACTTTGCATTATCCCTCTTCCACTGGGCATTGCAGGTGGCTTCACCAAATATCTTCCCTTTTAATCTGAAGGCAAAAAGGTATTATTTGTGTTCCTTGCCCTAAACCATTACTTATTCTTGGATCTTTTGCTGTTTATCCAGCTAACATACTGTTCAAAGACTGCAACAATAGCAGAGTGTGACAAATGTCAAAGTCCTTGGGTTCACTGAGCATCTTTTCATTCTGAACATCTCTGCAGCAGATGAGCCTTGTCCTGATGGATCCTCTTGGAATTAACATGCCACCATCTCGACATGGCTTCTGTCACATGTATCTCTCACGAGCCCCAGCAGCAAAATGAGTGCACTCACAAACCAGAAGCAAACTTGATGGCACATGTGCAAATACATTGCACATGCTCAGGCACACAGAGTGATAGCTACCAGGTGCTGGAATATGCAGAAGTAGCCAGACATTTGGATTTAGTGTTTCGACTGTTCTCACTCTCCCTCCACCTAGAGGTGGAAGTAACACAAGGCAGGAGATAAAGAGATCAACCGAGAAAGCAAACAGAGATGCAGCATTTGCTTGATCCAGTGACACAGGGGACTATGCGCACGTGTGAAAACCTGTTGCAGAAAAAATACATATATAACAGGATGAGATCAAGCAACCTTCCTGACCGAGCCATACTGACACAGCTGGACTCCCCAAGTTAGGAGGAGATGCTCATCCTCTGACCCTGCCACCCACACACCAGCAGCACCCAAGCACCACACAGAAGTCCAGCAGCCCCTGGAGTGTCACTGCAGAATGAATGATCACAGACAGCACAATCACCAATACTATTATTTTTCCAAAGAGATCAGCTAGGAATAGATTAAATTTTTTGAAGACAGATTTAGGGAGGTCCAAGCTCTGAAAACAAATAAAAAATAATGTATCACATTTATCCCTGGATATTCAGTTAGCAGCACCTAGCATTCAGAAAAAATGCAAGACCAGACTAATTTCCTAAATGGGCAGTGGCAGTATCGTCTTTCATACCATAAAAACTACAGGCTCTCAGTATTTTTCCTGTATGCTTGATGAATGAAATAGAGCTACTTGATTTTAGAGTCACCAAGGAATTAGACTGAAGTGAGTGAAGCCATTGCTTCCAAAGGGATCTTAGAGAAGTCCAGAAACAAACCAGATCTGAATGCAGGCTTGCAAGAAGGATTCTTAGTTTCACATCCAACCACATTTGATCAGTGAAAACCCAAAAACTGGTTATTACCTGAATAATTTATCCAAACCTACTTCTGAGTAATCATAAATCATCAAAGTAGCTGTCAGCCAAGACAGCCTCAAGAACACGCATCAAGAGCCAATGTAACAGCTTAAAAAGTCCTGCAAATGCTTAGAATGATTTGACTAATTTTATTGCTTAAATCAAGCCAAAATCCAATTTAATGACACCCTTCTATACAAAGAATATGCTACAAATAATGCATCAACAGAAATACATGTTAAACACAAAGAAGTAAAACTGTTTCTGTGGCAGCTGCTCGTTTACATATTTATTGATTTAATTACAGATTTCTCTCCATCCTTTCGAGATTGCTAAAAAAGATGAACACAATCCCAGAACTGCACAAACTGAGCCAGAGAGACTAGAGATACTAATTTCTTCCTTTGGCCATGCCTACAGCGATGTGCAGCATTCCTGCTCTTATTGGCATGAACAAAGTCAGAGGCATGGGCAGGACTGCCACAGCTGCAGCTCCTGATGCTCCGCTGCATCTGAGGGAGCCTGTGTCTGCCTTCATAAGCATGAAAGGCAGAACTGGGCCAGGAAATCCTGGGCTTTTCAGTCTGCGTTAAAGCAGATTTTTGTGCCTGCTGCAGCTGTGTGTATGAGACACCAGGGGGTGGATTTGCACAGGGGTATAAATCTGGCTCTCGCACTCCCCAGTTTGCAAAACTACAGAAAGCATTTTTTGCAGACAAGGAGGAGAAATAAAGAAGGCTCTTATTTCCCTGCAACCCCTCCCTTCCCAAGTTTCTCCATGGAGACAGGCAGCCGTTCTCGTTAGTCACTGTTACACGGTTGTTTTGTGCCCTGCAGCCTGTCAATGCGGGAAAACTGCCTGGAATCAGAGCAGCCTGCTGCACTATCAGCACCCTGCAGGATGATTCCAGAGCTGCTTCCCAAACTGTAATGTCTCAACAATATTTTCAGGCTGTTTTCCTGAGAAGCAAGAAAAAAAACCCCACCAACAAACAAATGAGACTGCTTTTTGGGATACCTCTACACAGCCTGTGGGCAGGCTTCTGTGCAGGCAGGGGTTCGTGGCTGTGCCTGTGCCAGGAGGATGCTGCCCAGAATGCCTCGCAGGGATGAGACACGTCCCTGCCTTGCTGTCTGCCCATGTCTGTGAGCTCCACTGTGACTGCCTCCTGATCTTCCCCATTGTCCCACCATCCCACGGGTGTTCCTGTGAGATGAGCTCCACAACAGCGTGTTCTGAAAGGCAGACTTAAAAGTCTCCTCATCAGACACCGTTCATCCTCCAGCCCTGTCCTGACTCATGCACCATCAGCAGGTCAGCCCTGGCCTGGGGGGGAAGGAGCCTCACTGACCAACTCTGTTCAATGCACCACATTAGAGGTAATACATGTGGATTTTACGCCTTAGATCCATCTAATAAACCAAATTCTCTGTAATAATTTTTTTTTTTTGCAGGAAACAGTGGTGCAACTATGATCCTACAGATTTGAACAAACCCAGAAAAACAGTCCCAACCATCCAGGGCAGGTGTTGGGCAACCATTTCACATGCTGTTTGCAAATGCAGATGTCAGCAAGAGAGTGCTTAAATCCTGTGTGGAGCAGAGTGGAAACAGGCCCAGCCTCCCCTGCCTCTGCTCTTTTACTCAGAGTAAATCACTCACCTTTGTGCTAGGCAGCAAACTCTGTTTGCTGTGCCACAAGTGGCACAGTCCTTAATGCTGTCCCTTTGTAACTTGCAAGCAAAATAATGCCTGACTGTTCTTTGCACACTTACAGACAGCAGTCATTAGTGCAGCCTTGGAAATGAGGGGAAAGGAGTGTTTTCATGCTAATATTTTCTTAAAATGTGGCACAAATTCACCACCACCAAACAATGCAGGGTAGAACAGTGGTAGCATCACATGCCTCAAATGTCTTGGTTAGGTGACAGCTTGACTAAAGCCAGGAAGTTTTTCTTAGACAAAGTTGATTCTACCTTAGAAAAGAAAAACCAAACAACTTTATACATCTCCAAACTCTAAACTCCAGCTGGAGGACTTTCCTTTTTGCCCATCCTTTTTAATTATCTGATGTGTTTTGCCCTGGTGGGGGTTGAGCACAGCACCCAGATTGCCCACATTGTTCCTTGGCTGGGGAGCTGCACATGGCAACTTCTCTTATATATCATTTAGCCAGCACATGCTTGAGGCTTGATGATGTTTGGGCAGTTCACACGGAGCCCATGGAGTGTGGGTGCTTCTGCACTGCTCTCCAGGCTCAGAGTGACAGTGTCCAACAGACAGCTGGTACTGGATTATTTCAGGCTGTGCTCAGTCACCAGCGATGCCCTTTGGGTGTTCAGTACATTCAGTTTCCTTCCATCCACTCAATTTGTTTGGCAGAGGGATCTATCTAAATCTGTACTATCTCAATCACTGTACTCCGGGAAAACACAGTATGGGGAGCTAATTGATTGCTTTAGAATTCTGAGCATAGAAACTTTTTATTTTTGTGTGGGAAAGAGCTGTTGTTTTATCCCCATCTCAGGTGGAAAGGTCATAAGCAGGAGCTGTAACACTGCTGCAGTCCAGAATGAAATGCTGCTTCATAACATTTTTATAAACCTGTGCTGAGTCCAGCATTAGGCTTTTGGAGAAAGATAGGTGGGGAAAACACAAATGTCCCTGCTCAGACACAAATCCAGAGCTTGTGAATCCTGAGCTGGGGCAATGGAAGGAGATGGTGAGGGTGAAAGTCAGGGAAGCAACCACTTTTCTGAGGGCTTTGCTGCACTCAGCCACCACCTAGAAAGCAGGCTGGGGGACAGCATGAGGCAGCAGTGAGTTCCTGGCATTTGGCTCAGCCAGGGTCATGGTGGCTCACAGGGGATCCTGGGCATTCCTGATGGACCCTGTTTTGGGGAACACTGCATCTGAGTTGGCTCACATTGGTTCAGCCAGGCTCTAGGCACCTGAAAACATCCTCTGTGCTGTCTTGGAGAGCACAGCTTCTGCCTGTCAGCCACTTTTGCACCTCTTCAGTAAGTAAATTGTGATCTGTAGGATATGACCACAATATTGTCAGACCAGAAACACACAGCCCTCTGCCAGGGCCTGTCATAGTGAAACTCCTCCCGGATACCAAGGCACCAAAACCACCAGTTTGCACCAGTTTTCTGCTGAAATCCTCCAAGTGTAACAATATAAGCTAGCTCAGAGGAGTACTAAAATCTCAGTGGGTCAGTAGCTAAGTGGAATAGAGCCCTGAGCCCAAAACATGAAATGTTTTAAACCAGACACTGCAGTGGAAAACAGAACACAGAATAAAGTAGTACAACAACACTTTTACCCTGGACCAAAACGCCATGCTTGGTAAAGCCTGCCAGAAAAGGGGATTAAAAACCACAAGACAGTCCAAAATTCCAGTGCTGAGTGAGTGTTTACCAAAGGCTATGTGCCACATTGGTACATGAGGTGTCCCTTGCTCACCTGGGATGGGACACGTTAATTGACACCTGAACCAAAATGAAAGCAAATGAAAACTTGTGTTCTCTTCTTTGAAAGGGATGAGCATTCCTGCCTTTTAAAAAGAATATATACAACACTTAAGGTTTTTCTTTCACAGCAAAATAATCTCTCTTGTTTGTCGCTGCAGTCTGGGACTATTTTTAACACTACTAATGAGTGACTAAAGTGGGGTGGAGCAGCTAAGCCAGCCTGCTGCTCCCAGCCACCCACAAGGTTTATCTGACCATCAGAGGAGGACCTGGACCAGAGCCAGCTCATGTGAAGCGTCAGGGCATGGTGGCTCAAAGTGTCTGTGTCCTGGGACACACACGGTGGAAAAAATGCACACCACTTCCTGCAACTGAGTAAAAAAAGGCCCAGACTCCACACAGAGCAGGCATGTCCAGTGCTCAACATAAATCTCTGAGACTAATGCATCTCAAAGCTGCATTAATCTTGACCAGAGCTCATAAAGCATGTAGTTAGCAATTCTTCTGCCCATCAGAAAAAGACAGGAGAAAAAGCCATCTGCACAAACAAGTTATTCCTGGACTAGAGGACATCCAATTAAGGCAAGTAGTGGTTTCTCACAGGGTCAGTAAATTAATAGAAAATCATAAAATCGTTACGGTTGGAAACACCTCCCAGATCGTCAGATCCAACCGTTAACCCAGCACCACTCTGCTCACCATTAAACCACATCCCCAAGAGCCACATGCTTTTTGAACACTTCCAAGGATGATAGCAGGAATGCCTGTCTGTCAGAATGGTCTCTGCAGAGGTCCATTAGCATTCAGGGAGTCAGAAGCTGTTGAAAGGGGAACATCCAGCACCTCCAGGATTGCTGCATTCAGAGGAGGGACCAAAAATAACTGTGAGAAGTACCAGATGGCAGCTGCTGGATGCAGCGTCCTGGCTGCCAAGTCCTTGCCAGCAAGGAGAGTGCGCACTGCATGGGAATGAAGACAGTCACTGGAGCATGACTGCAGCAGGGCAGCACAGGAGCACAGCAAGGGCCTGGGCTGGAAAGCAAGAAACACTTCACTCCAGACAAACAATATTCTAGAGGAGCATATATATGTATTGTATCTATATTGTTTTAATCTATCCATGCATAAAGAAGAGCCTGCCTGGTGTAGAAAACCGCTGTGAAATGTTCAAAACTCTATTACACTGAATCATTAAAGGCAAATTGTAGCAACTGGTTAACTGTGTTTATTGCAGAAGAGCAGTGAGATGCCATAAACCCAAGCATACTCTGGTGCATGGTGCTGTGGTGGTACAAGACAAAACACCAGAGTAGCAGCACCTCTGTGCCACACCCCTCTATTCCATTCTCATTCCTCCAAAATCCAGGGAAGAGAGCAAGCACCTGCGTACGTGGTGTGAAGCCTGAACTGGCAAGGGGTCCAGGGACCTTTGGGCTACTTGGACACTTGTTCCCTTTCCCCAATGAGGACAATGAGGACAAAACCTGCAGCAATGGCTCACAGCATGACCCTGTCAAGGCAGAACCATTGATGCCTCATGGTCTTGCAACAAGGGACATCCATTTAAAAACAAGGAGTTTTTTTTCCCCCCACATTTGGCTGATTCACCAGAACCAAGGGCTTTATAAGTAATCTTGAATATTCCCAGCTGTAAAACAAGTTGCTCAGGGAAGCACTACATTTAAGAGCATTTAAGTAGACTGTCTTTTCAAACCTTGCAGAGAAATTATATAAGCATTTTCCTTTGGAAAGGATGGAAGGGAGGAAGAGGGAGGGAAAAATATTTCAATATTTCAAAGCAATATAATCATAATTCACTAGAATTATAGCACATGTCAGTAAGACAAGTGTACAGAATGCAGGTTGGAAATCCTTGCTTTGGCCCATAAAGGAAGTCAGATTATATTACCATGTAGCCTTAAAAAAGTCAGAGAATTAAATGACTTGGGATAACAAAAGAAAACTACTTGGAGAAGTATTCTTTAACTTAAAAGAGAAGAAAAAGATTGTTGTAGAAATATTAAAAAGGAGTGGGGTTTTTTTCAGTGCTCATCTATAGGGAGACAGGATGGTGGTGTATCTTTTATTAGTTTAGTTAAAACAGTTCTCCTTGTGATCTCAGATTGATGTAGAACATGTAACTGCTAGAGCAAACTTATAAAATTAAAAAAAGAATTCTTTTTAAAAATCTCAGATTGTAAATTAGTACCATAAACATCTGATGTTGCAAAAGCCATATTACTTATAAAACTGTGTAAGGTGTTATAACTGGAGCAGTGGCAGCAGAGAGATCTGGTACAACAAACATTTATACCAGCTCAGGATTTGTTCTATAAAATCACAATCCCTGTGATCTCAGGGGTCAAATTGCCTTCAGCATCTGCATAGAGCTGTCAGAAAAAGCTAATCATGCTCCATTATATTATATTAATGTATAACCAACAGAGAAGGAAAAAATAAACCCACAGAACTTATTTACAAAAAGAATCTTTTACACCTGCAGAAAGGCTGGGAAAATACAACACTCTTACCTGCAGCTTTTTGCTAAATGGTATTTTAATTGCACCCAATGAGAATCCTCTCAGAGCTACTGTGAATTCACTGCTTTCTAGATGATGATTATACATTAGTGAGAGGGTAAAACAGAGCCTTCAGGCATAAATATATTATATAACTTCTGAAGAGCATTGCTAGGAATTGCAAGTATGGTCACAAATTGCTGCACTTTTGAAACAAATACAATAATGTGCTTTGCTGGCCTGTGGTTTAAGTCTCTTGCCAGTGGCCTAAGACTATTTTAAATGATATGAAGATATCAAATCAAGTTAAGAAGCTGCAGCATTGGGTTTATGCTAACTGCATCCCTGCACTTAGGGGTTATCAGCTGCATTGTTAAGAGTTGTGAAGGTGGTAAATTAATAAATGCAGAAAGACTAAAGAGTTCATGAGTCCTTTCAAGAGGGCTACATGAAAAGCCCTAAATAGAAACTGTATTGCCACAGCAAATGTACTGCCAGGTTAATATCACAAATACTAGAAATTATTTACTGCATAGAAAAGGGTTATTTTGTTATTCCCCAAACAGTAAATAGTACATGTATTCTTCCAGCTGAAAGAAAAAACACAGGATAGCTGCAGTTCATCTCTTCTTGATTCACAGTTGCAAATAATAAAAGTTCACAGAAATAACTTTCTCTTTCAGAACACAGTAGAAACATTCAGTTGCTAGAAGTACAAATCTCGTCTTCTGTCACGAATCTGAATACCTGAAAGACACAGCAACATGAAGACAGACAAATAGCACAGTCCTTGCAATCTCTTAATATGTTGTGCAAACAAAATTGCAGCTTTGGGTCTGGCGCAAAAGAGCTCTTACTAGAATAACCAGAAGGACTCATTCAAAGTATCCCCAAAACACTGCGCAGAGAACCAACATGGGGTATGACCAGTATCAAGAGACTAATAAAAATACAAAAGCCTGAATGCTTTGGGAATAATTTCTTAGAACAACTCACCCAGCAGTATGGTGGGTTTGTTGGTGCAAACTGCAGCAGTGCTACCACATGAGTGCTTGTGGTACAAAGCAAGGGTCTTCTGTCTTTCTGGGATCTGAAGCTTGGACAGCTAGTGCAAAACAGGCATTGTGAAATGGCAGACTGATGATAAAGGCACAAAAACTAAGGGTAGACGGGTAAAAAAATATATCCTGTATCTCATTTTAATATAATGTAGTGTTTTTCTTCTTCTTTGTTAATGTAGTTATGGAGATGGTGATTCTGAGAGAAAAACAAACCTTTGAAATATACAAGCAAACAAGCAAGCATCTTTAATGCTACATGCATAAGCAAGGCTGCTGTCTGATTTGCTCTAAACCCACTGTTTTCTTTACTCACCTGCAGTGGCTTGGCTTACACTGGGATTTTCTGAGCCTTGGTAAGAGCTTGCTTTCCTCTCTTAAAAGAAAAAGTTAAAAATACTGGGGATGAGCAGAGATTCAACACAGCTAAAAGTAGACAGTAGTTACTAAAGAAACCTTGTGCTTTTGCAGCCCAGCCTATAGCACAGGTGCTGAGGAGCTCTGTGCTGTCTGGCACAGCAACATACACTTCCATAAATATAAATATCAGCTGTTCTTAAACATGACACAGAGCAAGGAGAAGTATATTTAACAGATAGAGCCAGGAAACAAGGACTCCTACAGCCAAACTAAATGCACACATCCTAGGGATTTGCCAAAGGCTCCATGTGCACATGGACCAGCCATTTCTTATCACAAGGATGGTGTTACGTGTGTGGTGTTTAGAGGCTACCAAATATTCAGAAAGGCCCTGTATACATCCTGAAAGAAAAGGCTTTAATTGGTAATGGCTGGGGAATACTGAGCTGTTTAATTTTCTTTTCAATTTTTTCCTCTTTTTCTTTCTGAATTTTCAGGGGCAAAAAGTCCACTGTTGTTAGCAGTGCTTCCTGGTTATCAACATAAGACTATTTTTATGAAATAGCTCTTTTTCTGAAGGAGTCAGTTCCTGGGGCTCCCAAGCCTTGCTAGACTTGCATTGCCCGCTTGGGGGAAGAGGGCACCTTACCTTGTTTTTAAATGAGATCCCAGTTCACACAGTATCTTTAAAGTACTTCAACTCTCATTCACTACCTACACAAAAGCTAGGGTGAGTGCCTATGCAACACATACACAAAACATCTGCTCATATACCATGACCAAAACGTTTGCATTGCAGCTGAAGACATAGACATTCTCCCTTTAACATGCAGTAATAAGTTAGCAAAACACCTGCAGTCAGGGTCCTCATAACAACATAGCTCTGTTGTATCCTCAAAAGAGGAACTGTAAACTCCTGTTTGTATCCTGTTGTATCTGCAGGCAGTCTTTAGCCCACGTTCTGCCAAATTCCTGCTGATGTAGTTTCGAAACTGGGTAACCAGGAGGTATTTTACAGCTGCTTATTTTTCAAAACCTAAGCTTCAGGATTGCTTCTTCATGTGCCTGATCTTTTTTGTTTAGAAGCACCAGGTAGGATGCACTGTATTTTTCCAGCTGACTCCCTAAACAATTTCACAACCCTTTTTCTTGGAGGCCAGTGTCAAGCTGCCTGACTGGGGAATGCCCAGGAACAGCAATGCAGATGTACTCCAACAGGCATCAGCACTTTGGTCAGGAAGCCTGACCCCAGAGAGCTTCTCAAAGGCAGAATTACTCATAAGACAACAATTTTATCCAGCAGATCTAGACACTGTGGGGACATAAATGAACATCAGGCATCTTGCTGCTGTGTGCTGGCAGTATCTAGGACTGGGATTTCTAGTAATCATGGATCATAAACAAGCAATGAGCATCACTGTGTGAATTGCATTAGCTCTGGGAAATCTGCAGGGAGCAGACATAGCTTTTGGCAGGCAGGGCAGCAGTCCCTCATGGCAGGGAGCTCTTAGCCAGGAGACAAGGCAAGGCTGGTCCACCAGCCCCTGTACCCTCAACATTCCAGCTACAGAGAGAGACTGGGAGGGAGAAAAACCTCTGGTAACGATGGAAAGGGCTGCAGTTTCCCATCCAACATAATTAACAGCCTGCACAGTAAGACAGGCTGCTCAGGGATCTTTCCTGGCCACCCCTTGCTGGTTCCAATGAGGGAGCATCTGATACACACCACACCTAATACCCATGGATATTAAGAGATTGTGATAGCACTATGAGCAGTGCTTATAATGCTTAAAATGTCCCCCCAACGTAAGCCAGAAGTTGAAATATTGTGTGAGTAGGCAATGCACTTTTTTGATTAACCCATACTATATGGCTACTTGATCCCAAGTACTACAGTACATATCAGGGTTATGTACTGTAAAAGATTTCTGTGAGTTTGCTGGAAGTTGGATCCAGCTTGAAAATCTTAGGAGCAGATGGTATTATTCTGTCACTTCACATCAGATGTCATCAAAGAAAGAAGTGATAGTATTTTCTTACCTCCCCCAGGAGCTGAACTTTGACTCATATTTTGCAACCTCGCAGGTCCAGTCATACAAGCAGAACTTGAGTGTTGCTTCATGGTGCATTCTTGCATGGATGTTAAGCACCTTTCCTGTTGCAGAAGGCCAAGAAGAGAATTGTATTTCCTGTCAGAGATCAGATCATCAGCTGCATGCAGGTCAGGGAGGGTGTGAGGATACACTGAACCGGTGACACTGGGAGTCCCAGTTGGAGGGAAGGGCCATAAATCTGCAGGTTGAGCTGGGCGACTTCGCAGAGATGATGGCTGGCACTGGCCTACCACACCAGCAGCAGAAAAATTCAGAGCACAATTTGCTATGCTTGTTGAAGAAGATGATGGATATGGTTTGTAGCAATGTGAAGAGAAATTCCACTGATGGGGAGACATGCTGTCTACTTCAAAAGAAAAAAAAAAAAGCATCTGAAGTCTCATCAATTCTTACTTTTTTTCCCAAGGTAAATTCCAGCGGAATTCTAAGGGAATGCTACCAGATTACATATTCATTTTTACAGAAATATATAATCACTTTAGTGCTGCTTATCTTAAAAATCAGCCACAAATTCATACTGAAAGCAGATTAAACTACTACCATCAATGTTTCTACTAAGTACTAACCCTAAGTATTAAACGTGTACTACACAACCACCAACTTGGGCAGGTTTTTGACAGAGCTTAGACGAATTTATTTTTGTGAAGATGACAACTTGAGTCATAATGCACTTATTGCATTCAGCAGTGATGGGGACACTTGGCTGGAAAACGATGACCTAGTCCTGCCAATAGGCTCATGGAAAAGCTTGGGAATCACTCCAGCAATCACAAGGATTTACCCAGGAAGTTCCAGCTACATAACCTAGGGCTTTACAAGTATATAAATATTTTCTTGCTTTCCATTTGCACATAATTCCAAGTTTAAGTTCAATGGATCTTAAATTCCTTAGTGAAAGCCAGTCACTCCTGTCCAACACCAGGCTCAGATATGCAAAGGAACTCACCGTTTTTCAGGACAACTGTCTCACCCTTGTGCTTTCTGCTCAGATCTTGGGGGTTCCTGGCATTGCCGAGAGCTCTAGAAAAATGCTGATCTACCATGCTGTTAATGTCCCCCTGGAAATAGGTGAACACCACGCTCTGAGATCCCCATTCTGTTTTCACAGGCTCTTTGCTTTTACTTGGCTGTGGGGAAAGCTTCCTTGTTTCCTCCATTTTCAGTGACCAACAGTCCCTGCAAAAAAAAAAAAAAAAATCCCAAAAACACAAACCAAAAAAACCAGACAAGTCAAAGAGATAATATTCAGCTTCAACTGCTTAGTGAGTGGTGAGCCCAGCTTCCTCCTAAAATTGGTAGATGCCAGAAGAACACTTATTAGTAGAATTGGTTTCTCTGTTATTCTGCTTTTTCCATGCACCTCTTATGTACTGATTTCTTTATTAGATAATTCTAAAATTAAATACTTGGGCAGAATGGGCACATCTACTGATCTACCTATCAGCTTTCATTTCTCACCCTGACTTTGTAAGTCTGGACTTACGACCTAGTACTGTGCAAATATACCCTCTGGAAGAACTGAAGCACTTAAAATTAATTCAGAGGTGGCACTATCCCTGAATGAAGTTCAGGGTGAAATTCTCAAAATGCTTCATCCAATTTAGGTTTTGTGTTGTTCAAAAAATCCTTAATGACACGGTGAAAAAAACCCCAAAACAACAGCAACAAAAACCCCAAACCCCACTATACTACATTAGACCTGAAAAAAGTTTTAGACAAGGTAAAGTCTGAAGTACCTTAATCCCTCTGAACACAGATCTCCAAAACAGAAATACCTCTAAGAGAATTAGTTGCTACACCTGTTAGAAAAAGACATTCAGATTAAATTATTAAAAATTCAAATCATGGCAAGTAAAACAAAAAAAAACCAAAAAAAACCCCAATCAAAACAGTAACAAAAGAAATTACCTTCTCTTGTTTGAAACAACTTACCTAGGAACATGGTGGGTCTGCCAGCTGCTTAAAATTTTGAAGCAAGACTGCTAAAAACACACACTGTGGGTCAACCAGAACTTACAGGCTTAAGGCAGGAACTTCACTAAAATAGTTTGCATGAAGTCAACAGAAGACTATAGATTCCTTTTTGTTTTGTTTAAAAATCTCTGCTGCCAGATACAGTAAGACAAGAAATGTCACTGCTTGTCCCAGAGAAGCATAATTTTCATGCATTTATAACAGTTTCTGGCCACAAGGGAGCAAGTTCCCAGCCAGAGCTCACAAGTCCTGCTCTAATCAAAGTCATATTTAGCATGGCTCAGGCTACAAATGCAGTGAAGTGTCTGCTGTTTCTGTTCAATTTTCCAGTCTCATTGTCAGCTCATGACACTGCATAGTATAATTGATTCACCTTGGTAGCAAAAGGAAGGCAGTTATTTTTCAGAGATCAGGGCAACCTTTGGCCAATAGCCAGTTGTACTGCATAAAACCTCATGAATCATTAGATACATGTTTCCATCCAACTAACTCTGCAATACACAGCACTGCTTAACCTAGTTCAACACATTTATCTGATTTCTCACCTAGCCATACATCCCCCAATCATCAGAAGCTTCCCAATAAAATTCACACTCATTTGTGTCTCAAAGGATACTCTGAAATGCCTGTGAAAACTACCTTAAATGGTTTCTCAGAATTCTCTTACACATGAAAAAAACTGCTCAGGCTGCAAGACAAGTACCCAGATATTAAGAAATACGAGGATTAAGGTTGTCAAGCCATAATCTATCCCCATTCTAATGCTTAAGCCTTCAACTACAAATTTCTTGTCCATGTTTATTATTTGCTTCCATGTTTAGTTTTGTTTGTTACCTCCATCTCCCACCACCATGTGCTCTGTTCAATTCTCCCTGACTCATGGTCGCTTGCTCAGCCAACCCTAATCTCCTGTCACCAACTGCCAACTCATGTCCTAACTCAAGAGCTCCTTATTCCTTATTTTAGAATTTCTATTGCTTTACCCCATCCTCCTAGACTCACCTAAACACAGCATTGGGAACAGGACTGCAAGGTCACACTATCTGATTCAGAAGGCAATCTTTCACAACTTTAAAACTGACCCAGCTTTCCCAGACATGGAAAACTTAAAGAAACATTTCCTCCCAATTTAAAGGCACCTTCCCAAGGCACACGAGGGGAAGCAGGAACTAGCACAACCCAGTCACACAACTGGAAGGACTTCAAGCACAGGAAGAGACACTGGTTTTTACCAGTCCTGTTTTAGAAAGCCTCCCACTGTTTGGGTTAAGGAACTTTACAACTGCTCAGCTAGGGGGCCAACACTTGCCATTGAAAATTCCTACCAGAGGAGTGAAAGCTTGGCAAAGACACGGGCAACCAGATGCTCTGAGATTGGACTAGAAGTCATCTCAAAAGCAAGAAGCAAAGCAGCTTTTCCTACTCTGCTCCAGCACTACACATCAACATACAATTTAGAAAGCATTAGTGCTGGCCCAAAGGATCACTTTTCTTGTTCTTCACTCAGTACAAGCCATTATGTCTTTGTACCACCTTATTAACATGCTTAACTAGATCGTGACATTAATTTTTGGCTCCTTTAGCACTGTTTATTTGTGTGCAGCAGCTTGTGTGATTGTGACTAGTTAAAATGCTGGAAAAATAATATATTTTCAAGAAATAAAGGTCATCTATCTCTTTTTCCACCGATTCCCTTAAAAATTTCTTGCATTTTCCAACAAGTAGCCAAAGAAAGGCTAGGTATAAACTTAGGTTACATCTCAGTCCTCTAAGTGATCATACAGGCATAAGGATTCTAACGTCCCAGGAGACAGGACCTAAATTTCAAACACTGTAGTCTTCATTACCTGAACTTCCTATTATTGCAACATCCAGCAGAAAGTCTGCAAAAGGCAGAAATCCTTCCAACTTGTGTCTGCCACAAATCATTGTCAAAATAGTAGAAGTGGAGCTCAGAATGAAATGGACTCTTAGAATGGATAATAATGGCAGAATAGTGCAAGTATTTGTCCAAGTTATTTCTCCTTCAGGTGGACAAGGACCTATGGTCAACACAGGTGAGTGGTGGCTGTTGACAGCTCACCACAAGAGCTAATACCTTACAATATTTTTCACATTCCCCACCCTTGCCAGCAGTATTGATTTCCCACCACTGGAGCATCCAACAGGGAACTCTTCATTCCTGATTTCATGTAGCTCAAACCAGTTTTAAAAATAAAAAAAAATCCCACTCCCCAAGTATTAAGCCACAATTTAACAAGAAGACATTCTCTCTCAAAGTTATTCCTCAAATAAGTGAACATTTGAGGAAGTCAGAGAATTCTCCTACCTTAACTCACTGTCACAGCAGTCAGATTTTCCAGATGTGGGACACTCATGTTGTGTCCAGCAGGTTGGGATCCTCCCTGGGTCTGGGCAGCTCTGAGTGCACTGCAGCAGAAGACGAGCCTCCTTCATGAACTCCCCACACTTTCTAGCCTCCAGCTGCGCCGAATGAGGCGTTTCCTTCAGCCTATCTGCTAAGAATGCATGAAATGCACTCCAACAAGTCAACCAGGTTAGGAGGTTTCAGGAATGAGGAAAATAGGATTGTAAGTAGGTTTAGGTTTGTTTGGGTTTTTTTTTTTTAATGACAATGTGTACACAATAAAGAAGACACTGTGGACTTTGGAAAAGTTTGGACTAAGATGATAAACAAATTATGGCAGAGAACTGAACTTGCCCAGGATAAGGGACTTTTCCTGTGCCATGTTATTGAATATTCACTCTTAAGTTGATAACTACAAACACCTATGAGAAAAAGATGACCTGTTTCCAACCCAGAAAAACTGGATCATCAATTTTCTCATTTTTCTTCGCTGGATCTGTTTTAATAACTACAGAAAAAAATTATCTTTCTTGTTCTGTAAGGGCTGTAGCAGGAAAGAGTTTGGGGTTTTTTTGTAACAAATTTACAAATATTAGCAAATTGCAGTCATTCCAGAAATGCTGAAACAGGGTCAAACTTGCCAGTCTCAGCTGGAAAAAACACACTGGGGAGCTAGTCACCAAACAGGTAACATTATGTCTTTTATAGAGTATCTCAGGAGTTTGTTTACTCACCCAGAAAGCTGGAGAGCACAATCCAATTCCCTCTGCCTAAATACATTTGAATCCACCCTCTGCCCTTCCCAGAACAACTTAACTACCAGGCTGGGAGAGTTCTCGTGACGGTGCTTAGTCTTTTATTGACACACTGTTTGCGTAAACACGTTTTCATTGCGAGACACACTGGATTCCAGTCCACCAGCAGGGCAAGAGCCCTCAACATCTCCATCACTCTGACTCCTTTTTCTAAACTGTCTAATATGGCAGAGACTTCCTCTGCTAAAGCTTTTCAAGACCTTATTTGAGATTTTCTTCTCATGCTGACAGTTAAAGCTCTCCTCAGGTTAAGATGGCATCAGTTTAAAGCTCCTAGAAAGAACTACAGGGTAAAGTGGGATTATAATCCCTATTCTTCAGTACAGGAATTGAATGACTGATTCCAGTGCTTTTGAAGCATTCAAAGTGTCAAAGCTTTGAAGAAAAAAAAATTTAAAAAAACCTTTGAGAATAAAAATTAAAATTCTCCTTGTCCTTATTAAAAACATCTTCACAATCTCAATTTAACTATGGTGTCTGCAGTGACCCCTCCTGCTCCTTTTCTCTCCATGCAGGTCCATTAACACTCCAAGCCAGGAAGAAGGCTGAGACCTAACCCATCAATAGGGAACAAACACCATATCCCATTTACAGTTCCAGCAGCTTGGGTACAGCTGGCAGCTCTGGCACCTTAACATGAGTGGTTTATAAATTGTAGCCCCTATGCACCAAATGCTATGGTATCTTTTACTGAGGAAAAAAAGACAAATACATTATCTTAAAACTAATCAGCAAAGACTTGTACTGTTGATGAGTTTGTTTATTAAAAAGGTAGTATAAAACACAACCCCTTTAAGAAACAAATTAAAGACAAACAAAGGGTATTCTCAGATGCTGCCACAAGTCTAGACATTAATCAAATACAATTTACTTTGCAATGTTGTTTTTCTAAAGGGTAACTGAAAATGATTAATTTATTGAAATAAAATCATCTGTCTGAAAAAATTCCAAGTCTACTTACTGAAAAGTTTAATCTAACAATATACTTTCATATTACAGAATGAGCAAAAAACCAGTTTGCTGCAAAAGGTTTCATAATTCTATAAATATTTTACAGAACTTCCAGAGTATCCTGACAGTAAGACGTCAAGCTATAATGAGCACTACAATACACACAAGTCAAATCAACACAAATACACAAGTCCCAGAATTAATTTACCATACTGCAGTATGGCTCCTGAAACGCAAAAAAAATTAAAAAACAATAATAATAATAAAAAAAAAGAATTTAAAATCCAAATAAAATCTATAAGAATGTTTTTTTTCCAAATTTGGTTTGGTTCAAGCTCAAGAATTCAGGGTATGAATATTCATGAAAGGCAAGTTTGGGTTTCTATGAAGCATCCAACACCTTCAAGTTTTCTTAAGTGAATTAAGCTAATTATTTGTAATTGTCAATAGATTAACCTTAACTGAATAATGTCTAGGACATGTTTTAGCTAAAATGCACTGCATTTAACATACTAAAAATTTTAAGCGAATTGCAATCCTTATACAAAACCTAAGCAGTATGAGGGACTGAAATTCCATTTTAAAAAATCTTAAAAGCCAGCAGGAGAAACAGATAAACATTTTGATGCAAAATGAAACTAATTGTCTCTTTACACCTGTATACAAACATTCAAGAACCTGCAAAAAAAGAGAAAACCTTCTAAAAAGCCTTTTATTTTGAGGCTTTTTATTTCTAAGTGTCTATCCTGGCCATGCTCTGCCAGCTAACATCATCTCTGGTGAATACCTGCAACTCCATAAAAATTCCTTCCCATCAAACCACTGAACAGTATTTGAATCTAAATACCAATTTATCCCAAAGCTAAGCAATTATTTTGGATAGTTCAGAAAGTGATTCTGCCAAATTATGCTGAAAGAGCAATTCATGCTCTGTCATATTGTATTTAATTGGTTTTACATCCACTTTGTTACACTGAATATTGGTAGAAACAACTATTTCTCTAGTTCAAAACAGAGCAAAAATAATTATTCACAAATGGTTTCAGCCTGCTGCTAGTTATTATTTTCATCACATACAGAGGAAAGGAGACAGATTCTCTTAAAATAAACCTCTCACCAAAAACACAGGGATGAAAGAACATGTAGTATACAGGAACTCTCGAATGGAACCTAAAAAAAAAAAAAACCTTAGAAACTGAGCAACAAAATTTTTGTCACTTCTAATGAGCAAGAAAAGTAATTAGAAAACACTTCTAATGAAAGAAAAAAATAAAGTTAAAATTCCTTTAGGGTTTTAATTTCTTACCAATTTATGTATGATGCTGATCAGTAAGAAAAGTATGTAAGTTTAAAAAGCAACTCAGTTTCTCCAGATTTGTTAAAATTTCTTATTAAACATTACTGCTCTATACTTCAAAATACCAATTTTAACTTCTGCAAAATTATTTTTGTTCAGACTGATTTATAAAAATTTCATTAATTCAAAATAATTTCATAAATAATTTCAAAAAGGAAAACATCTAAAGAATTTGGTTTTAATGAAAATCTGCTGAGAAGAGTCACAGCTGCACTAACTTTTCCTTGGACTACTAAATGCCTTAATAACTCAATGAATAGTTTATAAAAATATACTTTTACATTTTACTGGGTAAAATGGAGGTAGACAAAAGGAAAATACATGTTTGAGTATAATGCCACACTTGAGAACATATTTGCATGGAAAAAGAGCTTTTATTTCTTAAGAATCTTAGTCAATAGGAAAGCTAGTAAAGCATTTGGTCTCAGTCCTTGTTGGTGCACTACTTTAGTGTGAAGTCTAAGGGAGAAGGTGAAAGGACTAAGAGCACACTGAATTTCTGCAGCAAGCCAGTCAAATTTGCACATCAATTGGAGAGAGGAAGGTTTACTGCACATACAACAATTCCTTATTTTTCAAAGTCTCATTTCAAACAGTAACACTAACCTTGTTTTCCATATCCGATACCATGATTAGGCTTCATAGAACTTTACAAGTTTTTTATATATTTCCACAGGTTTCCCTACATCAGCTGTAATTCCACTGTAAAACAAGTGATTTAACTGTGTAGAGTTAAACAACTGGGCTCCCTTAAATCAACGCAAGAGTGAGAGATCTAAAGCCTGGAGTCTAGAAGCTGGAAGAAAAAAAGGAGCACTGAATGCAATACTCACCACACTAAACTACACTCCTCACATGCAAACACTTCCAGCTCTCAAAAGTCTCTGGTGCTTCTTAGCAATAAAAATAACTGAGGCAGAACCAACACAACCCAGAAATGTATCTGAATATACCACTACATGCAGCTACTAACCAGGCAGTGTTCCTGATACCCTGAATTCTTCAAACACCTGCTTTGCTGAAACACACAATCCACACAATTGGAAAGGTGAGAAAATGGACTTTTTTCAGCTGGCAAGAGCTACACCTCTTCTTTATAATGCAACTCAAAATTGGAAATGTGTCATATCAGCATATTATGAGCCCTCAGACTTTTAACCCCTGAATTCAAATATGACAGCTATTTTTGTCACAAGAGATGACACACTGTGACAAAAATTTATATATAATACAAATTTTTTTTAATTTATAGCCACAATGTCCAGTGATGCTCTTGTTGGCATAGCCACCCACACATATCGACTATATATTAAAAAAAACTCCAACAAAATAAACTTAGACAACTATATAGAATTCAGGAAAAAAATCTGTATGGTAAACTCAGAGCACAAGATTTGAAAATAACATTTTCAGAGTATTCTGAGCACCTCAGGAAGGAAACACAGGAATTAGTATCTATAGTTTCTTGCAACCCAAGATGAATTAAAAAAATTCAAAGGATCCTCCTTGCAAACATGTACTGGTGATCATCCATACGAACAGCATGCTGCGAATTTTTAGTTGTTGAGTGCCGAAATCCATATCCTTCTATCCTTACTTATCCAAGTAGTGGAATTCTAAATTAAGAATGATTACGCCTAAAACAGCTCCCCCCAGTTATTTTTGAAAATCTGCCACTTCATAAGATATATAAAGTTAGAATATCTTCCAGGTCCTCGCTTTTGGAAATATTTTGAAGAGGACTAGCATTTGCTTTTTCCATGTAAGAGCATTATTTGAAAGCATTTTAAAGTATTCTAACTTTTGCACAACAAACTGCAATTGGAGCTGCCAAAAGTATTTAAATTTTATGAAATATGGAAGATCCTCCCCACTGTGAAGAGCACACACAGAGCTAAACTAAAATGTTGAGGAAAACTCACATTCATCATGTTAACAAAGTTAATGAAAAACCCTTACTCTAATATTAAAGCAAGAACTAAATAAGCCACTACAAAAATCAAAAGCCTATTTTGATACCTACTGCATACAGACCATCAGTGTAAAACCAATGTAATTATGGCCTAGAATATGTGTTCATGCATTTCTAGTCTCCTTGACATAATTCCAGCCTCTATCCAACAACAACAGAAGGAAGGGTCTAAACAGGGGAAGGAAAAATTAATTTGCTGAATGCTGTGATTTAATAACGTCTGCCTTAGGGTTGCTATGGCAACACTGTATGCCACTTTTCTTTAAGCCTGTGACCTGATACTATTCATCATCTGCCACTCAATACATAGCAACACATCCAGTACAATCACCCTATGTGGATCACAGCACCTGTTCCATAAAATGATCCAATATACCAGGACACAAATTATTGAAATACCAAGTTTCAAGGACTCAGGAAAATTAACAGTACAATCCACAAATCTTGAAAAAGCTTTGCATTACGTAAGTTACATGTAGTTACATAAACTTAAGGGTTGGAACATATTTCACACTCACATAATGAAACACTAACAAGCATTGTTAGAACAAAAGAAGCCTGATGAGTTTTACTGCATTCTAGGCGACTTGAGTTACTTAACCTGAACAGCCAATTAATACAAGCTTTTAGAACCTCATTAAATACTGCTTTTAATGAAAACTTCAAAGCACACAGTTGATGACATTCTAATACACCTATATTCATATGAATATTGTCTGCAGTCATCCTGAAGAAAGGGATACACTCAAACATCACCCTAAAAATCATGCTTTCATAAAGCATTAAAGATGTTATGTGTCAGCTTCACCATCACTGCCTGCAAGGCTGCTGTCTGTGGATGGAGCTCCATCTTCATTAATATCCTCACCATTATTCTCCCTCTTATGAGCTTCATCATTTGCATCCTCCTTAGGTGTGTCATTAACCTCTGGAGGTTGTTTCCCTTCAGGCAGTTTAAAGCTACTTGATGCAGAATCCGAATCAGATGTAGTTAGCTGTTCCTTGGCATCAGGATCCCCTAAAAATGACTCCCATACCTTGAGCCTTTCTTCTCTTTCTCTTGCAGTCTCCTCCACCTGTTAAAGAAGTTTATACACATCATTACAGAGTCATACTTGTCAAAATGAGCATTTACACAGATAAAATTAAACAAATATTTATATTACAGAAATATCTCAATGCTGACTGTGAACTAATGATCTGTACATCCAGTGGCTAATCCTCCAACCTGACACTTTCAGTACTCAAACAGGTCCTCTAATTTTTTTTGCTAAATTGAATAATTGAGAATGTTTTTTGGAGACACTGTACAGCTTTTGAAGAGAAGCAAGATAATGCAGGCAGGGGAAACGTATGGGGACAGCAATACCAAGCACTCCTAGAATTCAAGCAGATTTACTGTTTGGAAAACCTATATGGTAAAACAGAACCATGAAAGATCACCTGATAATCCGTTACACCATCCCACGTTTCAGCACTGAGCTGACGGCCACCAAACCACCTTCCATTTAGAGTCAGCTTGCACAGATCAGCTTCTGTTGCTTCTTTAAATGACACAGAAGCGACGCCATCAGGGTGTCTCTGCAAGGACAGGCAAGTTGCATTTAATAATATTCTAACTGATGCATTAATTCCAATACCCTTTATATTGTCTCATAAAATCAATCAGGATATAGCTCCATTCTGATCATACATAAACATGTTTGAGAAGTTCAGTTTTCAAGTTTCCATACATTGCTTTATTGGCACACAGAACACAATTTTTGAACACAGAAAACAAAAAATACTTCAGCTAGCTTAGCTACAAATAATGTACCCATACACTTTAAAACTTGTAACATGTATCCAAGCTCCTGGGACGAGTTAGTTTGCCTTTAGGTAGGCGGAAGTAGACAGGTGCTTAGACAGTAAGTTCCAAAAGTTTTAAAGTTCCAAAAGATTAAGTCAAGTTTCCATGAAGTAAACACACCCAAACAAATGCTCCACTCATATTTAAAGCAGCCTAAATGCTTTGCACCTTTGCACATTACATCAATTCTGCCAACACAACATGTAAAAATACCTACATCAAATATGAGAACCTTCTTTACTTGACCAAACTTTTCACACTCTGTCCGCAGATCTTCTCTTATCTCATTTAGCACTAAAGGGTCCTCCTAAAAGGAATTACACAGCTTTAGTTAAACACAAGTGCTCACTTCTCTCAGCTTCATTTTTGCTCCATCAATCTGTTTTAAGTCGATAAATTAAGTGCTGTTATGCTGCATTTTCAAAGCCACCTGGGAGCTGGCAGACAGCTCTTATTTTAATAAATACTACTTGTTAATAAAGCTATTTTGTGCTCATTTCTCCACCAACCATTACTGTTGTTTACTCCTCTTTCCATCCCAGAAAGGAATTTTGTCAGACACACAGGTTTTCCAGACAGTGAAAAACCCTGACTTGAAAAATACATTCTTACCAACATTTTTTTTCTTGCTTTTGGAGAGAGGTGAATGAATTTAAAGCAGATGTTTGGCACAGGAGAATGCCCTTCCCAAACAGCGAGATTAATTTTGTTTTCATCTGCTTAGATTTTTGCTACAATTTGTATGGCAGGAAGTTCAGACATGTTAACTTCTAACAGCACTATCTACAGAAGTAAACTGCATCTTCCTACCTCAAAGTCCTTGGGGTGAAACATATTCCTGATAATAACGATGCGTTCATGCCGCATTCGAGTTGCCCCATCTTTCTTCTCCGGCCTCCAATCCAGCTGTCTAATGAAATGAAGCAACAGTAAGAAGATATTGTTGCCGATCTCTTCAGTTTCTACAAGTATTTGTTGAAAAGAAAATCATTAATTTGGCATTTCTTGCAATATATTAACATATATTTTGACACAAAGAGTGAAGTTATTCTTCTAAAAAAACCACAGTAATTACCCAGGTTTACTACTGCTGCAAAGCATTTGAGGTTTTAAGGTACCTAAAGGCTCGTAGAGAAAACAGAAATAATTTTTCAAAGTATTTTTTTAAAACACTGAGAAAATATTTATGAAGTATTAATTCATTCCTAATATCAACTCAGATAAAGGAACCAGCTGTTTTCAAGTGCAATTAAAATGTCAGTATTTCACCATTTTTTCCTAACTTATTCAGTAAAAAAGGAGCACCACTATTCCCCTAATTAAAATGTAACTGTTTTTATTTAAAAGAACATGCAAAAACACCTTGACTCTTACACAGGCATTAGGACAAGATGAATTTTGCTCCCCAGTGTAGAGCCACTAACACAAACTAGCACAACTGTTCCAGGACTTTGCCTTCTCATAGCAAATCTCACTTCTCGTAGAAATGCCTACTTCATATCCTAGTACAAAAAAACCCACACATTTACTTACACTTTTAAATCTCAAGATCATACACTGAGGTGGGGAAACCTTAAGTTTCTTCTTGTACCTGCTACTTTAGCTGAAGAAAACTTGGATTTCCAATGAGAGTAGCTATATCAGCAAATTATGCTCTTAAACTCAAAAGGAACACAGTCCTTTTTTTCACACAAATTGCTTTCAAAAGCAATTTCATAATTTTCATACAGCTGCCATCAGTGTATCTTTGGGGCAGATATACTTCCAACCTTAATCAATAAGATATCAAGAAGCCTTTGCTCCCATTAACTATAGGAAAACATTTCTGCATGACTATTAACAATGCTTAGTGGAATGTTGCTTTCATTGAAATAACAAAAATATTCAAACTTTTTTCTTCTTTTATCTGCATCTTCTTGGTTCCAAAAGGCAGAAGAACAATTTTGAAGCAATGAAGTAACTCAAAATCCAGTATATTTTATAGCAGAGAGAGATGTCTGGAGGAATCTACAGAGATATTTCAGTATTTGTTCCTGTGGCAGCCAGCATTTCTTGCCCTTTGGAACTACTGCAGAATGGCACTAAATATATGTGAGTAGTGAGAGCATTATGACCTTCCAGCAGTAAGCCCAGATATTGTGGAATAACATGCATGCTCTTATCCACTGAAGAAGAGAGTTTTTTATTTCCCCAGAGTTGTAATTTTTTTATTTCCCCAGAGTTGTAATATCTTCTTCTGCATCTGAAGGCACCATTGCTCCCTATGTATTGTTTTAGTGTGTAAATCACAAAGAAGTTTATTATATCAACACTTAATCTAGGAGTTACTCCCCTTCAAACATGTAATAGTTAAGCTGTTGCACTGTCAGACAAGACTTTAACTTCTGCAAAACTTAGAATTGCATTTGAAAGCAAGCACCACTTCACTAACAGCACTTAGAATTCAAGCAGTATTTTACTGAAATAAAAAATACAAACTTCTGCTGTTGCGACAACTTCTTCTTGTAGTCTTTACACTTCTTCTTCTTTTTGCTTGCATCATACTCCCCCTTCAGTTGGAACTTTGCAACTTCCACGTGCAATTTATAGCCTCGGATTTCTGCTTCATCCAGAAGCCTCAAAGCAAGTTGAACTGATTCTCTCTATTTGAAGATAAAACACAGCACAAACTTTAAAGCACATGGTGAAATCAAATTGTATTCCAATAACAAGTCATTAAATATACTGTGCTAAGAATCAAGTCCCTGTCACTGAAAACCATAATGCCATCTTCTGACACAAAGCTAGCACTGTTTTCTTGATCAAAAGCAAGTATTTCTTGACTCCTGTTGTAATTGATTAATACCTCCAAAAGCAGCTGCATATAATTCATTCAAATATATCATAGACACTAAAGTGCAATATCCAAGCAAGCTGATGAACATAAAAGCAAGAATAAAAAGGTTTCAAGTGACTGATTTACTATAAAAGTTGTATCTCTTTCCCAAGAAGAGACTCTTAAGTAATTTTCAATGTTTTTTCAGAAGTCCCTTAGAGCGAAGAGAGTATTTGTGCTTGGGCACTCAACAGCCTCAACTACTACAATTACAAAAATAGCAGACTACAAAGCCATTTGATTTAGTAGTGCCTGGTGCTTCTTGCAGAACTAAAACCAGCTGCACTAGCAATCACCATCTTTCCAAACGATTCACAAGTGAAACAAATAAGGAAATAGTACTGCAGCTTGAACTTTGTAGCTTAATAAAGAATGAAAGCAGATTCTGAACCACACCAATTCTCAATTAAAAGCTGTAAACACAGGACTACAGTATGTTCCTTCCTGGTGATATATCTGTATTCTTGGTTACATAGTGGCATACTTTCAAAGTAAAATGTGAGGAGACTACCATTTCAGCCCAAAATCTCTGGCACCCAAGACAGGAGCACGTAGAGACATGTTCAGCAGGTATTACAGCCATTTCCAGGCAGAGGGTGAGGTTGCATGAGAGGAACCAAATGAGGTTAAGTGGGCATTTCTGGAGTACATCTTTAAAACAGACACTGATATTCCAAATTATGCTTTAGATTTTCACAAATCTTCTGAATGTGATTCTGAAACAATGGCCATATGTGCCTTCGAAGGGACGGAAAACTGCATTCCAGTGCACCACTAACCTTCAGATAACAACAGAGGCCATCTCCTTTAAGATTTCCTTCCTTATCTTTGTACAGTTTGATCTTGTGTTCTTCTGTCTGAGGATCTCGCATGATGATACCACATTTTGACATGACTTGTACAAATTCATCTTTCGTAATGTCTGGAGGTAAACCTGCAAAATAAAGTCAAAAGAAAGGCTTAAATATGGTCTATTAAAAAAAAAAAAATCTCATTAGAACAAATCTTCCCATAGTGTATTTTGAAAATCCTTGTACTTTGTAATAGGTATAATGCACTAAAAGATCTCTGTGCTCTCTAATATGCATACCTAGAGATTAATTGTTACACACGTCATAACACTGCAGTGGACACAAAGGCCTCTGCAAATGTACCTCTCCTACCCAAGCCTCAAGTTCCACTGCATTCTAGGTATCAGAGACAAAAAAACCCTTATTAGAACACAACCTATAATCAGACAACTGTTTCTCCATTCACAAATTCAATAAAAAAAAAGTAACTGATAACATATAAAGATTTTAAGACCTGAACACTGAATTGAGGATAAGAAAAAAACCAAAACATATGAGAAAATTATGTGGATGTCTCATGCTAGTTTGGCCTGCATAAAGATCTTTGAAAATGCAACTACGTGCACTCCTGTGACTGCTCACAGCCACCAAGCACCTAAGTATACGCATCTAGAGATAGTACCCCACCATCCAAAAGAGGTGGGAAAACACCATAATAAGCACACAGATAACTCCATCTGAGCTTTCACATTACTTTCTCACTCTGTTCCCAACATTTTTTTACTGTTTCCTCCTTCTTACCTAATAATTATGTATTAAGCAACTGAAAACTGTAGATTAAGTGATGTGTATAGTTGGTCCACTATCTCATCACAAACTTGTCATTATCCTATACCTTAAAAGCCTGCAGAAATTGTTTCTCTTATAAAAGAATAAATTAGTGACTTGGCTGGCATAGCTCACAGAATATCCCATTTAACACACAGAAGCATGGAATACGTTCATTCTACTTCTTTCCCCCACATCTGCAATTTAGAGGTCACAAAGGCTATGCAGTCAGGAGCATAACATTAAGTAGCTTGCAAGTGACAGACTGAATAGACAATATTAGAGACATACGAGTCTCTTTTACCATCTTTAGCTCAAAGTAGATAAATAAACATTATTACTTACCTGTCACATAAACATTTGTGTTTCTGTCTTCTTCAACATGAAACCACCCTAAACACAAGAGTTTAATTCAGTTATGGTAATATATTAAACATGGGAGCATACACATTTATATTCCATCAGATTTATAAGAATTTTTGATTGCTCACAAGGAAGGTCTGAACATGCCTTAATTTGCTTTTTACCTCTTTGTATACAGATTTAGAAAGATACCTATGAAGCACTGCACAATTTTAGAACCATTTTGCAAATTACCAGCCAACCTTACCTTTGCTGTACCAGATAATAACAATCAACTGCCAGTTTTCCCTCAGTACAACACAGGTCACAGCCTGCACAGAGGGAAGAGTTTTGTCACTTACCTGGCTCTAGCTTCCTTTTTTCCAATTTTTGTTTTGGATCTGTTTGTTTCTGTCCTGTCTCAGTTGCTGATGGCTGCATTCCTGGTGTCTTAGAACCTACTGGTTGCTTACTTTCAATGGCTGTACCAGAAGCAGATGAAGTATCTGTCTCATCTGCATGGAAGCCATAGTTGGCATGATAGGTTGCCAGGAAATCTTCTGTTATCTGAAGAGAAATTAGGAAAATTATTACAAAATTTCGAAGAAGTATAAATTCAGGCTTGTATTTTAACGTTAGTTAGGTGACGGTAATTTTCCAATCTGACAACATAGAAAATAACAATATTTAAAAAATTTTTAAAGTATCTTTGCAAAGCCATACACACAACAAGAACAGTCAGTTCAGGCATTATCTGAACTAGACCAAGACACAAATTCAATACAGCATATGTAGTTTGTATGCAAACACTTCACAAGTTCTGCCATTTTGCACAGAACTTTCTGCCTGAATCGGATCTGCCTGAAGGACAGAAACCAAGCACTCCTGGCTGTGGTGAAGTGATAAAGTGACTTATCCACAGACAATGAATGACTGAAATTTGCAGACATCTGCCTTTTCATAGAATCATTTCCAGAGATGACATATATTTGTGTTGACAGGCAGTAAATACTGTACTTAATCACAGATTTATTTTAACACATTGCTTCCAAGGCAATAGACTTTATATACTACAAATAGATAAAGAATTAGCTTGCTCTTTTCCAGAGAGAGACTATATATGGATAAAATATAAGATTGGCCAATGCCTATATTTCAGAGGTCAAAATAAAAGAAAAAAACCCACAACTTACATCCAGTACTTCCAGCCACTAGCAATCACATGCAGAGATACATCACAGGCACCTTTGTTAGCATCCCCGCATTATAAAGTATTTTCTGAAGTTGTACACTCTGAAATATTTTTTCTCAAAACTGAGTCTTAACCTTTGAAAATTTTATCTGACCCTGACCTTTGCTGCACTTGCTTCATCTGTATTCAAAAGGGAACAAAACTTAATGCCATTAAGCTATTATAAGACAGCAATTTTAAGTGTCAGTGATGAAAATGTAATCTCCTATCTTCCATAGTGGTTTGAAGCTTGATGTTTCAACTCTAAAATTTCATTATGACAAAGCAGAAATGCAAAATTGACAGTAATAGGCTTGTCAGAAATAATGCAAGATGGAGTTACAGAGCCCCATAACTTTAAAGGTTATCACAAAATAGCTCTTAGGCTAAACAAGATTTGCCACACACCTCAATAAAAAATGCAAATGGCTGCTCTTACAGGTATAACATAATACAGCATCAAGACAAAGTACAACAACATTTAGTGAAAAAAAAAGACTCTGCTCTAATCAGGTTCATTATCTTTGACATTAGCCATCTTAGCAATCCTCAGTGCCACAGCTGATGAGTTCCAGAGTATTAAGAAGCTTCTATATGTGCTTGTGAACAGCATTATTAATTTTCATCAGATAAACTACTGGTAAATTAGCAATTAAACCTACAACAGGATTATTTTTCAGCTTCTGGGGAACTGTATTCTGTGTCAATCTCCATTCATTCTTGGCAAGTCATCTACCATGGACTACCAAATTTTGCCACTCAGTAACAAAGATGTTTTCTGCATAAAATGCAATCATCCTACCATACAACCATTGACATTACTTCACTTAAAAATGCCTTTTTACAAGCACAGAGGAGTTCATACACGCATAAAGGCTTTTATTGGAACTTCTGTGATACCGTGGTGGCACAAGAAACAAGCAGTCATAGAACTACTTCCTGGGGACTTCAACCCAATTCTGGTGGAGAACATCACAGAGATCAGTCCTACCAACACAGTCATGCAGTTTGGGATGATTAAGCTTATAGGAAAAGAAACACATTACTATAGGACATGTGAGTGTGTAATTAACTGCTGGTCTCACTGAAATGGAAAAGAATAGATTAACCAAAACAAGAACAGATACCCTATGCTTGCAGGCAACAGCCAATGGCTGGATTTTCACAGCAAATGATGCAAGCAGCTGAAGAATTCCACACGTTATTTGGTGGTATATCTGTGAAGCACTAAAAAGTTGGTATTCAATTGAAATAAAAATAATTAAATAAAAAACAATGCTACAATTGCTTCTATTAAGTATTTTATTGTCTCTAATTTTTTTCTGGGGAATGCTGGCAGATAGCATAATTCACTTTTTGCACTGCTTTGAAATGTGCTTTAGTGGAAATTCAGCAGACACTGTATACCCAAAGCAGAGCCGCAGTGCAACCTAGTCTGTAGATTACAATTACTTAGACCAGTCAGAATATTTTCATCTTTTGACAAGAAACAAAGATTAAAATTTCATTACTGCCTATGGAGAAAGAAGTACAGCTTCTGGTTACAACAGCCTCTTCAGTTATCTGGATAAAAAATGCTGTTAGTAAACATCAGCCAAAAGAAATAACCTGAAAAACTCTATGGCAGTCAGCTGGGCAAAGAATCTTTATGCAGTACTATGGATCATGGATAGATCACCAACTTCTATTATACACCATATTCACTAATGAACTTTTCTGCTCCTATTTAAGGTGTCCAACCCTAATGTTATCTCCTCTCAAAGACAGAACAGGTAAGAAAAGCACTCAGGAAAGACAAATGCCACCGACAAGAGATACATTTCAAAACAAAGGTAGAAGAAGGGGAAGAAACAGGAGCAAAACAGGAAGAACTCTTTTACAAATTACTGTGACTACTAAATATAGCAGCACAGGGAGCCAGGAATAGTAATTTCTCCACTGCTCCACTTTGTGAGTCTGGATTTTTCACATTTTTACCACTCCATAAGCCATCTGCTCCACAGACACCTTCCTAGGTTTACACACATTCAAATGTGGCACTACTTCACTGGCTTCACTCTCCCTCATTCTCTGAATTGCAATGAATTCCCAGTTACAAACTAGAATTGGCACACTACATCCATCAGGTCGATGCTACAAAATGTCTTAAATAATTGCCCTCATTCATTGCTATATGATAACAAAACTACTATTTCACTTGCAAATCAGTAGATTGGCTCAACATAATAAATTTACATTCATTTTCCCCTTGAAGAGCCATGTTGTTATAGCAAGATCATATTTTATACTTAAAACATTTAATAATTTTTTTAAAAAATTAGAAATCGTAACGTATTTCCATGCCTGGGATGCCACTATGACAAATACACTTATTTTTCAAGTGCAGTTCTAAGACACTAGGAGATAGAATAACACCTCTCTTATTTGATATAGTTTTCAGATAACAATAAAAGAGGCATAATAGTACTCTATTTTCATCTAGACCTCGTAACATACTTAATAATTTCTACACTGCCCACAAAGAGATCACCACAGCTACTGTGACAGAGACCTAAACATATCCCAGGCACCTCCGATCAACATCTACAAATATAAGCGTGACTTCATCCTAGGCCCGAGCAACTCTGCAGAGTCTCCGCCAAGGCGAATAGCCAACGCACAGCTCCTCACAACAGCGCAACCGATCAGAGATGGAGACGACACCGAGGTTTTGCCTGTAAAAAGGCGTGTTTAGGTGCTGCTGGGACCTCGCAGCAGACACGATGCGGCTGAATGCGGACACCTCCGTACCGACGAGATCCGGCATCAACTGCTCCTTCTTCTTCCCCTTCCTCGGGGCTCCCCCGTACCCACCTTTGGAAACCAGGCCTTCTTCTCCAGGTCCCACTCGTACGCAGCCCCGTCCGCAGGGTCCACATAGGTAAAGGGGTCGGACTCGCCCTCGCCTTCACCCTCGGCTGGCTTGGCCTCATACTGCTGCTGGAGCTGCAACTGTCGGTAGAACTCCTCGTTTCCGTCCTCGCCGCTCATCCTGCCCCGCTCACTGGGCCTCGGGCACCCGCGCCGCCCCTCTCGGCGGCGGGAGCGCGCGCAGACAACCCCGCACCTCGCACAGCCACCGCGACCGGCCCGGCACACACGACACCGGAAACACCCCACGCGNGGCGCGCGGAGGGGGCGGGGCAGGGGCGGGGCATGCTCCCGTTTCTGGGCGGACCCTGAGGTCGCCCCGCCATGGGACGGGGCCGGTCGCCACATCGGCCCTACCCCTGCTCACCCTCGGGCTGCTGCACTGTTTCGCCGCGTCTAGGGGCTCTGCATGAGAGCAGCTGCTCCTGGCGCTCCAGACTGCTTTGGGCGAGAGGCTGTGCCTTGATGGGCTTTGTATGGGGACTACTGCAGCCTTAACTTAGACGATAAATAAAAGTTTAGGGCACAGGAAGTCCTCCCTGCTGCATGCTTTTCCCTGTTGGTCTACGACAGCACTGGACAGTGAAGCGGCTTGCTGTCAGTGGTGTGCTGTGTAGGGCTTGGTGCCGTTTGGCCCTGGAAGTGTACTCATGTCCTACTAGCGACAAAGATAGAACCAGAAATAGAAAATTGAGATTGAAATGGCACTCTAATGGCACAAGAAACCACATTGCTTCTCTTTGCCCTCTTGGCTGAGAGTATCCAGCCGTTGTGTTCCCTTAGGAAGGGGTGGGCACGTCGTATTAGTGGGATGAAGCTTGGCTTCAAAACACTCAATTCCTTTTGCATCAATGAAGTCTGCAATTAGTACTCTGTCTGTGGATACTTACATATTTTAAATACAAATTTCGCTCAGTTAAAAGCCCTTCATCTAGTGCCATCTACTGGTTTTTACAGTGTAGCCCAGACGGAATTACATAAAAACCGAATTTTAATTGCCAATATATTTTAAAGTATTTCTATTTAGAGGATGAAGCAGCACATGCTTCATGTTTTGTTTTGCAAACCTTAACCTTGAGTTATAAAACCCCGTGTATCAGTGTACATGTTAAAAATGAAAATTGAGCTGAACAGCTCCAACAAAGCTGGCAGTGGCTGGTTGTCAGAGGCAAAACAATCTTTCCACTCAGAAATAAAAATTATAAACAGAAGTTTTCTGTAAATTAGTATACCAGGAACAAATATACAGACAGGAATGATAATAAAATCAAAAACATGTGATTGTGAAGCTCTGCAGGGAGAGACAAACATCAGCTCCCTGCCTGGGCACCAGGCTGTCAGACGAAATTACTGAGGATATAAATATAGAGTTCTAGTAACCTCTGGCTGTTGCACAAAGAACATCCAGCCTAGTTAATGACATCTTTGCTGCTTCAAGAATTTCCTCTTGGCAGCTCTATTACTGTAGTTGTCCAAAGATTTATTTGTGTTCCCTTATAAACTTACCACCCAAGAGACATTTGTCTTCACTTTCAAACAGTTACTGGATTTTGGAGTGGATCATTGACATAAACTGCGCTTGCTTATAAAATTTGGAATTGGGTATATGTTTGAAAATGAGATAATGATAGCCTTAAACTTTGTAAGACAAATACGATGTAAGGCTTAAACTGCTTGTTTTATTTTTGCAGGGTTTTTAATATGTATTACCTGAATGATTGCATTGAGGTCTGTATAGCTTTCCCTTCTGTGCAGATCTGCCTGCAGCGAGGCACTGGGATAGTCCTGGGGAGCAGAAAATCCAAATTTATTTTGAATCCAATGGGAGTGAGAGAGTGCTTGTGTGTAGCAGGGTTAATGCTCAGTAAATCTGCTCTGCACACTTTGATGCAGTTATGAGGACAAGCTGCCTCGAGTTCCCTCACTCCCTCCACGTAACAGAACGTCTGACAGCAGCTGCTGCAGCACAGTTTCCAACAGTTGCCACTACCATCTGTTCCCTCTCCGTCGTAAAGACACAGTGAACAGGGAGACAACTCAGCTGGAAACTCATCATTTTGTGGAGTCAAGACAACTTTCCTCTCAATCTCACCCTTGTAATTACATAGATCATGGCTGCACAAGCACTTCTGCTGCAAGCTACATCTTCTGAGGAAGGTGCAAAAAGTTCAAGCGTTCCACAGCTCAGATCAGTCCAAGCTGTCAAGAAATGGTGTTTTAAATCCTGGCAAAATGTCTCAAAGTAAAGATTAAAAGGAGGCATTAGCATGATGATTCTGTATCTGTGTCTGTGGGATACAAGCCAATTTTGGCCCATCAGAGCTGATCAGTGTTCTAAAGATGCAACCTGAATGTTGTCCCAGAGGTACCACCTACTGAAAATACAGATATGTTGGTTTTCCTGAAGTGTCGTGGTCCCTTTAATAGGGGAACCAGCAATTTGCTGGCTAATCCTTAATTAGGTAGACACTCTTTTCCTAAGCTGCTTTGTTACGTTAAATCAAGGCAGTAACTAATGACTAAGTACAGACAGGCTACACCTCTTTGAGGTTTTCAGGGGTCTGGAGCCTGTAGCTGTTACACAGATTTCTGGGAGTGATGAGGAGTCTTCATGGTAGGAAAAATTACAGAACCAGTATAGACGTACTAAAAATTCAATATCCTGTCCCATGCATTGAAATTCCACCTCACAGTTCACCTTGCACTGAAGGGAATATCTGTGGCAGAACCAACAACTAAATGCTGATTAAAGCCCATATTACATTTTTTAAGTAATGCTGATTGAAATATGTAAGTACTGTAGCTGTGTGTAGCTTTGGGTTATTCTTTAATTGTAATATTCTCAACAGGAGCACAGGAGTGTCAACAGGCAGCCCATGTAAAGTAAAACAAAGCAATTTCTATGGGAGCAGGAGCAGAAACTTTAAGATGGCTATAATTGTGTAACTAACTTTTATACTCCGGTCACTCACACTTTAGCAGTGTTTTGACATACGTTTCTTAATTTTTGTGGATTTTGGGGGGATTAACCGACTGCTGATATTAAAACTGTTGCTAAGGCGAACATGAAATGTGTAAATCTCATTCACAAAGCAAACTATAAAAAAATACATCCTAGAAATTGTATTTATTTTCTCAGTATGACTCAATATGAACACAACCTTTGAGGGAGTCTGCCTTTCAGTACTTTGTGCTTTTTTTTCTACCTGTTCTTACGCTGTGGACATAAATAGTGAGCCCCTAATTATTAATCCTTTTTATTTGCTAGATAACACTCAATATTTATGTAAATAGATTATATTCCCATATGCTCTTTTATATCACCTGTATTACTTAGGTATGAAAGAACCTGGTTTTGGAACACCAAGAAAAGATTGCAAAGGAAATAACCCTTTTCCCCTAAATCCAGTTATGGTAATGTGGAGACTTTTATGGATAATGATATTGTGGGGAGTAGATGGAATGAATAATAACAGATTGATTAGATAAAAATATATGTTGACCCATATATCACTCCAATACACCATGCCATGAAGATTTGAAGGTACAGAATTATCAAAGCATAAAGTACACAGAATAATTAAATTGTGGCTTGAAATATTGCCACTCTTTAAACAGAACATGTGCAGAACATAGCAAAACCATGAGTTTTGTAATAGGGTATATTGGCAGTAGAAAGGCAATCGAGTTAGAGGAGTAGTTACACAAGCAAAAAGTAGCTGCATGTGAAGAAAGAAAAATTGTGAATTAGGAAACTGGGTTTTAAGGGCTACTGTGAGGTGTAGCCAAAGATTTTGCAGTGGGAAATTCGGTCTCTGACAAACTGTGACGTCCAGAAACATGTTTCCCAAAGGCAATACTAAGCTAGAATAAAGAATGCTGTAAGTAATGGTGTTGTTGGTGGATATTTCTTTTGTTTAGAATACCCTATAGTAAGATCCAGGAAGGTAAATGTTAGGTTCATAAGTGTGTAGGCTTATCTACCTATTTCAGTCTCACCCTGCAGCTCCATGAAGGAAACAGAGAAGAAGAAAATAGCAGTGTTTCTTATATTTGTAGATAGCTCTCTACCAGGCAATGTGTTACATTGAGACAAAGACAGTAAAATAAAGGCTCTGGCGTCTGCTGTGCCATGAATTGTATTTCTGTGCTATTGGATTTCCATTTATTTCAGTGATCTTATCCTGGTATGCAATTGGTACAATAAAAGGAGGAATCCATTTGAGAATTAGTGCTTGTAGCCTTGCAGCTTGTAACATGAGGACTGTAGTAAAACAAGGCCAGGTGTCATGGGATTAACCTGGTCTGTCATTAACTGGTTCATGGTGATTGACAGAGGTTGTATTGCAATGCCCCTGGGATTTGTAGTTTAGCTTTATACTTCTGATTAGAGCAGGCAACAGAGAGAGTCTGTAAATACATTTTTTCATCTTATAATCAACTCAGTTAATGATGCATGAGTGGATGGATTTCCAGCCATATGTTGCTAAGGGGCTCTGTGCAGTTGGAAGGGGGGCTATACTTTCAAGGGTTAGTTAAAATTGAAGTTTCTGTGACTGACAGAATTATTTTAATTCATATGTTGCAACTTTTATTCTATATTTTAACGCAGAAATTCTTTTTTGGAATAGAAGTCTCTTAGTTTAAACAATGGAGAATCTATTGTGTTTTCTATCACCAGCTTCCACAGAACAAAATTTTGGTTCAGGGAACACAAAATTCAGGAAAATAAGTGTCACTCAAATATTTTGTAACATGGAGTAGGAAGACTTGCCTCCTGTATTTCCTGATGGAAAGGCAGTCCCTGCCAGCAGTGCTGCTGGGCATGGACAGGCTGTCCTGATTTGCCTCTGCAAGCCCAGTCATAAAATCAGTGGATTTGAGATTAGAAGGCAAATGGCATTAAGACAGCCTATCCTAATATTAAAAAGAGATACAACTTGAAGAATAAAAAATTAATATAGTAAAAAAATCCAGATCTCCCAGTGTGTTTGAATATGCGTAGACAACTTAGATACAACCACGTACACTACAGCAGGAGTGGATCTGTGCAGGTAAAGGGTTAGTCTGACTCTCCACACTGTACATTTTTCACTTCAAACTCACTCTAGTCTGGTTCAGTGGATTGTACACACACTTCCATCTGACAGAAATCCAGGCTCTGCACTCAAGCCCACTTTGGGATATAAAGTAAGGCAGGAGGGGATGTTTGAACACTTCAGAAGTGCACCGTAAATCCCAAATAGAGCTCCTGATACAGGTCCACCCCAGTTTATTGATATTATATCACTGTAGTGATAAAGTGATAAAGTATAGTGAATAGTGATAAAGAACTCTCATCTATCAAGACGTTTTACCCATATATCACAAAGAATTTTACAAATGTGGTTAAAGGTGATTATAACTTTCTCAGGGAGATGATCACCTGCTCGTTCCCTTGACTTCCTTAAGAACATCCATCTCACTACAGTCAGCTCTTACCCAGAATTTCTAAGTCACTGACAGAGCATCAACTACTGTAGATCTGGCCCATAATGCTTTTTCTTTTTTTACTTCAAAGTGCTACAAACCTTAGCTTTCTTTCATTTTAGCATTCTTTCTCATGTGACTACCCATTTTTTACATTCAGGATTAGAAAATAAATGAATCCAAAATGTGCCTGGTTGTTCATACTATGACCAAATGGCTTTACTTGTTTGCTGTAGATGCAAGTAGTTGTCAGAGGGAGCCCTCAGTCATGACTCAAAGAGCAAGTCACCAAGAACAAAACCATTCTTATAGCCAGTTCTTGCTCCAACTCTGCCAAGTCCTCTCCTGCCCAGTCCCAGAGTTTCAGCTAGGAATCGTGTTCATGCCTGGGAACATGAGTAATCCCTTTGAGCTGACGCGGAAATTTCAGCTGTTGCAGCTTCTTCCCTCACACAGTTTAATTCCTTTATTATACGTTTTGAAAAATGAGGAACTCCTGATGAGCACATTTCACTGACAGGGCAAGCCATGGCACCTCTTTCCAGGATCCCAGTAGCAGTGACTTGATCACAATGCTTCAGTTTCTGTCCTTATTCATCCCATAAGGACTAAACACTTTCCTCTTCTTTTGTGATGCTATAATCTGTTAGCAGTGTAACACTGATTTCTGAGCCATGCATGCTGCCTGTGACCGACAGGGCTCTGGTAGGAGAACTGCTCTGAGGAGCACTGGGAGGCTTTGCACAGAATCCTGCCTTGCAGCATGAGACTTGCTTTTTGAAATGGTGACGGAAACTTTTACTCAGCCAATAAAGAGCAAAAGGATTGACGCAGGAATTGCTGAAGGCCAAGGCACGGGAAAAAATAGTTGCTATCAGATGAAAGGTGGAAGCATCGACAGAAGTGTGATATGTGAAAGAGCGGTACAGGTAGAGGATGTGGTTGGGCAACCAGCAGAAGGCAAACAGAGCCACGAGCACTAGCACTGTCTTTGCAACTCTCTTGCGGGATTCGATCTACAAGAAAATAATGCATAGCTGGTATTAATAGCAATTAGTAAAATGTTTGTGGTGTTGGTGCTGATTTGCAAAGCACTGTAAAAATCTAAATGCATGAGTAACTAAAAAAGCAAAAAGTAAAAAGAAAAGGAAAAAACAATCAAAAAAACCAAACCAGAAGAACTAAACAGGAATATAAATCTATTTCAAAATTTTTAAACAAAGTATTCCCAGTGCAGAGCACATTTCCTTTCCATTATAAATAATATGACCCTCTCATCTAGACTGGGATTTAAAAACACAGTAATTAATACGTCAGCTCACATGGATGAGGTCCCAGTGTTTAAAATTCAATGTTTTAACTCCTGAGTTTACAGGGTCATGATAAAGCACGACAGACCCATCTCTCTTTAGGAAAGCGTGGACACTCACAAATGATGAGTCATGAGCATATGCCTAAGTGCCCAGCTGAGTTTTGATTCAAATTTGGTATGGGCTGAGTTTGTGGAGCTTTTTACTCCATTATCAGGTGGAGTCTTCGACTTAAGAATTTGGATTTAATCAGCACAATAGACTTTGGAAAATTGGAGAGTTTAGTGCTTGATCAGAGCTTACCTGCTTACGGGCATGACCGTGTTCTTCTGCTGGCATGTTGGATGTACTTTTGTATAAGGTTCTGGCGATAAGAAAGTAGTAGACAGAAATGACAGCTAAGGGGACAATATAAAACACTAAGAAGCAAACCAGGGAGTGAGCTTCCTGCAGGATCTTCTCAGATACAGGATAGGGGGCACACGCCTCAAAAGTTACATTTTTCTCAGGATTGCTGAAAGAATACAAATCTGAAAAAACAGCCTCTGGGATAGCAAATATCATGGAGACAATCCAAACGCAGCCGGCTTTACAGCAGGTCTTCAGGAGCGCATCTGAAGTCTGCAGTTCCAAGGGTTTAACGATGGCTCTGTACCTAAAATTACCAACATCATTGTCAGAATAAACACAGAAAGAATGTGAGCACTTACATTGAAAAATTGTTAGGGCTAAAGCCATTGCTGTTCTTGCTAAACAAAGGGTGCTAGAATTCTCTTGGAAATGAAAATAGACACTAGCTCTTTGGAATTAAAATGGAAATGTAAAAATTAATTTCAAACATGTATTTTAATGTATTGGCAGGTAGGAGCTGCCATTAAAACCTTCCTATGTAAAGATGACTTCTGAAGTTTGGATTAGGATCACTAAGGGCAATCATCACTCCTTATTTTATGACACTGCCTTGAAAGATAAATGAGGCAATTAGTATGCAAAATGATGAAGGTATGAAACAGGTTAACTAATTTATAAATACAAGAAACCAAGCATGTTCACCCCTCCTTTCTTCGGTCTTCCTAAGACCCCTGCTGAATGCAGTGATCTGACTCAAAATAATGCCCCAGGATTCATTCATATTTATAAAGCAGGAGAGGATGCTGCTGTTGATTCATGCCTGTGATTCTGCAGCATATGGACTGAGTCAGGCATACGAGAAAAATCTGGATTGATCCATAGATGTGTGATAATCCATGTGGAAGTGGGGCATGGAAAAAGACCAACTTCCATGAAGGTGGATGAAGCACAGGAAACAATATACCCTGCTCCTAAAGGACCAGGAAGTCTTAATAATGCAGAAAGAGGCAACCCCTCCAGGAGGGCACAAGGCTGGCATGAAAGATAGTGAAAAAGGACCCAGAGGATAAGACAGCTTAGTTGTATCATTTTTCGCAAGCCGAGGATCTGGTCTTTTTCTCCTCTAGGCAAATTTAAATAGATAGCTGGAAGTTGGCTTGCTATTTATTAAATAAATACAATTTTTATTGACTTTGAGCTCTTCTAGCATATTGGAACACAACGGTCTGGTGTTAAGCACATGATCGATCTGAGCTTGCAATGTAAGCTTCCAATGTAGTTGCTCTGTGAGAATGTAGACCAGAGTATTTCTGTAACAGCTACCATGAAGAATTAAATACAGAAGCAAGTGTCAAAACCATAGAATCAGAGAAGAGTTGGGTTTGGAAGGGTTCTTTAAAGGTCATCTAGTCATGGCAAATTCTGAATTGACATCCTACAGGACTAAGACCTTGGAGCTACAATATATAGTTCAGTGTAAACATTAGCTTTATCTTCAACAGTAGTTAAAAACCCTAAAATAAGCCCAAATTAAAACAACAACAAAATAGCAAAATGTTAGGTAGTATTGGGAAAATAATGGAAAGCAAAAGAGACAATTGTGCAATTAAATGTATCCCTGATTCATACAAGTTTTGATTACCATGTGTTGCTCTGCATACCTTAACTAAAAGAAACGCAAACAACCTAAGGATGGATTACGACATGAATAGCCTGGAGACAAGAATAGGGATCACTGTCTCTTCTGACACAAGAGCCAGCACTGTCAAATAAAGCCATGTGCACTGCAGAAGTAAAAGGACTTATTTTGTATAGGCAATGAAAGTCATTGCTAGGCAAGTTCAAGAAGAGGCTGAACAAGTATCCAGAGGAGAAATCCTTTGAAATTATTAAGGAGACAGAAACCTGATCTGTTCAGTGTCATCTGAAGGCATAGGGTTAAAAATGTGGTTCGATAGAGGTTTTTATTCTTCCTATTTTTCTTTTTTTCCCCTTATACTACCACTGCTAGAGACTGGTATTGGTCTACATGGATCTGTGATTTGACCCTATGTGTCCATTCCTGTGCTGGCTGATTATTTTGGAGTACGGTATCAGCACCACTGATGAAATTCTGGACACATGAACAATTTGCCAATACATACAATCTGCTATTGCTGGCAGACAAGATGAAGATCTTTTTCTCTCTTAATACAAATTTCATTTGTATTCTAAATTTCATTTTTTGTTTTTCTACTCCTCGATGCTCCTGCTGATTGAACTGAAATCTCATCTTAGTTTTGTTCATTCAAGAGAGAAGTACACAGAAAACAGATGCAGCACTTCCTGACAGCAGTCAGAACACTGATCCCTCCTAGCAATGCTGTCATAACAACTTGAGTTTAATTTCATGACCCCTGGGCTAAAATATTTCTGTAAAAGATGGAAGAACTACAAGAGAAAAAAAATTTATATGTACTTTTCAAGGTGAAAATTACATTAGCCATCAAATCATGAGAGTCATTCCTTTGTCCCCCAGTCTGTTCTGTGGTTTGTTTTTGCTTTTTAGCCCATGTCAATCTTTTATGTTCTAGGATTTTAAAGCCTCCCTTTTTAAAGCCTCCCTGAGTACGTAGGTTAAAGAATTTTCACTCACATCAATTTTAATTTTCGTCTTTCTTGACTACTTCACTGTACCACTAGATAGCACCAATATACTGTCTTTTTCCCAACTTAAGCCATTTCCTTTTTCTGTGCAACTGCGAAAAACCCTTGTACTGTACTTCAAACTAATAAAAGGTCAGAGGAGTTAAAGAGTTTTCCTCACTTCACTCCCTTAGAAAGAAGTGCTGCAATTTTACTAACATGCATTTTTAAATTACACGGGAGACTGGTAGTTTGGGATTTTTAGTCTATTACAATTTACAATGTGCCTTTTAATACTGTGCAAAATGATAATATCTGCTATTTTAATAATTTCTAACTTCAAACCTGCATCATCTCCTGGCAAATCAGTTGCACAGACCCACCTGTCAGCACTGAGAACAGTCAGGGTAAACACTGATACTCCAACTGATGTTAACTGGATAAAAGACAGCAGCTTGCACCCAATTCTTCCGAAGAGCCAGGTATCCACAATGTAACGTGTTGCATCTATAGGCACACACGTTAACAAAAGCAGCAGGTCTCCGAATGCCAGGCTGGTGATGAAGATGTTGGGAACCGTCTGCATTGATTTAATCTTGAAAAAAACTTTGATGAGTATTGCATTTCCAAGGAGACCCACTGAAATGATCGCAGCATATGTAACATAAATTGTGCACAGTATTTCTAATCCTGGAAAGGAGTCTTCGGTCCATTTATCATTCGTGGTTTCATTATCAGAGCTTGATTTCTGTTCTGTACCATCCACAGATGTGCACAAAGTCTGATTAGCTGATTGCAAGTATAACTGAGACATTTCCTTAACTGTTTCTTCTCCCCAGGCTGGACTTCAATTGATCAGAAAGGTGTTTAATATTTAGCTTATAGCATATCAGCATAGTCAATGGAAAGATACAGGTTGGTGTTGGTGAAATTCAGGTTCCTGTTGCACATTAACTACTTTCACGCCCTTCTGGATCTCCAGACATGCCTAGGAGAAAAACACATAGATCTTGCTCTGAACTGGGGAGGAGGAGAATTTTTTTATTGGCTTTTCAGCTAGTGGAACAGAGAGGGAGGAGGAAAAGAGAAACGGAGTTCCTTTAAAGACATTAGCTGAAATGAGGTGGGTTTTATCATGGAGATGTCTGGCAAGTAAAGTTCATATTGTATCAAAACTGTAATATTAGGGTTTGTATATTATGTAGCAAACCTTTGTTACTGTTGTTCAAAATTTTTAAAAATTAAAATAAAAACCTGAAATAGTTTTCTCAGTATTACTGGAAAGCAGGGAATACACTAATTTAACACAAAATTCTTCGTGTACATTAATGGCAGAGAAAATATACCAGAATATAGTTAGTATTTGCTGAAAAAGCTATAGAGACAGACTATGGTCTGATTAGCCTTTCAGTCACAGAAATGCAGTGACCTTCCAAACGGCAGTATAAAACTGAAATTCATGGCCACAGTCCTGGTGACAGTTATGTTTTCTCCCTTGAAACAGTCCCACTGACATCAAAACCACAACTTAAGCTAAAGTATGCACAAGTGTATATGTAGTTGCTGGATAGATGCCTGTTATCTTGCAATAACCCATGTATGTATTGGCTTTGAATGGTACAACTGATGATTCAAATCTTCTGAGAGGAAAATTGCTTCTTCTGATGCTTTCTCAATCAGATATGTTAGTAGTAGTATGGGTTTTCTTATCTTTCTATAAGTCAACAGTCAAATATCAAATAATCTCATTATGTGCTCAAATCATCTTACTTTGATGAACTCCTAATTAACTTCTCTGTAAACTAAGATATGAGAAATATGGTACATTGAGTTAAATCTCCTAAAATTAAGAAAGCCAAGATCTAATTTCTAAATAGTGGGAGTAAGGGAATGGGGAAAAGGGATCAAAGGACTGAAGCCTTATGCCTTGAAAATTAAGATCAGATGCTGGTGTATTTTTCCTTTGAACTGTTCTTGAGATGTGACATTGGAGTGGAGAAGGTACCCAGCTCAAATCACAAAAGCAGCCCTCTGGATGAGTCCCTTTAGCTGCACATATGCAGACATACAAAATCAAGCTTGTTTCATTTACTCAAAAAAATTTCTCTAAGTACTATGCATGAAGGGCCTGATTTTTCCTCCCCCAGTCCCGATCCTTTCAAATATAACCATGCTGAACATATCAGATGGTGAAAGACCATGTGGTAGACTGTACATCAAATAGAAGATCTGTGCCGTGGCATCGTGGGAGAAGGAGTCACTGATGGAAAGAGGATTCATGGGTTAAAAATTCCAATTATTCTTTTTGAAAGTGCTTTTAGAAGAGAGGCTCTTGTCATCATCAACCAGAATATGTCCTGCCATGCAGGCACAGTATGTAGGTTGCTCACAGATTTAGGTACCTTTGAAGATCCTGATTATGTTGTCCACCCACACTGGCGTAGTACCGTGCATTATATTTAATACAGAGTTCAGTAACTGTAACAGATTGTGACAGCTTAATGTCAGATACCTACTTGAAATGTTTCACTTTCCTGTATGGGAGATTCAGGGTGTCACCAAACATTGGGAACTAATTACACTCCATCAAGTGTTGAGTACTCAAGGGTGGCATCTGAATGATGCATCAGGTGTTTAGCTGAAATTGGAATTGAGCTGAAAAGCTCATTGCTTCTTGAATTGCACTAGAGGTTGGTTGATGCACCAAAGCTCGGCCAGCAGCAGAGATCCCAACCAACTGTTACAGTCCCTGAGCTTCCAGAGCCATCCGAGAGATTCGAGCTGGCAGTGTGAACTCTGAGTAGTTCTGTCACTCGAGCCTTTGGTATGTGGGGATGGAGGACCTGAACTGTTATCCCTCTGTGCAACTCATAACCCACAGGACTGGGTTCTTGAGCTGTGAGTTGTTTCCAGCAGCTGGTTTGGGGGATGATTCAGGTATGAACGGAAAGCAGACAGACTTCCCAATCCATATTAAAGCCTCTTGAGGATGTCAACGTGTGTCACAGATGCAAGCAACTCCAGAAAATGGCAAAAGCTTAAACTTCTTTTTACTCCTGGTACTTCATGCAATTTTCATCCCAAACGGGACCTGAGTTCCTGTATCCAGACCTGAATGCCTGTTCTGATGCTTCATGCTTTAGAACCCCCACTATCTGGAAACACAGACTCGTTTTCCCTGCTCTCTCTCTCTAATGGGGCACAGTACATATGTCTAACCCTGCTCAGAGCAGCATGAAATTCTACTTGGTTTTCTCTTTCCACTGGGAGACTGCTTTTTCCCTATCCTTTCTGCCTCCCTGGGGGAATGTGGCAGAAGGAAGTTTCATCATGTCTCACAATTATTTTTCAGTCTTTATATTACTGGAGGTTTTAGGTAGTTTCCCAGCTTCTCTCTTTATGGAGCCCAAGATGCTGTCTTAGTGGATCAAAAGGAGGTGAAAAACACTATTTTCAAAAAGCACACAAAATAACATTGTCCAGACCAACAAAAATCAGAAGGACAGATAGCAAACCACATCTGCAATTTGTTTATGATAGCAGAATGTTAGCTATTTCTGATAGCTTTCTGTTGTTCAAATCCAGCTGAACAGGAAGAGAATGGCATTGTTATTCCAAATTGTAAAGTATTCTAAGGTATTATTTTAGACATTTGCCTCCTGGTATGAAAAGCAATTTAAGTAATTCTGGCTATTTTTTCAGGCTCCAGCTTCACAGAAAATAAATGCTCCTTTTGAACTCTGTGCTGCAAAAAAATACGAGGAAAATACTCAAGAGCATATAATTTAGCTGATTTTTTTAATGTAAATTTTCTGTTTCAATGCAGTGTGACTACTGACTTAAATCATTGCCATGTGCTGTGTAGTGTCACCCACTCAGAAAAATCTTTCAGAACCGTTTGTTCTGCACCAAGCCAAAGTATGAAGAAAACAGCCAAAATCTTAACTCACTCATTAAAAATTTTTTTTTCCCAAAACTGTAATTATTTTGTGTTGTTTCTTTTTAGTATTTCAAGGTACATTGGTCACGCTGCATTGATTGTTATTTATACAAATATGTCAGAACACTTTGTAGCTAAAGTGCTAGGAGCACAAAACTGATACACACTGAACTGCAGCTATATTAGCCAGCCTGGTGTTTTTAGGATAATTTTAACTCACTTTTTTTGGTCATTATGCATATAATTTTTGAATAGAACTGTTGAGTAGTCTTAATTTTTTTATGTCTCAAACTCATTTTAGACCCTTTGATTGTCTCTCCTAGCAGTTTCACCATCTGTTTATTGCTGGCTGATGTATCCTTATCTCTCCACTGAGTGAACTGACATTTATGTTTGTTGGGCGTTAACAGTAGAGAGATTCTGAATGGCTTGTCTATCCTGGCTCTGAATTGGGTAGACTCTGTTGTGGCATCTTCTCTTAAAAAAGGCTTTTCTTAGGTTAGAATCTCTCCTACAAATGAGCCTGGTTGCTGTCCATGCGGTGCAAAGTAGGACTTCCTGCTGGGACACCACGGGTACAATCCTCCTACTCCTCCCAGGACAGAGAAAATGGATTCAACTGTAGCAGTCTGACCAGATTAGTGTAAATCTGTCCCTTTCAGCAAATCCCAGTAGCCTTCCTTTTAGGTCATGTTTTTCTGACATGATAGAAAGCTTTTTCCTCCTTCATCAAAAAGTCCTGGCCCAGAGTCCTTTAACAACTCCAGCTTATAACCTAGACTTTGCATTTGTAACTAGGACTTCTGAAATGTATTTTTCTTCCTCGTATTCTCTGAACTGGCTTTGCCACCTTCATTTTGGGAAGAGGAGTCCCTGCTCTAGAGACAACCTTCTCAGGGATGGGTGTGTGTAATTGCCTCGTTTCTGACTTATATCAGTCAGAATGTGTTACAGCTTTAGAGTCTTCTCTTTAAACTGAAATTGCCAATGGCATGACACATAACGGGAAGATGAAGGGACAAAAAGCCATTTCATGGCTGTGTGACTATTCCCAATCCATTTCCTAGTTTTCAGGCAGGCAAGCATTCAATGGAAAAGCCTGAATGCACGCTGGAGTGAGCATCCACGTTGGAGGGAGCAGTCCATATTCAGAGCAGATTACCAACACACTTAGGGCTGTGTTCCATTCTGCTCTGTCCTTCTGGGAGAAAGGGAATACTAATTTCCATGCACCACATGGAGTGCCTCACAAAACAGAGGCATCCTCCCATCACCTCCTCATCTTGCCAGGCATCTATTTCAGAGAGATGAGTCTCAGGCAAAGGGGAGGAATGTTGCAGAGGGCACTGCCCACGTTGGATTTCTTCACTTGTGATGGCAAGAGCTTGATTTCAGTGTCTGTCAATCTGATGGTTTTTTGCCACTAAGTGGGAACATCTTCTCTATCCTGTATTTTGATTTTTTTACCATTGCCCAGTCTCCTGAGCCGCTGGAGACAAAACAACTACCAAGCTACGAAAATAGAAAATTATTTTTAGTACACTTCAATGACAATTTCCTCATCTGTGTCACATTCATAATGAAGCGCAGCCATTTATTGTCAAAGGCTACCTATTTAGGAGAAAAATACATTGGTTTATTTCTGAGTTTATCTGTGTGGAGTTCATTTTACACCAAGGGCAGAGGGAGCTGTGCCCTCTGAGACTCAGGGCATCAAATCCTGCAGCAGTGTTTAATTGGAATGGTGTCCCTGTTTTTTGAAACTAAGATGAGCTGCCCAATTAAACTTTCAAATAGCTCAAGACTTATCAGCATGTTTAGGAGCAAAAATAACACCATACCAGCCCTAACTGCTATGAGAGTGAGATGGAAGGTCAGTTCAGAGGAGCTGTCTGAAGGAGCATTCAGTGATGCAGTAACAAGATGGGGTATCTTTTTGGTTAAAATATAAGAAAAGAGTTTCTGATCTCGTTACAATGCCAAAATCCAGACTATTCAGTGGAGTTAGCATGATGCAATTGGCCTGCAACAAGATTTCAAGTGCTGTCATTCATCTATGGCTCCAAATAACTTTTATCCTATTTTTCCATTCTTGCATCCCTTCCAGCCCCCTTTTCCAGGAGTTTCCTCAGCCAGTTTCAGTATGGAAATGGTCAGTGAAATAGTGGTGTCATTTCTTAGAAAAGAGAGAAAAATAAACAGTGAAACGAGTCCTTGCACTTGTCTAATTACAGGAGCAATCAGGAGCAAACATGCAATGAAGTAATATACCAAGGATAATTCTTCTAGGCATCCTTGAAACTCTCCGTGATACATTTAATTTAGAACCATTACATGCTAAATACCTTCTGATACCTAAAAGCACAGAAAATTGTGCATTAAGGCTCAACAATCATCTTATGCAATAGGCAATTATCTTCCCAGTATTTTGATTTTTAATCTCAAATAATTTCCCATAATGACATTTCTTTTTTTGTCCCAATAAAAAATGTCTGCTAAATTTAGAAAGGATTATACATCTTGGGTGTACTGCTAACCTCTGCTGCAGATTCACACAGGCAGGAGGAAAGCTTAAACAAGCTGTACTGACCTTTAGCTGCTATCCTACGTAAGATTTATCTGTCCCTCGGTTACCAAACCACTGTACATATGCTGAACTAGAAGACAGCTTTATCTACTTGTCCATGAAGAGACTTAAAAAGTCTCCAGGAACCCATGAGCAAGCTGCCTACACCTTGGATCTGCATTCCCTGACTTAGCTAGGATGAAGAGTGGTGGAGTTTTGTGCCATCTAAATAGTAAAGTGGGAGTGGGGAGTGTTTGGTTCTATTTACCACAACTGCTGCTGTGATTTTACTGTCATTTTTTATTTCTTTTGTATCATCTAACCTATTGTTAACAACCCGCTGAGATCTGAATTCAAATAATTGTCTTCATAGAAAAATATACCTTCTGAAATCCTTTTATTGCTTTAAAATAGAGCACATATTTCCTGGTGTATGTATCACTAAAATAAACAGTAAATTGAGAGTAAATTGAGAGTAAATTAGAAATCAAAGCAGCTTTTACACTGAGTCATAGAATCATGGAGTGGTTTGGGTTGAAAGGGACCTTAAGATCATCTCATTCCAGCCCCCTGCCAAGGCCAGAAGTCAACTGATAGAATTCAAATGGGGAGGAGGAGGATGCACTTGTATTGGTCACACTGCTCAGATGCAGCCAGAGCTGCAGAAGCTGCTCCCATCATTTAAAATTATCAAGAAATGAAACACAAGCGCTTAGAAAATTTTATTAGATTTGTTTTTGTGTGTGTCCTCTCCCTGTGAAAACCATCAATGCACAATTCTGTGACAGAATGTCAGCTCAGATGTACCGGAGAAGAGCAAATGCAACAATGCCAGTGAAAAAATATTATTTCAGCCCGGAGAAAATTACACATCTTCATTCCGGCTGACAACCTACACAATGCCACACTTGAAACGTAAATGATACACTGTTTAGCTGGAAAAGCCATTAGGCGTGTGATGGAGAGTGGAAGTGAGCTAACCGCCTTCCCAGAACAAATAGTGCTTTGCATTTTATGTGAGCAACTTGACAGGTTTTTAAAAATTGACTTCCAGATTTTGCTGTTCTTTTTTCAGGGAAAAAAAAAATCAGTAGGAAGAATGGAGATCTCCACTCTGTGCAGCTTGCTCTTCTTCACACTGGTACACTTCCAAAGTGCAAAGCACACTGATGGATCTGCACAAGAAATGACATTCCCAGACTTTTCTCAGCACCCTGAGAAGTCTTCCATATTCCAGTACTTTTCTTGCTGCTTGCCCAGCTTTTATCTGAATCTTTGTTGCTTCTAATCCTTTATGAAGGCATGCAGCAAAAACTTTGGAAAATCAAGGTACATTTCAGCTTTTATCAGGAATGCAAAAAAAAATTACAGTATGCAGGAGACAAGGCCAGTCTTATGTTTCTTTCATGTTTTGCCCTCTTCTGCTGTTTTTTTATTTTAAATTGGAGTCATAAAAAATACATTTTGCCCTAAGGCAAAATCAATCTATACCAATTCTGGCAGGTATTTGTCTCATCACCCTGAGTGTTTTTTAAGACCTGCAGTGATGACAATTCCATGTGGTCTCTTCACCTCTTATTCCTTAAAAATAGAAATTGGTAGCTAACATCTATTTGAAATGTAAGCCTATTATTTTCTGTCCTCTGAAGTGGATGAATTAGAGAGTGAATTAGAAGTGGATGAAGTAGAAGAATTACTGCACAAAGGAGAAAGGGTCAAAGCAGGGTGATAGACACACATCCGACTGTCCACCCACCTGGTCTTATTGAAGTAGTGGAGACAAACTGATCTCAAAGGGGCTTGGGGGAGGACTAAAGCTCCAGTTCCCCCTAAGAATTACACGGTCTCCTTCCTTAGTCTCTCAGAATCCCCCTAGGGTGTGCAGCAGCCAGGTTAGGGGTGCAGGGGGGCTAGGCATAGCTTTAGCACCACAGCACAGTGTGTTGTGCTTTACATTGGAAAGCAGGGAAAACTTGTAGTCAGCAGCAGATTGCAGAACAAAGAGTAAAGAAAATAAAAAGTACAATAGTTTGTGCCCAACATAATGAACTACCTTTTTAATTAAATTTCATTCCCCTTGAAAGCAATTTCAACTTAGCAACATGTGGGTACAACGTGGAACTTGTTTGCATGTTTTTAATGCCAAGATTTCTCCCAAAAAGCCAAGGAACTGAAGGTGATCTGTGTGATTTCAAGTAGGCTGGCTGTAGGTACCGTACATTAAAATATTCATCTTTTTTCAGTAACTGCTATGTGGGAGTTATTCACTGACTGAAAGAACCTTTTGTACTTTGCATTGTATATACCAGTTCTAAGACATCACGTCATTATATTATTTTACTCCTCTGTCATGGGTACAGGTTAGTGTTCCACTATATTAGCAATAATTTAAAAATCTTTACTTGAATAACAGAAGAGGGCGTTCAAAACAGAAACTAGGCAAGTTACCCAGTTGAACACATTTATTGAAAGAAAGCCCCTCCTCGGCAGGTGAGGAAAGTTAAGTCTTTCTTGTAATGTCATGAAATGGAGTTTACATCCTGTTGTATTCACAACAACACTAAAGGGAAAACTTCCTTATATCTAGCTCCAGTGATAGTAGGGTTTTATCTGCTATGGTTCTGTTTGGGTTTAGTTTTGGAGTTTTTTTCAGGAGAGATAATCTGAAACCTATATTATACATACAGATACTTCTTGAAGGTGGGAATTTCAGTTTTTATTGTTTCCACATTCCATTTGAAGGTATTGGGCAGCATTTTCGAACATTTAGACACGCATCTATGTATCTTTAGGAATCTAAGTTCAAGTCACCAGTGACAGCATGTCTGAAAATAAAAACATACAATTGAGAGGAACATTTTGGAAATCTGAGTCTGATTTCATCGTGTATAAGTTGGTCAAAGTCTATTTCAGGAAAGTAAGGAAAGGTACTGATTGAGGATCCTAGATATCTATGCCTGAGACAGTCAGCCAACAGTATCAGAAATATCACTTGTAACTCAGTATGACAGATATTAGATTCTGAGATGAGTATCAGATGAAGACGGAAACAGAGGGCTATCAGGACAGTGGAAAGGGGAAAAAAGGAGGACGAACTATGAATGGGGCTCAGGATGAAGAGTGTGTCCAGTCTCTGTTTAACATGAGGACTAATCTGGGAAACACAGTGGGACCAAATCCTTTCGTGGTCAGTACTGCTACTCCTAATGAAGCCTAAAGTTGAGTCATGGGATGTCTTACCTCTGTAATTGTGTCCAGAGTGATAATTGTACATTAGAAGTAATAGTTTAGAACTATGTTTGTTTCTACAAGCCTCAAAAGGAGCCATCATTAGATAAGCAGAGGAGAACAAATTCAGTATCAGTGTAAAAATCCTACTTTCTGTGATAGTGTAACCCTGTATCCATGGATAGCATTCTTCTTGAAAAAGAATGGTTGGTCTCATCATCTTCTGGAGATACAGCACTGGGGTTGCAATGGACTTCAGCTGTGGAAAAGAATTGGGAACATTTTTGCATTATAATAACTTGGTTTAATATATTTAGAAAGAACTTGCAGTCTCATAGACTTTCAGTCTATGCAGTTTTAATGTCTTTGAGGAAATAATAGAAATCAGCATTTTTCCAAAACCAACCAGGAATGTTTGGTACTTTTCCTTTTTCAAAATATGACTCTGCAACAATTTCTCCATCTTTGAAGGCAAAACCTTCTGCTGGGATTCTTCTGGTTTAAAAAGGCTCCCAGCATGTCCTGTATAGCTTTCTGTAATCCCCAAGATCTTTGCTCTTTTGGGAATGCAATTCCACTTGAGAGCACCATCCTCTATCTCAAGACTACAGTGCTCCCTAACTGGGAATAGGTCCCATGTGAGTGTCAGTCAGCTGACAGAAGATAGAATATTCCTTAGGTGCCTAAAGTAGCAGCTGAGCAGATAGTTCCTGTCCTTTTGGAGAAGAGCCATCCCAAGATTTTAAGAGCTTTCTTATTTTCCCCAGCAAAAGTCATCTGTAATGTTGCCATTTGCTAATCCCCAAACTGAAACCTGGCACAGACAAAGCAGTGAAAGGTTTCCTATTTCTTTCCATTAGTTAGGATTTGACTGTCACCCAATGGAACTTATTATGGTACACATCTATTATAGTCTATGCAATGTACACAGTTTTCCTTACCAATCTTAAAATTTGTATCTGGAGAAGTCCTGGGAAGCAAATCTGCTTTGAAAGTTGAACTTCTTCTGTTAGAATGTAGACTCCACAAAGTCTGGGATGGTGATCTGTGGTTTAAATGCTTTGGTGTAGGTCCAGCAGTTGCACCTAACCCACTCCACTCTGAAATCAGAGAGTGGAATGTGCAGAAATAAAATTCTGTACAGGTGCCACATCTCAAACTACCAGAGACCAGAGAGGGGAACGGTCTGTGCTTGCTTCCTATGCCATCCTTGTGCCATCCTTATTCCTGCTCAGAGACCAGGGGGCCTCTGTGCCACACAGTGCTCAATTCTTGATGTTCATTTTTACATTAATTCCATCCCGCTCGTGCAGGTGAGCACTGCTGGATACCAGCAATTCAGTCTTCTATTTCCCCTTGAGGACCCAGTCTAGTAATACAAATTTGAAAAGATCACAAGGAAGGAGGCAGGGATCACACAAAGGGTAGGAATCCTTATCGTGTCATATAACACTGAACTGGCTCCTGCTGAAGGGAGAACACTCTGCTACTGAAAGCACTTGTGCTGAATTTCCCCTCTGCAAATGGAAAGCTGCCTCTTCCTCAGCAGCACAGGGTGGACAGGATGCTGAGCACAAGACACAGGTATTAATACAGGATTTTTACTCTGGTTAAGCTTCTCCTTTGTTATACTCATTCATAACATCATTTCATTTTGATAGACACAGAGAGGTATTCAATTCTACCACGTTTCTGTAAAAAATCAACATCACTGGAGCAGCTCAGAATTTCCATCATGTGTGGCTTGTGTCCATTGCCTCTTGTCTTCTTGCTGCGCACCTCTGAAAATCCATCTCTTTTCTCTAACTACCATCAGATAGACAAAGACAACAAAACACCACCCTTTTCCTTCCCAGGCTCAGCTAATCCAGCTCCTGCACATAAAAAAAAGCATCTCGTTTGCCCAGTATTCTGCATAAATTTCAGAATCTCAGTTTTATGAAGACTGGAAAGCCACCAAACACTTGGCTTACATAAGAGAACACTGAATGGTATGTGAGAACAGAAATAAGAGACTGAACTGAAATTGGTTTTGGAAATCTGCAGTTTTTACTGCATGCTGTCACCCTTTCATCATATCACATAAGCAGTTAATGCAACAGGATAAAGACCTATTAAAGAACAATTATCCAATGCAATGCAGAAGGGCTTTTTGAGAGGAGCCTTATTTTTTAATGCAGAAAAAATGTGACACCAGTAGCAGATGAAGATTTATGAGTCAACCAAACAAATCCCTTCAGTGCTTACCAGAATACCTACTCAGATGAAATCTTCCCCAGCCGAAGTGTACTCGGCACCGCTTCAGTACTTCATCCTTCATTAGGCAGTGAAACACAAAGATAAAGAACCTTAAAGAAGAAAGGATAGGTTCATGGGTTTTCATGTGTGTTCTCTAACTTGCTGCTCCTTTTCTAAAATTTTGTCATACCACTGATACCAGTGTGTTCTGTGTGGGCAAAGTGCCCCTGGCCCAGCATCAGGATCTTTAAGGTCTCTTCCAACCAAAGCCACACTATGATTTTATAGTGATGTTGGCCCAGAGTTGCACTGACTTCTTTGTGCATATGAAAGTGTGATAGGAAGAGTTTTCTGCAGATTTGTTTTAAGAATAATCTGGAAGTCGATGTGGATTCTATCAGCCATTTTTATGTCTAGATGAAAAGGATCATGCCAGCTCCCGACAAGGCGCATTTATTGGGACCTGTGTTTCCAAGGCATGAATTTGTCTTTAAAAGTCTACCTATCACAGCAATATTATCTAAAAAATACTGTCATGCCACTGCAATGGAGCTCTTATTTTAAAACAGCTAAAGCTTGTCATACAAAAGCTGTGACAGTTCTCCTCTTCCCCCATGCTTGTGTGACATGATATTGCAGATTTGTTTTTATTTCACATCCCTAAACCCTTGTGTTTATAGCACTACTCCATTCAGAAATTACCTTGTAAGGTGTTAAAAATGCTGAAGCGATATAAGAAAAATATCCTCACTGCTCTCCAGGCAGAAAAGACAAAGCCCTAAGTTAAGCCCAAAAGAAACATCAGTCTGAAAGCACTTTTGAGGTCTTGGAGAATACCCCGTTTCCAGAATCTGAATGTCTTTTGTGTCCTTCTTTTCATGGAGTGGATTTGAAGGAGAACAGTGATGAACATGGCTGTATTCATCAAAAATATTAAGAAGAAATAGTCCACAACAGAGATGTAGAGCACTGTGTTGTTCTGGATCCAGCAACTGCAAGAAAGGGAGGTGTGTATTCAATAAGGAGTTTTGTGAGGGGGAAACTCAGGAAGCCTGGTTCCCAAAATTCGGGGCATTCCCTAGCGCCCGTTATTTTCCCCCAGTGAGGACATTCATAGAATCCCTGCACTTGCCTTTTTTTAGGGATGTTATGGAAATTCAGTAACTTTAAGACATGGATGTTTCTGGCAAATTCAGATAAACCCGATGATTGTTTCACAACTTAGTAATATATAAACACAAAGGCACGCTGCCTTAGGAAAACCAAGTTGAATATGACTTAATTAGGGGTCTCAATAATAGTATACCACTGGTTAGCTTTTCCTTAGACATAAATTAGTGGATTTTACTTCTTTTTTTCTTTACATCTTTTTGTTAAAGATGAGTGTGAAGATAAAAAACTGGACACTGTATGTTTCAATATGAATCAAGCAAATGCCTCTTTATTGCCCTCCTCTAACCCTAATATACAATTTCTCTACCCCTACATGTGATCACACAATTTATCATTGGTAGACTGCACAAGGCAAATGTGCCTGCTTTTCTATTTTTCACTGGCTTCAGAGTTTCTTGGCATTCATCTGTCACATTCAGCTCTTCTTGTCTTGCCCCTTGTTTTCTTGTTAAGCAACAGCTGTCCTTCTTATCTCTCTTTCAAGGTGACTTCAAGGGCAAAGCTACAGGCCCAGCTGAGGCTCATAAAAGCATTCATATCCCTTTCCTGTCTCCTTCCCTACATGTCCATTTTCCTCTGAAAACATTCCCACAGATGGGGAACAATTTTCCCTCTGAGGTGTCATGCATGTGTGGTGCCTCTCTGATGGGAGAAAATTCAAATACTCCAGGTAATCTTCACCAACAAGTGATTGTGCTAAACAAGAAGCAGGTGAGAAAATGGAAGCATTCTTTGCTACAAAAGCATTTTTAAAAAGGATGAAAGAATTCAATGTTTTCCCACTAGAAAAGAGAAGACAGTGAGACAATTGAAATAAAACTACTTGAAATTAGGATGAGACAGTGATGTGAACTGACATTAAAAAAACAGAACAAAACAAAACAAAACAAAACAAAACAAAACAAAAAACACAGAAGGAAAAGTGCAAAATACTGGAGCAATTATCCTGCCTTTAGATTTTACCAGAAACCCAGAACATGCAGAAGCACATACAAATATCCTGTTAGACTGGGTTAATGCAAAGAAAGAAATTCACAGAAAATAAAAATGGGGTTGACTGGCTGGCAGAAACCCTCCTTGTCCTCAAGCGTATTTCACCAATGTGAAAATTACTCCATGTACTAGCCATGCATTCAAAATGTTCCTATGAACCAGAACCCCTAACAGGAGAAGGTAAAGATGGGGGGGGTGGGGGAGAGGAGACAAAAGTGAGTTATTTCTGGTTATTCCTTGTATTTTTCAGATGCTCTGGTGACGATCAAAAGGCTCAAAGTATATTATACCTACAAATTGCTGTAATAACGGCTTTTAGTGAGTAACTCACCACCACAGAAGTCCTTATTTATAATGAGCACAAGAGTAATTACAATAGCTGGTATTCCTAATGTGGAAAGTGAAAAAAAAATAGCTTGATTCCAAAGAAAAAAATTGAGAATATGGAAAGATGTCAGATAATCTCTGATACGTAATTACAGCAGACGTGTGCGTCTTCATGTCAAACTCTGTCCTCAAAGCTCCTTCTGAAACAAGTGTAATTAAATGTGTAGCATAGCAGGTTAATCTCCTAATTTATGCAAATTACAAATGAGTAGGCATAAAAATATCAGTGTTTGCAAAATGTTTGTGAGTCTTCAAACATCTCCAGAAGGGATCCAATCTGGTAAAATAAAACCAAATTATTATTACAAAAGCAGAGTGTCGAAGGATAAGCAGACCACAGCATTTTGTTTTAAGAGCTCATAGAGACACGTTTCTCAGGCAGTGCTTTATCAGTCTTCCCTTCCACACCTGTCCCAGATTTTTTCCCATTCTGGCTTTTCTGTAAAGAACAGCTACTGCTGACAACACCATCGAGGATGGCTGCCCCCGAGAACAACTGTGTGGGACATCAGATGTGAGGATAGCGATGATAATGTGCTGCACAGTATTCAAGAGCAAAAACCCTCCCTTAAAACAGCATCTAATGGTGACCCAAATGATACAGCCCAAATTCTGCTTCAGGTCAGTGCCTCTGGCAACGCTGACCTCTAGAGGAAGCACCCCAAGGCAAAGGTGGGGCCTCACCCCATCCTGTGAGCTGTGTCCTAGAATAGACAATTCAAACTACTTGGTTTGCTTACAACCCACCTGTCTCTTTGCCTTTGTTGCAGCCAATTCTCAGGCAGTTATCCCAGCTTCTGACATTTTGCCTTTAGAGGCAGTTTTCTCTGTATTACAGAGAAATAGGAGGGGATAGATAATGATATCTCCCATATTTATACTAAACTTCAGTTTCCGATGGAGTGTAGATAAAAATTACATAAAGATTTAGTGTCATTAGTTGTCACTGACAGTTAATAAATTTAACACAGTACTTCTGACACAATAAAGGACACGTTAAGGTCAACTAAGTTAAACTGCAAAGTACAAACGACATCTGTAAAACAAAATTGCCTTGAAGCAATTGACATTTAAAGGACTTTATACCATTAAGCTTTTTTTTTGTTGTTGTTTTGTTAGTTTTTTTGTTACTGCTGATTTTGGCAACATTGCAGATATCTAAGAGCTTGTATAGATCCGAATCTCCCTTCTCTTCTCCAAAACTAGTGATGACTTTGTTTAATGCCATGGGACTTTTTGGGAGATGATTCATGGACTACTCACCAGCAGGACTCCAAAATGGGTAAGATGGTTACAAATTAGGTTGTATAATTCATATCTGTATATTCCATGTCACACCCCGATGTATTCCAACCACCCAGTCCATCTGTGTAATAAAGAAAAAGGATTTTTAAGCAGAGTTAGTCATCCTCCATCATTTATAGCTCTGCAGCACGCAGGGGGTGTGAAGATGAGCTCAAGCTGGTACAGATTGCAGGGTCATTTAGCAGCATACGAGTGTGATTTCACACTGAAACACATCTTTTATAGTTGCCTGAGAACCTCTAAATTTGGATGGAAGCTTTTGGTGAAATGAAGAAATATTTAAAATCATTTACTTATCTGCCCACACAGAAGGAAAGAAAGAAGATAAAGAACCTAGTGCCTCGCGCCCGCCCGCGGCGCC
>VXBI01002036.1:668627-701251 GCA_013397375.1 Toxostoma redivivum | reverse complement strand
GCATTTCCCAGCAAATTAATGAAGGGGGAAGAGGTGAAAGGAACTCAGTAAATAAGTCTGAAATCAACTCTTGCAGTGCCTCATGGAGCTGCAGGCAGGTGATTAAAGGCCTCCTTTCCTCAATATTTGATTTACACCAGGGGTTCTTAATTTTAAGTAATTTCTCTCTGTGTCTTGACAGGTGGGGTGGCTGCACAGCAGCCATCAGCACACAACCCTTCAGTGCTGGAATTGTGATTGGCAAACTGCGTGCCTGCACACAGATTTCTGCTGGGTTTGACCACCACAGAGCTCTTCAAAGCAGCAGCACCTGTAGAGCTGCAGATATTTGGACTTATATCAGGATAAACTGCACCAAAATCCCTTGGAAAACATGCTTCTTTGGGAACTGCTGTTATGATGTTCTAAGATCAGCCAAAACCCATCTTTGGTAAATTTCTGTGTGCCTGAGCTAGCCAAGGATGGTGAGAGCATAGAGCTTAGATAGCTTGGTTGAGAGGATTTTAATCAGGAATAAGCACAACAGACAAATAGTTGGTGCCCTGTGAGCTCTGCAGCCCCTTGGAGCTAAATTTCTTTTTCTTAAAATCTCCCTGTTTCAAATGTGTCAGGAGTTCATTCTCAGAAAAAAGATAAGCTCTGTGTAAAATAGGAGTGGTTTATAGTCCTTAAGCAAATGTCTGAACTGGGAGCTGACATTGGAAAATTTGTAAGGAGCTAGAAGGCTTTGCTTTTTTAATCTAGTTCAGTGAATTCCACATCACATTATAACGATGCTTCTGGACATTTTATTGACACCTAGCTGCTGTGCAGGGCTTGTGATGATGAAGCATGAAGCAGTAGTGCCTTATTAATTGGAGTTCTCTTGGAGAAACTCAGAAACTGAGGAGGCTACACAGGATTTTAAATTAGCCACTGATCACCATTTATCTGTGAGAATTTACAGGTGAACCCTAAGGATGATTCTTCCCCACTGGTTTTGGCTGAGGCTGTCTAGGAGTAGGAGGAGAGCATGAACTTGTTTAATTCACTCAGTGTTGTTTGGTTTGAGCTGAGAGACTCTGTGAGGGGCACAGGACAGAGAACAAAGCATTCCTCTTCCTGTGACACTGAGAATGTGCTGCTTCCCTCTGCAGCCAAGTTCAACTTCAGCACAGATGTCCTCTGTAAATATAACCAAGTGTCCTTCTGCCTCTTACTCCCTGAGCATCTATGTCAACTCTGCTCACCATTTCTGATGGAGAAATCTCTTTGTTTAAGCAAGCAGTGGAAATAAATGTCTAGGAAGTTAGCAGAGTCCCTGTCAGTGAAATTCTGCAGGTAAGTTCAAACAAACTTCTGTGAGGAATGACACAGCTCAGTCTGATTTTGCAGATTTCTCTGATTTCACAGAAAGGATTCTTTCAACCAGGGCAACTGAGCAAGCAGGCGGTGTCAAAACTTGTGATTACTATAACCATCAGGGTGTAAACAACCCTGATATTTAGGGTTTAAAATTGCCCTCAACTATTAACTGCAGTAGCATTGACACAGCAGTGCAACACTTCTAAAAGCAAGCAAATAAACAAAACAGTGCTACCAGGAAATTGTCTTAATTTAAACTAACTTTTTAACATTGCTTTTCAAAGTTGTTCTCATCCTCCACTGCCAGTGTGCAGCCTCAGAGACTGGGTCAATGAAGGGGCACATTGTGTATCTTCAAAATAAATCAATTGCAATCCCCTGAAGACTGGCCTGCATTTCCATTACAGAAGATCACTGATCAGCAGCAACTTGCTATCCTGCATTGGACATGTATAACTTATCTCCCTGCATTAGCCCCTCTTTCAAAAATCCCACCAATCTCCAGCTACCTATGTGGAGGATTGAATCAGGTTATGTTTTCACCCTCCTGAACTGGGGTAAATTGTGACTCAGATACTGGGGGCTGCTGGAGTCTGAAATAAGGAAGAATTTTTCTCTTTTTTTCTCATTTTGCCAAGAATATAGAAGTTGTGAGAACTAAACTAGCTTTTAATAGATGCAGAAATTTGAGTGATAAAATTTATCCACATTCAAACTGCCCTTCATATTACTATTAAACAACATTTTCAGGCAGCTGGCTACTATAACTACTGTGTACTTAGTTGACTTTCAGTTTAGTTATTAGATGCCCACTTGTGATGACGTTTCGCTACCTGCTTGCTAAATATATTTACATTCAGCCATTTCTTTTGTAAACAGGAAGAGAGAAAAATGGGAGGAGTACAAAACATACTGACTTTTCAAGATGGCTGGGTTTAAAATACAAAACACACTGACTTTTCAAGATGGCTGGGATTAAAATACAAAATAATCAGATGATTTGTTGCAGTCACCACAGGGACAACTGCACTTCCAGCTCACCCTGGCATCCTCAGGAATAAATAACCCCCAGAATCCATCACCCCTCAGCTGACTCACACTGTTCCCACCACACACAGGCTGGGCTTCCCTGTGATTTATAACAGCTGCCTTAGCAGCCCTAGGCTCATAGTCTCTAGCCCTAGAAACAATATTCATGATAACTCACTGCTAAATTACCTCCCCAAAGTAAAACATGGATGTAGAAGGGAACCACAAAGAAGCAGATACAATTCCAACTAAGGAATGGGCTGTATCCATGCCAGCTTTGTTTCCCCTCTGGTTTGTCACTGCTTTTCAGTTTCTTCTTGTCTCTTGTCCCTGTGGTTTGCCTTCTTGGTCAGGCTGCCTCTGCAAAAAACTGCTGCCTGTATCCACCTGGAGAGCCCACGAGGTTTAACCCACCCTCCTTCCATGGCCTCATCTCCCCACCACCTCTGAGACAGCTTTTAATTAATCTAGGGAGCCTTTCCATCCCTGAACTACCTCTCTGAAAAAACAGGGAAACCCTGGAAGCACGTTCCCCTAACAGCAGCATGGAAACAAGATCCCCTGCACTACCAGACCACATATTCATAAAATAGTTACACAGCAACGCTGCACTGAGCCCTAGATCAATAATGTTTCTCTTAGCAGACTCCTTGATCAAAAGAATAAATGGTTTCAGGTACAGCACTGATTCAAATTTCTATTTTCATCTACTTGGATACGTGTGTTGTATTCTACAGTGGATAAATGCAGTGTTGAACTGCTGTGACCAGCAGAAATATTGTTTGTCTGTCATGGTGATGATATGAGCAGATATTAAGTGGTTAGCAGTATGCAAAGTCCATCAGTACTAATCTGTCATCTTGCAGCAAATGTGGCCTCAATACCGTATGTAAAGATTGTATTATAATAATTTCCTCTGTTTTCCCAGGTGTATGAGTGATTTCAATACCACTTGTTCTAAAAGTTAGGGAATTTGCTAATAAAAAGTAATCTTTATGCATTTATTCATAAGTCAGATACGGCACAGAAATTTAAATTCTCTAGCAAAAAGTGTTTCTAGAAAAAGATAATAATGACTAAAAGAAATCCACATTTATATCATCTTCTCAGTGAGGAAGGTGTGTTTGAAAGTCAAAAGCTTGCTTCTGCAAGTTGGAAATTGATGCCAATTCTCTTCCTACCTCCATTGCCCTTAGGCTGTGGAAAGTCTTTTCCTGCTTAAAATAGATGATTTTGAGAAAAGGTTTGGCCAGCCTCCTTAAGACCCAGTTCATCTTCTGGGCTGAAGTTTATGATTAAGGAATGGATGTAATGATCTCTTTTAGACAAAGACAAGGTGTTCTGCCTTGGGTAGAGTATTTTTTTTTAAATTTTATTTTAAGTATAGAATTCTTTTTTAAACTCAGGCTGTAAGATAACTTTGATAAAGCAAAGCTTCAGGGGTTTTTTCATCCTGCCCTAGTAGCCACTGTTCATTGCACAGAGAATTTTCTGCAGTGCACAGCTGGGAACTGTGTCCTGTTTCTTGATTCTGTCTCACTTTTGTTGAAATGAGGGGTTTGTATTTTGTTACCCCATATGGAAGATAAGAATTCTAATTGATTTGCAATTAGAATGGGAATAGGGAAGCTATAAATATATTAATGTCCAGCAGTTAATTCTCACAAACATGTTCCAGCATCCCACACAGCACAGGCACACAGCTGCACTGCTGTGTTCACGGCTGCTGAAAAACGAGGCTGTGCTGTACCTGATGTGGTCAGAGCAGGTTTGGTGTGCAGTGTCTGGACAAATGGAGGGCCCAAAGCAGACATAAAACAGGTTTAAAGCTCAGTAACATCTGAACACTGTTTCCTGCCTCTACTTCTCATTTTTATATTTGGCATAAGCTGCCATGACCTCTGCTGCTATCCTTTAACAGGATAGCTTTACAGCAGTGGGGCTGATTTGGCCTCAGATGTCTCAAACTTCTACTGAATTCCACTTGCACCATATGTGCCTGTGACTGTGTGTGTTGATTTAGTGCTGTGGGCTCTAATCCCACTCTCTCCACCTTCCCATCCCAAAAGAGCTCACAGAGTTCACTTGCACTACTTAATTAAAGACTTTATTACACATAGCTGGCTGTAACCAGGGTTGTTAGAACCTCTCTCCCTTCCCCCTCACCCTGATTCTTCTAGCAGTAAATGTCCAGAAGTTTCTGTTGCAAGTGCCTAGAATAATTAATCCTAGTTTGAACATTCCATACTAAAGAAATGTATATTTTAAAATCAGATATGTAGCTTTAGAGACATGTGGACTTATCCTAGTAGCAAGTCACTTGGAAAATCAATCATATTTTAATGAATTAGTACACAGAAGTGCCTTTTTCCATCGAAAAATTATTAGGGACCTTCAAGTTTTAAAACTTGAAAGCCTCTGAATTAAAGGCAAGTTCCACAAGAAGAGTACAAGGAAATATTTTGTTCCTCTCTTTTTCTATTTGAGATGACAATGGGCCTCTCCTTCCTCACTTCATTCCCACATTTCTGTAAACACAGGCCTTGACTCTTAAAATTTCATTTTAAAACAAATACTTTTGTCAGAGGGGAAAGAAAAATCATTACTCATCTTCATATTTCATTTGTTTGAGGTGAACATAAATATTCCCTTTCCTTGTAGTGAAGAGGAAAAACGTTACATCTACATTTGGTATTCTGGCACCTTCAAAACACACTCAACAGAATTAATCTCTGTATAATTACCAGTTGCATTTTAAGCTCTAGAAATGTCTTGTCACTATAAATTCTGCAATACAAAATTTATTGTATTAATTATTCACTTTGTCAAGGAATGGTTGGAGCCCAGCTTTCTGTACCAAATAAAATTAACCAGTTGTCTATAAAAACTCTATTTGCTTCTTTGTTCTTTCACTAGTTACTGCTCATTGCTTCTTTTGCAGCCTTAACTATCAATCCATTTGTGAACTTTCACTGTCATAGGAGCATCATTAATGTTGAGACATAATAACCATGAGATTATTTCCCTGACACCAAAAAAAAAAAAAAAAGGAGTTCAGTCTACAAGATGCAGCTTTGTATTGATCTTTTGCCATAAATAAGAAAAAAAAGAAAATATTTTCAACACTGGCTGTGCTGAATATTTCACTTGTATAGATATTCAGTTATTGACATACTCTTGAGGCACATTGTCAGTCATGGCTTTCTGTATTAAAAAGGTGGGATATTGACACAATTTCTGTAGGTAAACACCTTCAATAGATTAATAGGGGAGTCTATAGAGAAAAAGTGTCTGCTGGTAAATGAAAGAAAGGGTTAAACATGGAGGAATTTGGTTTATTCTCTAATGCTACATGTGGTCTCTGAAAATCAAAGCAGGAAGCATCATGGAGCTTGGAAAATGATGAAACCACAAGTCATTTTTAACTAATTCCTCTATGCCCTGTCACTGAATTTTACAAGATACAGCAGAAAAAACCCACCATGTGGTTTCATTTAAACATGTGTTGGCTCTCCTAGGGGATCCCCATGAAGCAAATGAGTGCAAAGAGGACAGGATTTGGAGTCTTGCTTGGTCCTGATGTATCCCATGTCCCTTTCTGTGCTGGAACCCAAAATCCAGAAGTTCAGGGGGACCCATAGAAGCTGCAGGGAAATGGAAATGTAATTCCATGCCAATAAAAATATGGAGGAAGAACTGGTGTTCCCTTTACTTTCTTTCCCCTACAGTTACCCCTGGCTGCTGTCAAGACCTAGATCTAGGTTAGAAGGTACCCTGGAAGTCTTGGCTAATAATTTTTTTCCTCTCCTTTAAATTAAAATGTCTGTCTGCCTTGCCACACTTCTGTTTCATATCTCTGTGATGAAAATATGAACTTGTTCAGAGCACTAATCACATAGATAAGCAGGTAATTTATATCAAGATCAAGACAGCTCCTGAAGGTGTTTGTGTGCAGAGCCTTTTGCAGGGGGGTCCTCATTTCTGGGTGGGCCTTGTGTGTGGTAATGATTTTGAAAGCTGGAGCACAACTCTGAGTTAGTCTGGTTTTTGGGTGAGTTTTTTTGTGGTTTTTTGTTTGTTTGTTTATTTTTTGGGGTTTTTTTTCGGGGTTTTTTGGTTGGTTTGGCAACATTTTAATAGTAATTTTTGAGTAAAACAGAGCTGAAATAGATTATGAATTAAAAACTGCTATTTTCCATAATATACATAATCCTATTACTTTTTATGTCATTATTTTTTTCCAAGAATTTAACACAACAATCTAAACAGTTATGAGAAATTAAGTAAGAAACTATGTTCTTGACAATGATGCAAATGTTAATGAGATAAAGTCCTTTATCAGTTCTTAAAGATCACTAATAACATTTCCCTTCTGCCTCTGTGTTAAATTACCCAGCAGAATTATGGCATGGACATCCAACTATGCTGCTGAGAAAAAAAAAAACAGTTTCTTTTTTAAAAATTACTAATTCAAAGATACTGAAAGTATCACTGAAGTTAGTTAAAAATTCTGAAACAAGAATTTGGGCAGTTAGTCCTCTTCTAGAAGAATTGTTTCAGCTGTCTCTATAGGACTATAGTACAGGCCTTCCCAAGTCTGTTCAGTCCTAAAATCTTACAATATTCATTTAGAAATAATGTAATTGCTTTTTTGTCACCACCATTTGTAGGATCTTTGCACTGAAATATTATCTAAAGGGAATATTTAACAAAATTTCATTTGCCACTTCGAAGCTTTAGTGATTCAAGTCTTTTCTTTACCCTTAAAATATGAATATCTTTGCCAATATGAATAGTTCAGAATGCAACAAACAGGATTTCCACAACAGCAAAAGCCACTTGCAGCCTTCCCTGTCATAAATGAGAGTCTCTCCTTTCCATATTTTGCTCAGGTCCAGTTTAAATGATGCAGAACTGACTCACTCTGGACACCCTCTAACAGCAAGAATTCAAGTGTTGTAGAGCAAGTCTGTCAGGGCAAAAAAGGATGGAGCACACCCTGATAAATGCATGTCCTGGTTCATTTCCAGTAATTCCAGGGGCTGATGAATTCTATTGCCAAGGGACTTCGCTATGTAAATCTGCCTGCCTAAAGCTTTGCTGAATTTTATAAGAACAGAGCGTTGGCTTTGTGTTGCTAAACACAATAGTTAGCGGGTCTTGTGACCTTACTCTCCAGGGATTGGATCTTTTAAAAGAAAAAACAAACCCCACCACGCTGAAGAAAAGCTCCACAATGCACTGTGGAGCATAAATGACGCCCTAAAGATCCCCTAAACCAACGAAAGAGCTCACAATAAAAAATGTGCAAATGCAAGAGGAGTTTTGACAGAGCGTGAATAGGCTGTGGGTATAAAAGGAGCAGGGTTTGCTGGGGCAGGTCCCATTCAGGGGCAGGGTGCTGGAGGTGACAGTTCAGCAGTGACATGCTGTCCTACCAGCAGAGTGCCTGCCCTCAACAGAGCAGCCAGGGGACAGCAAGAGCTGAGGGCTTCAAGGAGTTCATGCAGCAAATGGGTGAGGTCAGCCAGGCACGCTGTAGGGTTATTTCCAAAGCAAGATACAGGAGGAATCACCAATTTCTTTGTGTGGCTCTTCCTCTCTGCCTCATGGCTGCAGCTTGTTCATTCCTGAACTAATCTCGTGGGTTTGGTGTGAATCAATCTCCCTGTGGCTGCTCACATGCTGGCCCTGGCTCCTCCTTTGGGTTTCCCTTTCCTGACAAGCAGCAAGTCCAAGTCCTGCAGAGACCAAATCTAATAAGCTAAAGCTGAGCCTTTAAATTTGAAAGCTGAAGGCGGCTCACTTTTGTAAAACTGCAGATAAAATGTTAAAAAATATGTAATTACTATAACCTAAAATTTCAGCTATTTCTTGTTTAACTTGAAAAATTCGTATTGCTTTGTAGAATAATTAAAGCTTGCCTATCTTATTTCTTATTTCCTTCTTCTTGTTGTTGTTTTGGGGTATTTTGTGTTGTTTTTTCTCTTTTCCCCTTTTTCCCTACATGTCTTTCCAGCTAGAGACATGTGGGAGATTGGCAGAGTGGTGAACTCTTTGACAGGGAAAGTCCTAGACAGAGGTAGAAGGAGATGCTGCTGGAGAATCTGTTTGCAGACAATTTTTAACTCACAGTTTGAGAGCTATCTGCTTCTGTTAACCCCTGTCTCACTTCTTAAAAGTGCTCATTTTGAAAGGCTGGAAAAGAGCACTTTTTTTCTTGCAGCCTAGAACAGAAGAATTAGTGACCTAAACTCCTTTCCAGCCCAAGAATTACTTTCAAGTCAGTATTAGGTTAAATATAAATCAAAATACTCTCAAATATCACACATTTGCATAAAATAGATGTATATTCTCTGAAAGTGTTGCAAAGTCTAAAGGATTTGTTTTTCTTGCTTTTTTTTGCTCGTAGAAGTCTGTCATTGGCTGAGTATAAGGGGGAGAAAGGGATTTTTCATTCTAGAAGGTTGTCTCCCAAATAACTATATGAAAAGAGATGAAAAATTGCTTTACAGGTAGAAGCAGCAGCTCAGATGTTCCACAAAAAAAGTAATAAAAAGCCTTATCAAAAAATCCCTAAAACAAAACCAAACCCTTTTGTTTGTTCTCTTTTTCTTTGAAATTTTTTTCCTCATAAAAAAAATGACAAGAATATTGTGTAAGATGGTTTATATGGTAATCTCAAAAAAGCTGAAGCAAGCTTTTTTAATTCATAGGGACATTCAACTCACCCTGGGTCTACTCAGCCCATTTTTTTTCTGAGGTTTCAGCCCCTTTTTCTGAAGTGTTTAGCTAAATGCACAGAACTGATTTGCCTTTTATTTTTATCCCCATTTATAGCAATGTTTGCTGAAGAGGCATTAGTATTTATCATGACAGATTCAGTCATCAGAGTAAATATCTGCTGTCTGCCTCATTCTGGTTTTGACTTGATTTATGATGTTGTGGGAACACTAATATTAGTCTTTTAAAGATTAAAACAATGCTTAGACAGAATGGACAGTAATCACTTTTGAAAAGGTTGAATACTGTGATTTATAGGATTCCTTGAATATAAAGATTTAATCTTTGAATGTTTTTATCCAGATGCCATGTCTTATGAATGGCCAAAATTAAGCTGACAATATTAGCATATGACTGACATTACAAAGAAATTAAATATATTACATATAGAGATACATTAAGCTGTCCTGCACGTGAATACATTATAGGAGCAGGCTTAGTCTTCACAGCACCTCTTTAATTTCATTAAAGGTATTGTACACTGAGTCCTTTTCCTTTATTGCAGTGTGAAGTTAGCATTCATGAGTCTTGCTAGATTAACAGAAAAATAGCTTCTCACTGGCCATTCTGCAAAAGTCCTGCATAATTTATTGCAGAAGAAACCAATATATACATTTATCAATACAATTTTTTTCTATAGGCTTTATGAACCAATGAGTGTAATGCAGTACTTCCCAGTGCTGGAATTAAGGTTATTATCTATCTAGTTCATTGAAATTTTTCTTGAGAGGGCCTAACACACCTAACCCAGGGAGTCCTTCTGGAAATGGACAATAAATTGCTGCCTAGAGTAATTGTGATAATCAATCTGTGGTTGGTGTCCCCCATGATGTGCCAACCCCTGCCAATTGTCACAATGCCTTTGATGGGACAGACGAATCTGGCCAGATCCCTTTGGCTGCTCATACCTGAACAAATCCAAAAAGGGTCATGGACCAGTACAGTCCTGCTCCTACAGCTGTGGCTTTCCAGGCTGGAAATTAGGAGTTGGGATTGAAGCCCTTTTTAGTTGCCTGATAAAACTCTATCAGAAGGCAACAATTTTCAGTCTTGTATTTATAGTGGCCTTAACTTTACTTTTTAGATTTGACAGCTACTGTTTAAAGTGACATTTTGTGAAGAGTTTGTGGTGTGAAGGGCTTCATCTGTTATCTCTGTCCTATTCCTGTATTAGTTACTTGCTTGTACTGGAAGAGTTATTTCTACTATTAATTATCTGTATCACACTGGTATCTAAAGACACTGGTGAGGACTGAGCCTGTGCTGCACTAAAAGCAGTGCAAATGCATGCAAGGTCTCTACCCTTGCCCTGGAGATAATAGCTCTAATTTATTTTTGTATCTGAGATGTTATCACCCCGTTATCTGAACAAATGTTTATCTCTGGGCACCTCTGTGAAGCAGTGGGAATAATCCCCAAGTCAGAGATAAGGAACTGAAAGATTGTGACTTGTCCAAGGTCACATGAAAAAAATCTGTGGCAGAGCTAAGAGATCATAAATGTCTGATCCTGGCTCTTGTGCTAAGTACATGGCTTCATTCTGGTTTCAATAAGAAATAGATTATCTCATATTGGCTTTAAATGAGGAAATCTTTAAATTGCAGAGCAGCGAATAAAGTGACTTGGGCATTTGTCTATTATAATTAGCTACTAATTTCTATTTTTCATGGATGCCTGAATCTTCTCCCTTGTCTTGACAGCTACTTTCCTTCCCATCACATTTTTAGCTGGTTTCAATTACTGTAACTCCACCCATCTTACGATCTTCCCTTAGACTTTCACTTTTCTTAGCCCTCAGAAGCCCCTCAAAGTTTACCAAATCCACTCACCGTGAATTGTGACTCACTGTACCTCCAGTGTCTCACTTTTATGATATGTCTGTGGGCCAGATTTTCTTGGAAGAATTCAACATTGTTAATTTGCTTGAGTTTTTTTTTTTTAGCGATTTTTTGTTTGTTTTTTTTTTTACTTTGTAATGTCTGTTTTCATTACAGATAATGCAGAGTCCTTATTTTTGCCTTTTTTTTTTTTTAATTGAACTGCTCTTGTGTCACTATGTTTTTACCCTCCTGCTCTGACTACACCAAAAAAAAATTAAAAAACATGCAGCAGTCCTGGCAATATTTTTCAGCTGAGTTTTTTAAAGCAGTATTAAGACTTGATGAGCACAGAGTGATGGCACACACACAGCAATGTGGGGCACACTATGTCATTGACAGAATTATATTCTCTCAAAATAAGAACTTCCATGGAAAGCCACGAGTTTCAACTGAAGTGAAGCACAAAGGTGCTCATGTACCTTTCTGAGAGAGAGGTGTAGAAAGCTCTGAGGCAGTGAAAGTTAAAGAGAGTGAGGTTAAAGGCTCAAAGAGCAGGATGCTATTCCTGCTGCTGTGCCTGACCTGGCCTGTGACATTGGAAAAGTCACCTCTCTTTGCTCCTGTTCATCCTTTTCAGCTTTGATGTGTTCTGTGTTCAGCTGGGACTTTTGGGCAACATAACCTACATTCACACCATGATAAATTTCGTGAACATTCTCTAGTCAATTATACAGGAAATCCACCAGACTGAAGCACCAAAAAAAAAAAAGAATATCAGTTTTCAATTTAACAGCAAATAAACCCAACAAATTCTTGCTCTTGCTTTTAGTAGAAGCAACCTTTGCTAAAATTAGACTATAGAGAAAGGATCATACTGTGGAGAGGCTGATTTCTTTTATCACTTCAAACATGTATTTGCAGATTATTTTGGCTTATATTTGTCTCTAGGGACAGGCATGCTTGAGAAAGTATCATTCTTACCTTGTCTTTTCTTAACATCTGTCCCCCAAATAACATTTCCAATATACGAATATATATTTTATGGGATTAACTTGAACCCAGGACTGTTGGATTTTTTTGCAGATTACTATGTTCTACTGTTTTGGATTTTTCTTGCAAAATTCTACAGTCCCTCTGTAGACCATAATAATTGTGCTGTGGGAATTATTTTTTGTATTTTTTCAGCAGAATACTTCATATATTAATTAGAATCCAAGTGGTAGTTTGAGGAAACAGGATCATCTCAAAGGAAGAATTGAACATGTGTAATTTTATGTCATTTGTCTCAACTACTAATGTATCCAAGCTACCCATATCCTCTGGAACTTTTCTTCTTTAGCTGTGTTGCACTTGGTAGCAATTTTATTAGTTTTTTAGTTTTTTACTAGTTTTCCTACTTGTGCCATGAATACAGCAATCATCTTTTCCAATGCTCATTTGCTCTTTGCCTCACAGCTGTTAGAAAGCTCCTGTAAGCAACAGGCAGGGCAGAGGTTTTGAGGTTGGCTTTATGAAAATGTAAATATTCTTCCCTGATTTTTTTTTTCTTACAAATAGTGCCTCTTGCAACTTTCTACTTAGGACTGGGGTTTGTACCTTTAATAGGAATTCTCTCACAGCAGTAAACCCTGACTTACATCCTTTTACCTTTGATTGCTTAAAAATGAATAACATTGTCTTGCTTTCTCACATCAAACAGCATGAAAAATGTGCTGTAGCACACCCCACTTCTCCCAGAAATTCCTCTGGGCTGATTCTGCTGTTCTCATTCCCACTGCTTTCCTTTGCAACCTCTTCCAAAGTATTGTTATCATTGTAACTCTTACATCTTATTCAAAATGTTGGCATTGGCTTGGTTTCCAGTGATGTTTGCTGTTCCCTGTAATATAACTTACTCTTTCAAACTTGGGCCATCACAGATTTTTTTTTTAAATCCCAATTCTTTCTGGAAATAATTAAAGTTCTCTGTCACATCACAGTGCTGGAGTAGCCCGAGGAACAACGTCCTTTGTTTAGATAAATCAATACGAATATGTTGAAACAAATTTTGTCTCTTTCAATAGAGTTTGAGTGTTTTCTCTAAATCCTCATTGTTTTCTTTTTAACAGTTAACCTCCATAAATTGCTTTCAGCCTTAGACTGGTCCATAGTGTTGAGAAACATTTTCCACTTTACCTTCTGTTAATAGAAATGCGTGTGTTTTATATTCAATGCCACATGTTAATCACTACCAAAGAGAGTGACAGAGCTGCCTTTTATTTGGGGTCTGAGATTTAAAAGGGCTGCTATTCTGTGAAATGAGGTTTATGGCTCATACCAAAGTCTATTTCTCCACAGTATTATAAAAGTGGCTTCTACTCATCCTTTCTCTCCACAAGTCTTTTCTCTCAACTGCTGGCTGACACTGCAATGGAAAAGAAAAAAGAATGGACATCTTCTGCTGGGTTGTGATACAGAATAATAAAAAGAACCCTAACATCTGTCAGCACCTGCTCTGCCTAGAAATTGTATCCCAATCCACAGATGCTTGGTTACCAGGCTTTGTAATCTGAATCTGTAATTTTATGTTTCCCAGAAGAACAAGGACACCCTGTACCTTTCCCTTGTACTTTCATTTTGTGTTTGTCAACTTTGAGAATGGATGTGATCTGTTGTTGTTATGGAATCTTTCCTCCTACGCTGGGCATTGTTTTACTTTGTGTTTTTTAAGAGTGTTATCCCATTTCTTCTTGATTTCTCTACTCATTTCACGCTGACCTTGCCAATTTATTTCATCCTGTGTGTCAGTTACCCTTTGTGTACTGAAAAACACATTCCACCTAAATTGCTTATAGGTTAATCCCTTCCTTATAACTTCAGTCACTGACATCTTGCTTTTGAATTAGTTACTATCATTTTGTTGACCTTATCAATCTCAACAGTGTCCTTCCTTCTTCTAAACCAGCAATCAGAACTGAATGCTCCAGCCTCACTATAATCTCAAATGCACCTCAAAACCTAATGATAATAATTCTGTTTTCTTGCCAGACTCCAAAATAAATGTTTGTGATGCTTTAGGCTTTCTTACTGTGCTGCAGAGCAAGCTGCATATGCCAATTAATTAATCATGGATACTTGGGAGATTTTGAAAGGCAGGAGCAAAGGCTTTGTAAGTCATGTATGTCTTGGCTGTACTATTAAAGTTCTATCCTCCTATTGCAAAGGCACAGAATATAAGAGGGAACAATTTCCAAGTCTCAGACACCTCTTTACCGGGCTTTTGAGGTCTGTGAATGTTATACAAGCAGTTCACTTAACCTTTGGGAGGGGGACTGTCTTCTGGTGCTTTACAGTGCATGATTTCATGAGCAGAATTTATTTATAGGATCTGAAAAAGCAATTTCCTCTTCAGTCCATGATAGAGGGTTCAAAAGTAAGGAAAAAAAGAAGATCTCTCAGATCCCCACAGGGTTGTCAGAGATAAGGCACAGACCTTTCCTTCTAGAAGTCAAAACAAAGCATGTTTCAGTTCACGGCTGTCACTTTTGCATGGGCCTCTTGATATTACCAAACCCCAGCCTTGGCTTCCTGTCTTCAGATTTGCCTTGCTGTTTTAATTTTTTTATTTAAAACAAGTAAAAAGTTGGCATTATAGTTGTAGAGAATAAATTCTATTACTGGAAGACAATTTTATTTTAAAAAAGTCTCAACATATTTAACTCTCCTCCCTGTCACAAACTACATTTAATTGAAAGTGGCCCATCTCAGATATTTACATTTATGTGTAGTTAGCAGCTGACAGTACTGCAGGTTATCTTACTGTATTCTCTGCTGGGTTCATATCTACCGAAATCAGTGTGACAACTGTGACCCTCCTCCCACAGGAATAGCACTAATCTGAAAATTTCAGTCCAGTGATCGCTGTCTCCCAAATTTTAACGCCTGCAAAGCGATGAAGGTGTGACAATAACAGTCACAGTGCTACCTGATGATTATCAGGGGCATTATAAGGGAGGTGTTGGCAGAACTTCAAAGCAACAGTGAAAGCAGCCCTTTTCACAAGATGAAGTGGCAAGTGTTTATAAAATAAGACTGATAAAATCCTAACTTGTAAAGGAGGCAGAAGAGGACAGAGACTAGAACTGAAACACTTGTTCCAAATACTTCTAAATTTCCAGTCTTACATCCATGCACTTTCAGTAACATTTCTATCATCTCATGGTAATGAATGCTATTAACGAAGTTTCAAATATGAGAGTCACTGTTTACATGCAATTTTTAAGGATTTTTCACTGAATTATTCTGAGTTGAAATTCATCTAAAATATGGAAGCAATAATTTTTCTGGCAGATTATATTCACTGTTCAGTGAAATTATAATACTGCATTAAATAAATTGTAGAGAGAAAAATAATTCAATGGTTCAAACCCTTCTATATATTTGCAGACTTCAGCAGTCCTCTGTAAAAAATCACTTCTTCTATCCATGCTGCTCTCTTTAGACAAAAGGGAGTAATAATACCTTTCCCACATGAGGTATGTTGCAATGATGAAACTTTTTATAATATGTTATGTTGATTGTGATAGGGATTGATGAATATAGGGGATAGATAAATAGATGGATATGTGTGGGGGAAAGGTGCACTAGATAAAATAGTATACACTTCTTCTTTTCATAACTTGTTCTTTCCACTAGTTCCAGCAAACAACCAGCTTCTATCACATTTGTTCCAGTTCTTCCCAGGAAAGTCCTGGTACTTCAGAGACTTCCTTCTCCAAATCAGATGTCCCTTCCAATAACAAGTATGAGAAAACATCTTTTCAGTGCATGATTACAGCCGCCTCCTCAGAATGACAAGATAAAAGGATATTCTCAGATATCATGATACATCTGAGGTGACAAATGTTTAATTCTGGGGAATTACATCTTATGTGAAGAATCATATGTGAAGAACTCTGGAAAATCTACTAACATAGATAGGTAAGGTCCTGTCAACATGAGAGATTCCTTAGAGGCTGCAAAGGCACAGGAAGCCCAGAGTCCATCCAGCAAAAATAATGCTTTGCAAGAATGTCTGGCTATGTGACCCCATCCCTGGCAAAGCTGTAAAAAATGAGCCTCCTAATATACTTAAGTTATTGTTTTCAGACAGATTTAAATGAATAATTGCCTCATGACACAAACCTACTTAGCAAATTGTGCAGCATCCTGCATATCAGTTCAGCACGGGCCCCACAGCGTGCTCAGCCTCATCAAGGACTCGCTCACCTTTCACCACAGTTGCTTTGGGATAATGAAAGAACATCATCAGCACAGCTTCCTGGAGGCAGAGATAAGGATGCTGGAAAAGTGCTAACATGATGGATACAGAGTACATGAGATCCTGCTGGCGATTGTTTTGTTCAGAGGACAAAATACCACTCAGCAGCCAGACACAAGCTGAACTCTGACCTGAACATCTGACACCGGGGGGCTGGCAAAGTGCACAGTGGGGCTGAAAGTGTGAGCATCAATGAGCTCTATCTGCATTGTGCTTGGAACCTTGAAAAGTGGGGAAAAGCCACAAAATCTATGCCACGAGGATTAAATGTTAGCCACACAATATTTCCCTCAGGATCAGAAACAAAAAAGCTTGGGGGATAGCATTGGTGTTACAGGTTTTGCACTGGAGAGACTGTTTTGAACAAAGTCAGATGTAAATCACCAGGAAGTATTACAAATTTGGGCCACACACATAACTTGGGAAATTTAGCACCAAAAAATGCAGGACTCGAGAGCAAACTCCACTGTTGGACAGCAAGGAATGGAAAAGCTGGATTTTTTGGGGGACTCTTTGTTCTGGAAAATGAATTCTGTCTCAGTTTATGGCACTTGGTAAATCACATAAAATAAAGAAGACTGGAAAGAAGAAAAGGTAGGCATTATGAGCACTAACAGACTTTTCCAAATGAAATACTACAGAACAAAATGTCCTAAATCAAGCTGAAAGTTTGATAGAATAACAAGTATAACAGTTGTCCTGTATTGAAAATTAACAATATTTTCTACTTAACTGGACAAGGAGTGGCCATGGTTTTGTTCAAAAGCTACAGATTTCAGCCTTGTAGCAACCAGAGAAGGATGCCAGCCAGCAGAATTGGCATTGCACAGACCAAGACTCAACTGTAGTAAAAGTCATGATATGTGTTTTTCATTGGTGATGCCCTAGGTTATAATGTGAAAAAGTAATAAGTGAAAATCTCCATGTTGTGTTCATGTCAACTCCAGAATAACTCAAATAATTGGCTGCCTTCTTTATAGTAATAGCTTTGACATGTTGTTGCACATACAGTGAAAGAAACCCTTTGAAATCTGATGATCAATGTGCTATTTGTGTCTGGGATGAGAATTCCACTGGGCTGAGCACACACCAAATTTCTATGGAATGGTAACCCTGCTCCTTAAATTGCTGGTACTTTCTGCTTCATAGTCTGCCCCCACGCATCTCATGTATTTAAACAGATCTAAATGGCTCTTTATCTTCTTAGCCCACAGAGAAAATAAATCTCGTGCCTTGAGCATGATACCTTGGCATTCTACAGAGTTAAAACTGTGGGGAGTTACTTTTTAGTAAGACAGAAGGTTCTAGGAACTACTTTAGAGCTGCTGTCTGGGACAATAATTCTTCCCTTGACATCCTTTTGCCTCAGTAACCTTGTCTCTCTTAATCTCTGCATTTTTTAACTTGATATTCTCTTCTTTATTTGTTTTCCAATTGACTCACGTTGTCTAGCAGAATAATCTCTAGCCCCACATAGCCCACAGAATTTAAGAGCCCAGGCAAACCTAATTGGAAAGATAATATAAACACAGTGCTCAGAAGGGGAGACATGACACATAAATTACCAGATGCCTGGGAGCTTGTGCCATTCTCAGCCACTGTTTCTTTTCCCTCTCTGTAATTGCTGCTGGGGAATGGATGTAGAGCTGGGAAGACAGAGGTAGTTTACAAACAACTGTGCAAAAACATGGAAATCCTCTGATAGGAAAGGCCATAGAGTTCATTGTTTAAATATTCTTCTGACAATAGTGTTCCTGAACTTTTTTGTAAATACTGAAACCTTAAGCAATTAGGGAATAAGCAACGATTCAGCTGAAAAGTTCTGTGTGAAGTGATTTCCAGATACTGTTGGATGCTTTCCTATTAAAAGCAAAATCTTCATGGTTTTATTTGACAAAGAGGATTAAAACCATGTAAGATGGACAGCCAGTACCCAATGTAGCAAACTTAGCAAATATAATTGAATGCACCTTTGTCTTAGTCTTTGTTAATAAAGGTTTTATACAGGATTAAGAAATTCTTAAAAACTGCTACAGACATGATAAACTTTGACTTGACTCTCACAATGATAATTTTTTTGCCCAATTGTCTAATAAATTATTAATAGCATTTTCAGTATGAAATGAGGATTTATTGATGAACAACAAAAATGGACTACATTTGTTAGCCACAAATATGAAAACCTGGGCAAATTGTGCATATTACTGTGAAATCTTTTGTGGGCTTAAAGTGGATTTTACCCTCAAGCTGTCAATCAAATGGAAGGATTTAGGGGGCTCAGAAATTCTATGGCTGCAAAGGAAAGGGTTAATTCATAAAGATTAGCAACTGCAAGTTCCAAGTTTGATCAGAGAGTGAGAATTAATTGTGGATGCAAAGTCATCTCAGGTGTAGGGAAGGAAATTGCAGCTTGATTTGTTGTTTGGTCTTTATTTCTTGAAGGGAAGGTAAAATGGTAGAGAGGTGCTTTCTCCCCAAGCACCTTGAAAATTTGTTTCATTTTGGTCTCTACATAGTTTCACTTTTTTAGATGTTTGAAAGAATTCTTGCTTAAAAGATACATTGGTGGAAGTTCCCTTTCCTGTTAAAAGAACAGAATTGCTATTCTGGGTGTGTATTGCCATTAATATGAATAAGACATGGCCTGGTCTGCCTCTGAATTCATGGAGCATAAGGGTACTTAAACAAGAGATCCATGGGGAAAAGAACTCCTTGAACTCTTATAGTATCTAGGTAATGGGAAAAGGTTTTTTAACTCCTGGTGTCTCGTTGAAAAGCCAAGAGAAGATGCAACAGTTTTGTTTATTTAGCTGTCATGTTACTCAGGTTTTACGACTGATTCCTTAATACTGCAAAAAATATCTAAGTTCAGCATACATGTTACCTGTTAGTTGACTGCTAGAAGTGCTGTCACCAGTCAGAAACAGTGATTATTTGATTATCTCATGTTAAATTATTGTCTGCTGCATTTGTAGCAAAACCATGAACTCCTATTGTCCACTGCAGCTTGATTTATTTAGTGTTAAACAAACCAGGCTAAGCTGAAAACCGTGCGTTTTGCTAGGGTTTTCTGTGGTTTTGGATTTTTTAAAAAAATTACTTGTTTCATTGTTTTTCTCCCCTCTCTGTGCCTTCTATTGACACCATGACACAGTTAGTGGCTTATAGTATATCTAAAGTGGTATCATCAGGCCAGGCTTCAGTTCTTTGTTTTGACAAATACTGTGAGATACTTCATTGAAAATAAGAAGTAAGCTGACATTTGCAAGTGGGAAACTACTTTCATTAAACCTTTTCTTTCTAATTTAAAGCCCCCTTCCTAATAAATGAAGGTGGCAGGAAATATCTCTGTATATTAGAGTACTATGAGGCGCAATTTGAAAGTGACACAGATGAAAAATTGTTCCTGTAATAAACTATTGATTTTGTTCATGATCAGGACTGAAAGAACAGGATATGTAAGAAGAAGTGTCTCTGATTCTGAGTAATAGTAAACACAGGGTTTAGTGCTTCAATAATTATATACATTATAGAAAACCCAGAGAAGGTGATGGGCAAGGTAGGAAAAATACAGATGGCTTTTAGAAGGAAAAGAAATTGGAACAATGCCTTCCAGTCCTTGAAATACATTGACTCTTAGATTAGTAAATAGAGCTGAACATCTGCTCCAAGCAAACCACCTCTGGAGCAATGAGGTGTCACTGTGACAACAGTGCATTTTCAAGGCATTAGAATTAACTTGACTGAAGTAAATGGACCAACTGGTTTTAAATATTAGACAGAACAGTTTGTCATGAAACATGTGAGATCTTGCTCATACAGCAACATTTAAAAACTGTATGGGCAGCAGTTCTTCAGCAAACAATACATTTTAAAAGAGCACTGCTCAGACCCTCCATCAGGCTTTGTTACAGTGAAATGCAAATAAATTCTCAATGGATACCTCTTTATAAAGTTATTTTATCTGTGTTCCTAGAGGTTCTTAGAGCAAAACATTAAGAGGATTATCTCTTTTCCTTTGAATGAGCTTGCTGTCTTAAGGGGGAAAATCAATAATTAGTTTACATGTTGTTCAGAGTCCCCACTCTTAAGCTTCCAATATCTGCTGAAATTCAAACCCAAACTTTTAAAGAGTACCTGGAGAAAAAGGCTTCTAACTTGAAAGTACAAGACAATTATTTGGAGTTTGGGGTTGATTTTTGGTTCTGTGTGCATCTGTGACCTTCACTGAAAGGTATATATTAAACATGTATACTTTAGGTGGTCCCCATGTCCCTTAACCTGACTTCACCCCATCTCCACTCTCAAAAACCCCTCCTAAAGCAAGATAAATTTAAATAAATTGAAAATGGAGGAAAGTCACACTCCCTACAGTCAGCTGTTGTTCTCCCACTGTTGCCATTTATTTTAAATGCAAAGCTCAATATCAGCAGCCTGTTTCTTTCAGGCTGTTTCAGGTGGTAAGTTGTGTGTGGAAGCATAAGGTAAAAGACTGGGCAGGACAGACAAGGGAAAGAAAACTCTGGAGTAAAAGAATTTTGAGTTGGAAGTCTACCTTTGGAACAAGGGAGTTGTGTTTGTTCCTGCCACAGGGGACTGATCAAAGGTTAGACCTCTAAGGAGGTTGAACTTTTCATGCTGGATCTGGAAGCGCTCCTAACACTGCATTTTCACCTTGAATAGCACCTGAGAAACAGAGTATTCTGGAGAATGACTCTTTAAGGCAGAATAAATAACAGGAGCTTCTTTCAAATATTGAGGGAACTAGGAATATAAATGGAGATCTGAGGATTGCTCCCCTTCCTGAGAGACAACAATCCATTAGGGGCTAACATTGGGTGGTAACAAGCCATTCAAAACTTGAGTTTCTCTGAGGAAGTGAGAACTGTTTAAGAACTCAATAATGAAAATGTGCAGAAGTATAAAGGTTCACATCTGTTGAGCTGTCCATCCCCCAGACTGATCCCACCTATGATTTCTTTATCCTCCTAGGACAAGGAAGGCAGATCCCTGACTCATTACAGAACCGCAGCACAAGTTTTGTTTATACATGTGTTTTTACAAGGAAGTGCCTCATGTTTCTAAGTGACAAAAATGTGCTCTGCACTTTGTTTTGTTTCACTTTTTCAGTTTTTTTTTAATATACTTTTTTATTGTTCTCCAGCTATATGGTGTCTTGTGATACTTAAAACAATGAATCCCATGATTGTGAGCAAATGGAGGCTGAAAGTTTGGAAAAGTGTTCTAACCATCCAAAGAGTAAGTCAAAGCAAGTCAAAGCATGGATGTGTTTTCCAGGTGGACAGTGGTGATGGGAAACAAAAGTTATTTAAGGTAGCAGTTGGTAGCCTGTAAGAGTAGATTGTACAATAAACTAGGAGAAATTTCAGACACAAAGCTTGTTTTTGTCCAAAGTGCTGATATAGTTAAGGGGATCTGTTTCCTGGTGTATTCTGTTGATCCCCATGATTTATGGAAAAAGAGGGTTTGTGTCATCCCTCCCTGCCCCTTGATGCATATTTTGTGCGTGTGTGGCTGTCACTTCTCTCTGAATCCCTGGACAAGGGCTGCACCTTAAGAAAAGCTTTTGTGGTATTCAGAGGGAAATTAAGTTTTCCTGGCTTTGGTTTGTGTAACACTGACATTCCACAGATTGCCAATGGACAACAAAGTATTAAGAGTGAGCAGCCAAAAAACACCAGAAAACACATGGAAAAAACCTAAATGAACACCTATGAATGAGGATCTCCATGGTATTAGCTCAAAAAACTGTGGCATATTAAGGACACTTCCCATCTGCTTTGGAGATGACTGTTCATGTTGAAGAAGAGGAGAAGAGGGCCCTTCACTCATGGAGTCCAGGAATTTGGTAGAAAAAAAAAAAAGAAAGCTAGGCTTGGTTTATTTTGAGTTGAGTTCTGGAAGTATAAAAGATTGAGCTGGATTGTCAGAGTAGCTGTTAATACTGCAATTAATCATTTTGCTCAGTTTTTCTTTACCTCACCTTTCTTCCTTCAAAACCCAGAGACTTCAGGTCTCCAGTCACAGAAATAAAATCTAGATCAGAATTTGGGAGCCTGCATTTGACAGATGTAGATACACCTACAGGCTTGTCAGGTTATTCAATAAGCTCTTCTGTCACAAAGCAGTTTCAGTTTACCAAACTACACACTGCAAAGTGTTCTGGTTTGCTGGGGATTTGGTGTAATGGACTTTCCTGTAATTCAGTCTTTCCTTTCTGTAAAGAACAGACAACTGCCCTTTTAATAAAGTTTGAAAATAAATACTAACTGTGTATGGGACAACTTTTGCTTTGCCTTCAAGTGATGCAGAAGAGTGCAAACTTTAGTTCTAATATGTATTTTGGGCATCAAATAAATGTGGATTCCAAATTCATTGAAGAATGTGCTGGGAGTTTGTCAAAGCTTGCAGTGCTCGAGATAGTGCTAATAGAGAACATTTTGGAACAGAGAGGAGGGGAAAGGAAGCACAGGACTGGGGCCATAATAGCAGATGTAAAAAGGGGCTAAGAAGGGAGGAGGAGCTGTTTTATGGTAGAGGGGGTCTACATAATTGTGATTTGGGAGCTTTAACAGGGTATCAGGAATATGATAGGAAGGAAATGTAACTTGACTTAAGCCACCTGGAAGAAGTCCATCTCATATTTAGAAATTACACTGTCAAAGTTAACCAAGTGACTTAGTTTTCAGCACATAGGTCCTGAAAAGAACATGAAACAAACTGTCGACTTTCTTGGTGATAGATGTTGTTTAACAGCCTATGACTAGACCTGAGAAATATTTATGGCACAATGGAGTAATAAATTCTGATTAGAATACCTATTTACCTAAATAAATAAAATAAAAAGTACTCTGAAAATTACTTGAGAGAGTTCCACAAAGAGCACATCCAGGATTAACCTCTTTGACAAGTGTGACAGAATTTGTTTGTGAGCTTGTTTGCCAAGTAGTTCTGCCAGTAAGATGGGAAATGAACCAAGTTGGCTTCTACAACTTGCAGTTGTAGGGGGTGGGACAGGTGGGTGGATGTTTTTTGTTTTAATTCAATTATGGTTGACTGGTGCCTGTACTCAAAAAAAACCCCACATGAAGGTTCTGCATTATTAATGCAAAACAAAATGGATCATTAATGAATAACAACTGCCTGAACCAGTCCTGTTCTATGTAAAGACTTCTCCAGCTACTCAGTTCATCTCTTTGCCAAACCATTTTTAAAAGGCTTGGGTAAGTGTTGCTGCTTTCAAGTTTATGTATTTCATATAGTTCAGGAAAAAAATGAAAGGAACACGGCAAAGAGAACTGCTTGAACAACTCCAATTTATTTTTCAGTGTAGTTTTTGAATTTTCACTGCCTACTGCACATAATAACTGTAGAGAAACGGAGGTGACTAACAGATGATCAAGAGCAGGCTGATTACCTATTTAATGGGTATTGAGCCTCCTTGCCTTGACAGCCTTGCTTGTACTTCAGTAGCCAGCTTTGATATCTGCCTGCTGTAAATAAATCCTCTCAGTAATTTTTTTTTCTATTCCAAGTGAAAAGAGAAGCTGTACATGTCTGCAAAGCCTGCACGAATGACTTGAATTAATCAGTAGATATCTGATCCAAAAATCCAGATTTCATGATGAAGGATCTCTTGGAAAGGAATCAGGGCAGAAAGAATGTCTGACCTGGTGTGTGCCAAAGGGTGCTGGATTTTCTGCTAATGGTCTTTCATGGTAGAAATGGTCCATCTAATATACAGCTACTACTTATTAAAGAAATGACTGAAGTAGTACTCCTGCTGGGGTCTACCTTGTACATATTTCTGACCTTCACGGAGACAAATAACAACATTCCAGCATCTCTTCAAGCATATCCACGAAAACAGCCCATTGTGCCTATCACTTGATTCTTTCAAACCTGATTCCCCCCACAGTCTAGAGCAAGTCCTACTGCAATAACATTTCAAATGGATGTCTTTGCTTTCTAGGTAGCTTTTAGCAGTGGTCATTCACATTTCAGAATTCTGCCATTTTATTTTGCTCAAAGAAATCTCCTGTGTACATACCTGTCTCTGTAATTAATCAAGTAACTTCACAGAATCACAGAATGGGTTGGTACATTAAAGATGAACTCATTCCAACCCCTCTGCCATAGGCAGGCAACATTCCACTAGACCAGGTTACCCAGAGCTCCATCTGGCCTGGTCCTGAGCACTTCCAAGAATGCAGAGTCCACAACAAGACAACCTGTTCCAATGCTTCACCATGCTTAAAGAATTTCTTCCTAATAAATAATCAAGCCTGTCATCCTGCAGCCTTGTGCTGCAACTCCATGCCCTTGTAAAAAGCCTCTGTCCAGTTCATATAGTCCCCTTTAGGCACTGGGACTTGTGGGAGAACAGGCTGCTGTGGAACATTAGGAATGGGGCTGCAGCCAAGCCTCATCCCTAGAAGGGTGCAGCTGTATAACACAGGTGAACAGCACTGAAGAAGAAGCACGGAATGCTGATGTGTATTGACCAATCATAAAAAAGTAAAAGGGCACACAGGTGTCATGCACATGAGAAAGAAAAGGAAAAAGGGTTAGGAAGACCGAGAAGTGAAGAGAGAGTTTGCTGGCTGTGCTGGGAGGAGGAAGGGTCAGGTAGTCATGTAAGGGACAGGAGGGTTTGGAGATCATGCAGAAGGAAGAGGGAAGGAGTCGCTATTGTGTGGAGCTGCCTGGGAAGCTTACAGATAAAAGGTATGCAAGTGTAGTAATTATGTTGAGATAGACACAACTGGCATCAACACCAGTCTTTTATTAAAAACTTCTCGTGCCTTCTCTCANTCAACACCAGTCTTTTATTAAAAACTTCTCGTGCCTTCTCTCAGGCAACTGCACACAGCTCTGACTCCTTCTCTCCTCTCTGCAAGTTTCTTTCTTCCTTCTGCATGACTGGCTAACCCCAACCTGTCCCTTACCCAACCACCTAACCCTGTCCCTCACACAGCATCTCCTTACCTTGTCTGCCCCTTGCACAGCCACATGTCCCTTCCTCCTCACAGCACAGCCAGCAGCCTCCATCCCAAACTGCAGCACGTTCTGGATCTCCAACTGCAACTTACTTGGGCAGGCAAGGCTGTCTCCACTCCTCAGCAATCAGTACAGCTGCAATTCATTGGGAAAGATTGCCTTCTGCACAATCCTTACAAACTATCTTCCCACATGCAGGTTTTTACTACAGGATAATAAACTGATGGTGTTGGTTAGTTTGAGACAACTGTGCAGCAGTGCCAAGCACCCACACCAGCAGGGACTCTGCTATAAAGTCTCTCCACAATCTTTTCTTCTTGGACTGAACAACCCTCAGCCTATCTTCATAGGTGAGTTGTTTCAGCCCTGTGATCAACTTAGTGACTCTCCTCTGGACTCATTCCAACAGATGATTAATCTATTTAAGGTGATTGTTCTGTTTAATCTATCTGCTTATAACCAGATGTTGATGGCAGAAATTAACAGAAACTCTGCTCTTTGGAAATATTAATTTCTAACATAAAGAAATGCCCATGATTAAGAAATAGTATAAAAGCTGCTTTAAAATCTCATTGGTTTGGCCCTTGCTATTCAATTCTTTCCCCCCAAATCTATTCACTGTGTTTCAATTTGGGGTACTTTGCAGGATAGGAAGGGAAAACATATATGCCTGATTTTTGAGGGTAAGGTTTAGCCCCACCCGATTTGGAAAAGAATTGCATCCCATGTATATTTTTTGTTTTGATTTAATGTCAATCTAAATCTTCTTCTGATTTGAAAACTTTGAAATTAATGCTTATTATTTCTACTGTTACCTCCACCATTTTACAGACTTATTTACTTATCTCTTCTCATTGCATCGTTTTAGTGCCAATTACACAAAATATGATCCATATGTGGATTGTGGTTCACATTTGTAAACTATGTAAACACTGTCAAGCCTTATGAGTTTAAACAGCAGAGTTTACTTCTGCTAAGAAGCCTTCTTAAGTCCATTACAAACAACACAGATGTAGAATGATAGTGATTTTTACAGACAAACTAAAAAAAAAAAATCGTCAAATATTGTTTCAAAATGCAATTGATAGAAGGTACAGAAATAGGAACATGTTTTTTTGGCTTTAGGATATGAAGTAATTTTGAAAAAGAGCAACACTTAAGCCTATAAAGAGGCTTAAAAGCTGCAGAAGATGTTGAGTGGAATTAGGCCGATTTGAGTTGTGCAGTTTCACATTGAGCACAGCTATTTCCTTAGAAGTGTGCTGCACAGCATGTCAGGACCTGGAAATATGTTGCCTGTGTAATGTCAGGACCTGACTCAATCAGCAGTTTATCTTTTGGCCAAGAACAGTAGGATCAAAACATCAGGGTAGTGCGCCCTGGCACCTTTAGGAGGTTTCAAAGCGAGCTGCTATTGAATAAGCTAAATCTCCTGTGCCCTTCTTTCTCCTGGCTACAGAGCACAGCCTGACACGATCTGGGTGCATCCACCTCCGCCTATCTCTTTAATGCCATGGAAGGATGCAGTGGGAGAATCAGCACAATTTGTCCCCATCTTGTATTAAGCTGTCAGTGAATATCTAAATCACTTCCTTTCCTGTCACTTCATCCCTTGACTACATCCTTCGAGACACAACACCATTCAGCAAGAACCACCAGAAATACCCTCTGAAATGATATGTAAATCCGGCAATTCATCATGCTCTGTGTAGTACAGGTTTAATTCTTCCTGCTAGGCCTCAATCTGCTGAAACATTACTCTGATATACAGTACAAAAGCAGTAACAAAGATGTTCATATCAGCCCATTGTGAGCTGGTGGCAGGGAGAGAAATCAATGAAGCCATGGGGACAATGGCTGGGGTTTAAACAGGCTGCAGAAATTTGCTAAGGCGAGGACAAAAGCCCAGGCGCTGAAAAGCGGGCTGCCCAGGAATTCCTCAGGCTCCATTATCCCGCCAAACAATCCTCACTCAGAGAGTGGATTTGCATCTCTAATAGGGTTCAGGGTCTGTTTGTGAAGGGCTTTCGCTGGGCTGACCCCATCTCTCAAGATCACATTGATACCCGGGCAGCGCCGCTGCCCCGGCCGCTCCGGGCAGGGCAGTATCATGGGAAAATGCACCCGCTTAAAAGGGAGCCGGGGAAGGCAAGAAAAATTAAAGGCTTGAGGCAGTTTTGGTGGTACTTAGCAGGGAAAATTACTCTGGCAAATAATAGAACCTACTGCTGGTAATTACTGCTAACAAGCTTCCCCCAACCCAAATGTGACACTTGGACTGATGTGAGAAAAGCTGATATAGGCCAAGCTTATTAAGGCTGAAAGAAAGGAGGCTCTTCCCTATGAAAATACAGCACTTGGAACCTGCAAATCCTGTAATCTAGTGTTACCAATTATCCATTAAAATAGAAAATAGAGCTGTAATATTTTAGGTCCTTTCTAGTGTATGTAGTGCCAGATGCTCTAATCTGAAGTGATTTTAAATGGAAAAATATTTTGTGTCATTCGTGTGCTCCTGTTTAAACCAAGCTTGGCTTTACTTACTCCATCTTCTTCTGGAGATAAGTGACAATCTGTCTTTTAATACTGCAATGGTAATTTTATTGTTCTAAGTTTTCTGAAAACACAACTGTCTTTACTCTTAGAAAACATACTTTGAGTCAACTGAAACCCTCTTCAGACCTTCCTGGGTGTAGGTTCCAGATGTGGTTCTCCCTGTTCTCTTCAAGTGCATTGCTTTGTTTACATAAAATAATTTCTCCTGCAAAAATAAAAATGAAAAATAGAACTACATCAATACCCTCTTCGATTTATCTAGATTATTTAAAATAATTTTCCCAAATTCAAGGGAAACATTTCCAGGCTGGCTATGTATTTAAAGAAGACCATCTAGAAATAGGACTTAAATCCTATTTAACCTCAGTATCCCTTATTTCTTAAGAACAGTGGGCTATAAGTATTTTCCCCCATGCTCTAGGTACAAGCATCTTTGCACTAAGATCAGCTCCTCTGCATTATTTCTGTTTTTTCTAGAAGTCCTCTTCTACTGTGGTGCCTACACTGAGTGAGGTTCAGCTAATTTCAACAACAGTTTAAAAAAATGCAGTAGTAAAGGAGGTGCAAGGCAAGACTACAAAGAACAACAGTTACAGACTGCCCCAAGGGAAACTCCAGTTGAAAAAAAAAAATAGAGAGAAAATAATTCTTTGCTATGAGCAAGGTGAAGCCTCGAAATAAGCTCAAATAGGCTGAAGAATCTGCATCCTGGTATAAGTCAATAGCTTGGTTACATTGGACACTGGGCTTCCTGACTTTGGAGTTGGTTCTGCTTGAGCAGGAGGTGGGGCTAGGAGTCCTCCAGGAACCTTTCTGTACACCTATGAAGTTTACCTTTGTAATGTGCTCATTATTCCCATCCTCTCTCCCGTTGTGACAATCGCCAATCAGGGAGGTGGCATCTCTGAATACCTGTTACATCTTTGGCTAGAACAAAACAGACTCAATAACTGAGAACTCACGGAGTGAAAATTTGCAACTAAACCTTGCTGAAAGCAACCTTGAGTTTGCAGTAACCCACTGAATAAAATATCTTGTTGCTACAAAAAAAACCAAACTACTGACTGATTTAAGGATGGGTGTGTTTGTTTCCTTATTTGTATTTTAAGAACATTGTTTGTAGTCTATCATTTGAAGGCTTAAATGTCAGGAACTTTGAGACTCTGACATCATAGGCTTGTACATATTGACTCTTTCTGGACCAAAGTGAGCAAGCTGAATCTTCAGGAATTTTTTTGTTTTGCAGCACAACTATTTGGAAACTTTCAGTCCATGTGGTCTTTATGAATTTGTGAAGCTGTACTCACTTCATCAGCAAACACCTTGGATGAATTCAGGCATCCTTGTTCATCTTTACAAAGTTTGACACTGATTAGGGAAAGAAAATTGTAGATTGCAGGGTCTTTCCTTAAATAAAAAGGCAAATTATGCCCTGTTAGAGGATTTCAACAAAATAATGAGTGTCTGAATTATTAGCATGCAGAATAAACAGAATATTTGTATCTATATGGCATTTGGTTTTTACTTACAGTACATGCAGCAAAATTAACTGTTATTTAGTAGAATGTTTTCTTTTAAGGATTAGATTTGCAGATCTGCTCTTTTCCTTTGTGTTTGGGGAAGCTGTTATATCTACAAGATGGAATCTCATTACTGTGTATAATTGTAATTATGTAAATCAGGTTATTTCTGCCTGTCTTATGTTTAAAAAGCCAAAGGAAATTGTTGATGATCTAGTTAGCGTGATACATTCAAAGTGATTGTGGATACAGCTGCTGAACTTTTCCATAACATTTCTAAAACCTCCCTTTTCTAAAAGTGTGACTAAAGCTCATCCTGACCAGCTGCTATTTTTGAATTTATTCACCTCAGACTTTAGGAGAAGAGGAATCGGTTTTGCCATCTAATTAAATTTAAAGTCTGTAAATTTAGTCTGCAAATTTAGTTGCTTCCGTGAGGAAATTTCATTCCAGCTGAGTTATGTCACCTGGGTACAGACGTTAAATTGGTTTCCAATAATGCCTTGATCTCCCAGTAGTTGTGAAGTGGAGTCGGCATTGTTGTTTGCTTATGCAGATGAGGAGGCAGATGCACAGAGAGGAGAACTCACTTCTCAAGGTCATTTGAATTAAGCTGTGGTTGGATTTGGGTATAAACTCTTATCTTCTAACTCTTAGCTTAATATCTGTCTCCATTCATATTGCTATTTTATTTGTGTCCCTGCCTAAGACATTAAGGTTCCTGTATTTTCTTCTGTGGCTCTATGCCCACAAAACTGTCTTCCTTAGAATTTTATCTGGCAAAGAAAGAAATCAAGTTTACTTGAACTAAAGCAACATTTTCCCTGGTGCTAATTGAAGGGAGAAGTAATAGGGCTGCAACTTCTTTTCAGTACAGCAGTAGATTAAGTTATCCTTGCTGATATCTCGAGTCCAGAGGATGCCTCTGTGCTCGCTGGGGGCTGGTGCAGCATACTGAGGTGGAATTTGACACTTGTATTAATGCTCTGAGCTAACTTTGCACTGAGCTAACACTGGGACAAATCACACGGTTTTTTTTTTTTAAATCCCTTTATGTCCAATAAACCATGAGCACCTGCTCATCCTCCCCAGTTGCTCTTGGAGGATGCTGTGGGAGATGTGTCAAAAGCTTTACTGAAGTCTATCTAGACAGTATCCATGGCTCCTCTTTTGTTTTCTCCATGCAAAAGCTAATTAATCTCATTTTCACCCATGCACCCTAATGTGCAGGTTTACAATAGTTGGTCACTTCCTGAATACATGAATTTTCATTTTTTGATGAAGCATTTAGAGTTGTCCAGGACAACATAAATTGGAATGGCCTAGAATCAGTGTAGAGCTGCCTGGCAACAGCAATTAGTATTTAATTCTGCAGTGGAGGTAGTTACTTAACCTTCATTCTAACACAGATATTTCTGCCACAGATAAACATATTCAGATGCCCATTAAATTAATTCAATGAAGCCTCATTTATCCTTAGGAACAAGCTAAGAGTGAAAAAATTATCTCTTGGAACTTTCCCCACATGAGCACCTTGAAGAAAAAATGGGCTCAGATATTATCCTAGCTAATGGGTGTGGTTTTTGTGGGTTTGGTTTTATTTCTCATTAAAGCTATTAAGCTCTGGAGTTGGATTTAACTTGTCTGGTGGACACAGAAATCCAAGATGGAGGCTTTTCTGAGAAGTCTGAACTTCTGGTGAAGTGAGTGTCTTGTTTTCAACTGTCCTTTGAAGTGCTTTTATTCTTCAGTGTTAACTGTGTTTGATTTTCTTGTCTGTACTAAGGCTTTTTCATAATCATGGCATGAACACCAACCAGTGATGGCTCCTAGAGGTACAGCTTAAAAGGTTTGTTCTCATAAATGCAAGCAAATATATAATGATTCACCTGAATGATTCCTGGCTATGAAGACTGCTAATCTTATTAGTGAAAAAGTAACATAAAAGGTATCCACTGTAGGTTTGGAGGGAATGTTCATCAGCTTTGTAATGGAGCTGGTTTACACCAAGTGTTATAAGACATCAGTGAAGTTACCTGCAAAGTTAGTCTTCAGCAGCACTATAGTTTTGGTGACAGAAAATAAAAATTAATGTTTTGATGGGGTATTACTAGTATTTATTGTATATTAGTATTTAATGCATAATGTGACTTATATATACTGTGCCTAACTAGTACCTATAATTCATAGGTATTAGTTAGGCACAGTATATATAAATCACATCATTATAGTATCTGTAATTCATAGGTCCATCAGCGAGTTGTATAATTTGAGTACTTAAAGCAAAAGGAAACAAACTGTCTTCTGAAGGAGAGATCTCTCACATCTGTCTCTTCCTCTTATTAAGTTTCTGTGAAAGATTGCAACCACCAAACTAGTGAAAGTGTGCTTTGGCTTTGGGTGTTGTGATTGATGGCCCAGCATGAAAAGGAGCCCTGTGAAACTGCTGAATTAAGGATAGCTCCGTGCTCTTTCTCTTCAAATCGGAGAATATTGAAATGACTGAGCTCAAACAGCTCCTGTGTTTCTGAATTTGACTCAGTTCTTGAGCTTGCAGTCTCATTGCAGATTCTGACTTCACAGCACAGTTGATGCTAATTATATTAGCTCAGTCATACACAGGAGTGCTGCCTGCAGTCACTGGAACTCTGGCAAGGAAAGAGCTTCATCAGAAAAGGCATGTTTGGCTTTAGGTTAGTTGTGTGTAAAAATTATTTTGACAGGAGGTGGAATACAGCAGGTAAAACTATTTTTGAGAGGTTTTTTGCCTAACTGGCAACTCTGTGATGTTCATAAAGTATTGTGAGTTTCAGAGGGGGTTTTCTCCTCTGGCATCTGTGGCACAATGCTAAAAGTCCCCCTGAGCCCACACATCTTCTGCCTTGTTCCCTAATTTAGTTCTGGATCAGCAAAGCAACCCTCAGCCATCAGCTGGGGAGAGCTGTGGGGACACAAGGGATTCCACCTCTCAGTCAGTATCTGTGACAACAACCTCAATGTGTAATCTTGCTTTAGCAGCCTTGGACATGTTCACATTCATAGGAGAAAACAATAAAACTTTCAGCTAAGCAGACTTCTTGTCCATCATTGTAGCCCTGCCCCTCGTTCCAGCCCCATCCCTTGTCCATCACTGTGACCCCGCCCCTTGTCCATCACTGTAACCCCGCCCCTTGGTCCAGCCCCTTCCCTGTCCATCATTCTGACCCCGCCCCTTGTCCCAGCCGCGCCCCTTGTCAATCACTGTAACCCCGC
>VXBI01002036.1:604480-668136 GCA_013397375.1 Toxostoma redivivum | reverse complement strand
CAGCCCCTCACTTGTCCATCATTGTAACCCCGCCCCTTGCTCCAGCCCCGCCCCTTGCCCATCATTGTAGCCTCGCCCCTTGTTCCAGCCCTGTCCCTTGTCCATCATTGCAATCCATTCCCTTTTCCCAGCACCTTCTGTATCAGTTTTACCCTGGGCCAAGCCCTAGTTATCCCACCCCTTTGGAAACTCGACGTCCCATTTCCCCATGCGCCCTTTTCTCCTCCCCCTGCTTCCCTCATTGCCAGTAACCCTGTCAGACCCTGCCCTCCACTCCTCCCCTAAGGACCCTTCATTTTCCCTTGTTAGTATCCAGCCCCTGATCTGCCCCCAAACTTAGTCCCGAGCACACCAGTGCTCCGGGCTCTTTGTCTCTGACCCCTCCAACTGCAATGAACTGTCTGGAAGCTCAGGAGCAGAGAGCCTCCCTTACTCCTTTACCCATCCTTGGCGTGGGTTACACCCAAGAGCTGCTCGCTCTTTGGGTTCTGCCTCCAGGAACCCTCACCCTGGGGCAGTTCCCCACACCTGGCACGGCGCCGATGTGTTTCCAAAGAGCTGACCTGGGCTCCCAGCAGCCCGTGTCACAAGACAGGCTATGTAATTTTAAAAGTAGTTTTCTGGCTAATAATTGTTTAAGCATAGGAGTTTTGGTTCAGGGTTCATAACCAAAATGGGCTTGTCCTGGCTACTTTGTCTTGTTAGATGGAATCAAGATCGGTTATGCAGAGGGAAAAAAAACATTTCTTTTTGTGCTCATCATCTCTAGAGATACTTGGAGGTATCATTATCAGTAAGTGGTACTGGATTTTGACCAGTCCAAGCAATATATTGTCAGGATGGGTAATACTGAGTAGCTGACAGGTTACTACTCCATGAAATGCTCTTAGCCCACCTCCTGGATTCTTCTTTCTCCAGCTCTTGTTCCTTTGCTCTTTTTAGTTCATCTTGTCAGAAATGAGAAATGGCTGCACTTGGTTTAGTTTATGGCAAACAAGAAAGGCAGTCTACATCTGAACTTGAATTTTAGGTCATCATAACATTTCTTCACTTTGAGGATTTTGTTTTATGAACTGGACACCTTTGTTGAAGGGAATAAAAGGAGAGGGCTTCACACCGAGCAGGGACTGATATCATTGGAGAACAATGCTCTCTACAAACCACATATTGTACAGGCAGGCACAAAATGAGCTTTCATGCAGGGTTCTGTCAGTGCCACTCAGCCCTGCCTGAATGGACAGAGCTCTTGTGATTTATCTTCCATTCATCAGTCAATACTCAGTACTTTTTCGAAGTGATGGATAAGATCTCTTGCTAAATATACTGCTGCTGCCTGCTGAGTATTGTTGAGCCTGAGAACTGAATGGGAAGGCGAAGCTTAATCAATCTCACACACGGAGCTGCAGGTTAGGAAAGTTACAGGAGGCTTCTGAGCAGCTTAGAAAGCACCTGATTAATTTTGCATTCTGTGGGTGGAGGGAATATGACTGTCCTATTCTTTTGTAATGTATATTTGTGTTTTAGCTGGTGTCTGTGTAAGAAGGATGTATCTGGGTTTCAAAGCTGTTCTGATGTCCTAAACCCTTCCAAAGCTGCTGTATTTGCAGGACATTCAACATACACAGTGTAGCCCTCTATATTTTCATATTTCAAGACACAGATATTTTAAAACCTTTTATGTACTTTATGTGTAAACAGAGACAAACAGTATTTTATAGCGGTGTCCATTCCCCCAGCACAGGGATGCTCAGCAAACCACTCAAGCTTCACTCCTTTGCATCACCTGGCTTCTGAAATCCAGCATCCTGTGCTTTTTAAACTCAATCCACAAAGCAAAGGCCTCCACCTTTTCAGAGCAACCAATTTATCTCACATACTTGTGGCCTCCAGAGAGCAATATAGGGGCAGTGGAAATACCTGTGGGTAGAAACTTTTCTCTCTCCTTTTAAAGGAGGCTCTATACTCATATTTTTGGGATGAGGTCACATATCTTTACATGACAGTAGGATTATGATCAGACTAAGGATGTTCTGAGCAACGCAAATTACTTTTTAGATGTAAGGATGGGCATGCAAATGAAACCTAAGTGTCAGAGGGTTGAGGCAAATGCACAAAAATACTTTCTGGCTCAGCTCTGGTGCCTCTTATTAACATCTTGAGCAACAGCAGCTCTTTTAATTATTTAAATAGAGGGTCTCATCTTTCTATGGAGGAAAATAGCAGTTCAGTTGGAAAAAAAAAAGGAATTTAATAGGTGTACCCTCTCTTGAGAGACTTGATAGCCTCAGGATGCTGAGAATGGTGCAAAGGAAAAGCTGCATCCCTACACAAACTTTGTTTTCACCTGATTATCAGTGCCCTTGAAATGCCATATTTCCCAAACAACCTAGGATTTTATTCCTTAATTGTGTGCCTGAGTTGATTTTGCTGTTCATAAATAATGCCAGCATTCAAGCACCGCCCCATCACCCAAAACTGTGGACAGAAGCTGCTGAATTTAGAGCTGACAGCTTGTTCCACACCAGTTAATATATTTAAGAACAAAAGCCCATGTAGAAGAAATCCCCAGTCAATGTGGGTAAAGAGATCAGGCTGTGTTCTGGGTGAATCTCTCCCTTGGCTTTTTTTTTCTTTCCAGGAAACTTGAACAACAGTGTCAGCAGTCTGCTAAGAATTTCAAGGTAGTCAGTAGAATGTGCTTTGAACACAATTTTTTAAGGTACATAAATGATCTGAGAAACTCAGATTCATGGGCTATAGGTATTTATTGCCAATTTTAAGAGTTCATTTCCAGCATTTTATCACAGGACCTAGGACACTGAAGTAACTCTAATAACCTCTTGTAAGGTAAAGAAGGGAGAAAGGTTTAAAAAATTTCTGCTGACAGTAATGTCTATTTCAGATACTTAAATATAATGATGCCAGTAGGTGCTGCTTTAATATTGCCAGCTATAGTCATTTTGGAAGATGTTCTTTTGTTTCAGGAAGATCATAAGTATGGTGACATGTGATATATTTAGTGCAAATGAGTACTTAAAGAAGCAGCTGTTAAAAGATTAAACAGTCACATAAAAACTTCTTACGGTTTTATAGAAATTAAAGCTGTCTCCAGGTAATCTAATTTTATATGTACTTCTTGTTCAATTTTTTTTAGATTTTTTTTTTACCTTGAAAAATCAGCCAGAAATGTTTAATGGCAAAAAAAGGTTTCTTGCCAGAATACTAAGATTTTCTGCTTCAAGACTTTTCTTGTCACTGACTCGGTGGAAGACAGCCAAAACCCACATTCTGTTTGGTCTTTCTCCTGGGCTTAGGGCAGATTGTGATCTCTTCATCAGCTCTTTATATGGACAAAAGGGAGGCCTCAGATAAGAGAAAGCCACTGGTGGCACTGTCAGGATCCTTTTTAAAGCATGTTTTTGTCTAAATTGTGTTGGAGAGAAATGCCACATGTAATAATCTCCTACTTCAGCCAACTTAACTTCAGAGAGCCTGTCTGATGAGTAGTAAAATAGCCTGAGTTTTTAAAGTCTGAACATCTTCGGGTGAACTTCCAGTATCATCTTCCCAGACAAAAATTCCCTGAGTCTTTCTGAATTTCTACTATTTGTCAGAGTCTCCACAGCATGGGGCTTTCCAGGTGGGAAAAGGATGGTGGGGAAAGTCCAGGAAGGACTTTTCAGTGCTTTCAAGGTTTACTGATTATTCATATTCACCATCTTGAGGGTAAATTTCTTTTGAAAAATTCAGTTTTGATTGAGAGTGGAAAGTGCATGAGATTTATTAGTTAGCTGTATCACAATTCCCAAATGGAATTTTAAGTTCTTGGATATGTTTCAGTGTTTTGTTTGGAACTGGCGAGCCACATATTTCTAAAACAACAAAATTGGAAAAATAAAAAGAGAGAGAGAAGATGGTATTTTTAACTGCTTCCTCAAGAGATAACAACTTTGTAAATCTGCATGGGACATCTTCACTGAAGTCAGGACTATCATGCACATCCCCTCATATGCAGGGCACTTTAGTGGACAGCAGACTTTCATTTTTAATATTTGAATCTGAAATGTGCTTTTTATAGTATATTCTTATGCTTTTCCTTCATGGATGCATCAAAGAGGTTCTAGCTGTTTTCTGGTTGAGAGTTTGGGTTTTTTTTTTTTCACTCTGGATTATCCATCTGCTTAATTGGATGAGGGTTGTGCATGTTGTTTCAGTGAGTTAATTTCTGGAGCATTAATTATTCGATAAGCTCTAATGAGGATTTAGGCTTGAAGACTCCCATAAATTTGAATATTAAAAGTTTAATAAAATAAATCCAAAAAGTTAGCCTTTCTTTTTTTTTGACAGCTTTGGCAAGAAGGTGGGTAATTAAGAGGAAAGCACTCCATGCCATTTGCATGAAAATAGAGAAGACAGAAAGAAGGATGACATATTTGTCCTCTGCCTTCAGAAATTAAAATCTCAGGGAAGGGAGATTGCACGGCAATTGAAGCCACCTCTTGGATCTGATTTCCCAAATTACCCCAGTGTAAATGAGAGGACAAATCTGTTCTAATTTCCTGGGCCTCTTGGGTGTTGCCTACCCCATCTTTTGAACTGCTCCAATCCCAGCCATATTCCTGGCAGACTTGTGCTGAGGCTGGCCAGAAACCTGCACAGGGCTAAATAAATAGCCACGTCCCAACTTCTTTCAGAGTGTTTCAAGATGAATATCTGCACCTTTATTTTTTGTGGCCTTGGTCCTGCTGGAATCCTTGTCAGGATTTCCACGAATGTACTTTAAACTGAGATGACAAAGACTTGGGTAGGAGATTTATTCCCTTTAGGTCTCCTGTAGGCAGAAGTTTGCAGACTGTTTGCAATCATTTCCCTTTGAAGTTCTGGGCTCTTTTTGCTGAAATGGGGAGAAACAACAATCGCAGGACTGCACGTTGCTGAAACAAGCTCTGCCAAATATGCTGGAGAAATAATGCCAAAACCTGAAAGTTTAAGGAGGGTTCAGTTTTGCAGCAGTGTGAGTTTGTAAATAAAGTTTTATTTCATGGTGTTTTCCTGTTTAGATAAGTGTTAACAGTTTCAAGGCTCCTTGGAATGAACAGCTGTGTTGGAACCATTCCAGCAATTAAGCTCTTCAGAGTAGCTCCTATGCCTTGATATTGAAATGGTTTTATTTGGAATATGGCACAAGACTATTATTATTTAGTGGCACGAAAGTTCCACACTTTAACTTGCAGTAAGTATCTGCCATTCAGATGGTACATTCTCAGTTATGATTATTAACGAATTAATACAGTGTTCCAGGTTTCTTCTTATTGCTTTTATTGTGTTGTGCTTTCGTGTGGGTCACCATCCCAATGAACTGTGGAGTGGCTCAGAAGAAATAGGTGATAACACTGAATCTTTGCAGATGGACATAACTGATGAGTTTCCTGAGTTATTTCTGTTTCCTGGCAATTGATGGTAACTTTACAAAACGAGACCACTGCAGCATTAATCACAAAGGTACTGCCATGTTGTTTTTTTTTTCCAAACAGAAGTTTGTAGAGCCATGTTTCAGTGTCCATGTTAGTTCTTCATTTATTTTAGTTGATCTTACATATTTAATGTTTGGTGCACAAGATGATTTAAAAGGTGTACAAGTTTATCCTTAAACATTCAAACTCCCAAAAATGGGTCAAAAAGAGAGAAATGAAGGAAATTGTTCTTCTCTGAGACACAGGTTGTCTTTGCATTGCTTTTGTATTTTTATGTGATGGAAAACTGAATTTGGCCTCAATGAAAATAGTTGTCCTGTAAGTATTACTCGGTTTGGATGTTACCTTACAGAATAAAATTAGCACCCTCTCTATTAATTATTTTTCAGCTATTCTGTCGTTTTAATTTTTCTCTCTCCTGAGTTTCTACTTGATCCAAAGAGCCACTAAAATTAGATTATGAAGTAAACAGTGTTTACAGACCCCTTACACTATAGAAATGGCTGTCATGAAGTGGTTATGCCAAGTAGTAATAAGAAAAGAGCTACTCAATGTTTTTTCCAATGCACATGCTGAAACTTTGAGTGTTCTAACCTAACAACTGAACTTTTATGATGATTTTTCCTAGTACAAGAACAATGCAAATTTACTTCTGTTCTAAAGATGACTGTGAAAAGATTTATCACAGAAAAGCCCAAGACATCCTTTCAGTGGATGTGCACTTGCTGACCTGGTTTCTGTTGCTGTTCTGGCTGTAAGGTTTGGAAGAGATGATCACAGACACACGGAAAATGAACTTGACGTGCAAGTGTCTCTAATGTTTATTAGGCATATCTGTTTATAATCGTTTCACTTTTAAGGTTTATGTTGCTCAGGAAAAAAATCACAATCAGGTCAATAGCAATTGTACATTTGGAGCACTGTACAACTCTGCTTTTAATCATGAAGTAATTGCAAGAAATAAACATTTATAAGTAAGCTTGGAGTGACTTCTCTATCATTGATATGCCTTTTGATGTATCTGACCTCCCTTATGAAGAAAATATCTGAGTCTCCCTTGTTATGTTTCATCTATTGTAACTAATTTCTGCTGTTTGAGCTCAGCATCCACACTGCTTATTCAAAAGCTTTGGTGTTTTGGCAGCAAAATCTGAACTATCTATGCAAGTTCAAATTGTGGCCACCAACCCACCAGCCTAAATTATGTGGGATTCTGTGCAATGTTAAATTTTCAACAGGAACAAGACTGCACAAGGACTCGATTTTCCTTCCTCTCACAGCTTTTTGGAGGGTCTGATAACCACTTCTTAAATTTAGATTAAACTTACCTCCAGCTGCTATTCTTGTGAAACAGTGCATGATAGGAAAATACTCTGAAATTTTATTTAGAACATCATCTTTCAATGCTTGTACACACCATATCAATCTCTAATCATTCAGGTTTTTACAAATACTAATCTTTCTAATCTATTTCTAGTTTTTGGTTCCAGCTTATTGACCCTTTCTCTTCTGCCTTTATTTAAACACCATCTATTGATGTGACCACGTTTATCTACCTATTTTGTTAGAGATGGTGACATATGGTCAGTGTAAGAACTATGAGGCAATCAACAGTCTACCTCCTCCTTATATGCAGGAATTCTGAAGGGAGGAAAGTCTTGTTTTGAGGGAACAATGTACTCAGCAGTCAAGATTTGGCTTTATCTGCTTCTGTAGCTTCATTACAAAATGAAGGAAGTGCTATGCTTAGCTTTTAAATGTTAATTTGAAAGGGTAGTAAGAGCCTTTCATAAATATCACTTTTATTCTCTTGAAGCTCACCATCAAATATAAGTATTTTTGGAAAAATTTTCCATGAAAATAAAGTTTCTACCACAGAAGCATTTTTTAAAAATTATATATTTCAATTTCCTCCAATGAGATTTAACTTTAATAGTTCTATTTGGACTGAGTACAGGGTGCTAGAATTCTGCAGACAGCTACTGGTTCTCTAATCACTACTTACTCTGATTTTCAGCAAGAATGTGATCCAAGTCATTCAGGGGTATATTGTTTTCTCTGCTGTGCTCAGTTCTGAAAGTACAGTTTCCCTCACTCCATTGATAACAATGAAGCATGTGAAAGGAAAGGCCTGTGGAGTAGAAAAGATTTCATTAATCATGAATCATTAAATTTGTCAGTTGGCAAAGGGAGACTTCCTCATTTATCCCTTGAATGAAATTAGGTCTGGCCTAGCTGCAGTTAGAAATTCTAAATTACCTTGGCATCTCTCTGTTGCTGTTTATATGTGCACCATAAAATGGCAGATGGCATTTTATTAATAGCAGATGAGCTGAGCCTTTCGAGCTGCCTTTTTTTCTGAGATTGGTTTCTTTGAGTTTGAAATGACACCTACCTACATGATTTTGTGGTGCTTCTGCATGGTCTCCTTATTTTAAAAAATAAAAAAGCTTAATGTGGTTTTAACTGCACCTGCCACTCTCCTCCCTCATCTGAGGTGGCTAATAAAATACATCATAAAGATGAAGCTTGAAGAATTCATAGTTTTTACCTCCTGCCTACTTTCATTTCTTTCTAGAGGTAGCTGAAAAGAAACTGACTTGAGACAGAAGTTCTGGTTTTAATTGTAGATCTAAGTTTAAACACTACCTTGGTCAAAGCATTGCAAAATATTACTGAAGTTTCCAGGATGTTCTCTTTGGAAAACCTGAATGCCAATCAAAATAAACACATGGAGAGAATCTTGTATCCATACTATTTGTTTTCTCCTCTTATTTTTTTTTTATCTCTCTTGCTTAATATGCACACAGCAGACACTTCTAAAGGAACAGGCCATGCATACAAAGAATATACATTAGTTTTGAGTGACAACCACTTAGGATTTACCCACTGGAGGAACTACCACTAGTCATAAATAGTTCCACCCATTAGAGGAAGTCAAATCTGTCCCTGTGATAGCCACATCAAATACTGTAGAAGACAAATTTCCCCTCCCACAGACAGGTTATTGACACTAGAAGTTGTAGCATCCTTTTCTTCACAGCATATATTTGAAATGATGTTAACTGAAAATCTTATTGCTCCTTAGACCTGCTATAGATGTTCTCAATTCTACCCATATCTGGAAGGCCTCTATGTTACGTGAGAAAATGATTTTGTATTGATTTTTTTCAAATTTCCAGTTTCATACTGCTTTGAAAAGTGAAGAGGAAGTTCTGCAAATATTTTTTTTTAATCTTCTCCTTGCTATTCCTGTAGCAGCTCAGACAGAACTTGTCTGTTCCAGGACTCAAAAATCAGTAATTATCTCTCTTTGAGCTGAAGTGCTCTCTGCTATTCAAAGTCCTGTAAGGAAACAAAACCCAATACTTAAGAGAAACTGATGAAGAAACTATTGAAAGAGTGAGAACTTGAAAAGAAAAATAATTATATTCTTTGGTTCAGTATATTACAGCCTGAGAGATATTATTTAGTGTGTTTATTAAGGCAGATGGCATCAGAGCAATATACATGTGAAAAACTTTACTGCCACGTTTGTGTGAGTCAAAATTGAGTGTGCAAAGTAACCAGGATACATTGGAAATGCTGCTTTCATTCCTGGAAGTATTTCCTAAAAATAGAAGACATTTAATATCAGAGGATTCCAAGACTCCTAGGCCTTTGGAGAAGAGAAAAACAATTTTTTTATTATTATTAAATGCTGAAAATATCCCAAAAATCCATCAAATTTCAGAATCTTGCCATGAGATTTGCTTAATAAGACTCTTCATTATCAATACTGACTTTCTTCTTCTTCTACCACACAAAGCTTCTTCTACTACAGAAAGAGGGAGGCCAGCCTCCTTCTGACAAGTTTTGGACAATGAAATAATGAAGTAACTATTTAGGATTTTGTGAGATATTTTCTTGTCTAATGGAAATCTTACATTAGTAAAGGAATAGCCTTGACTGTGCTGGTCTTCCTTTCTAATATTGTTGGATTAGCTAGTGTTATATCACTGTTTTTCTGTTTTTATTATCAGCAGCAGCAGCTCATTTTCCTCTTGTGGGTGCAATCTATTCCTATTAAGTGACCCATTATTTTGAATTAATATTTTATTGTCTACACACTGCTTTCACGGCCATCTGCCAAACCTATAAGATACCATCCTATATCCTAAAGTGCTTTAAATCATTGATTTTTTCGGGTCATTAACAAACTAATAAGCAGACTATTTAACATTGATGCTAAATGTGAATTGTCAATGACAGCAGCCAGTGGTATCCTGCTGACAAGTGATAATGTCATTTCAACAGTGTCCTCAGAGCATGGTAATTACTGCTCTATTCATGGATGTATATGGCTTGATGTTTACCTGATTTGAATATGAATGGCTTCCTGAAAACTTCATACGTGGTCTCTGCATGCTGAATGCACTGGATGAAACAGATTAGGCCTAACAATCTGCAGAAAACAATTAATTCAGATCCCACTGACCTGAGGCCTTCTATTGTGGTCTCCAGACAGCATCAGCAAATCAGGCAAGGCAGAATTGGTCTGAATTGTTAAAATGTTGCTCTGGCTTCTGTGTCTCAAAGATTAAATTGATATTGAGCAGCAATGGCAAAAGAAATTAGGCAATACACAGACTGCAAAAGGACCAATAACCCTTAAGTTATTTCCTTCACACTCTACAGAAAGATGTCTCACATGACTGATGGTCAAAAATCAGTGGTTTTAAAAAACAATTTCAAAATATGCACATGAAAGTCAGCATTTCTTATTGTGGTGCTAGATGAGTACTAGTTCTGTACCAGTGTTGGCTCTATTGAAACAGAAGAAAATATTTCAAATGGTTTATAAACAAGGACAGAAAAAACTGAGAACTGGCAAATCTGGCATTTAAATTTTAGCAGAGAGGGGTTGGGAGGACTCTTGAGGCCTTGGGATCTGAAGGAATGAAACATGGATGCAGTAGGACTGTAAGATTTTACTTTTTTATCATTTGGGATTTATTTTTGCATCATTCTGGAGTGCTAGAATTTCTTGTAGCCTCTCCATGGCAGCTCTTAGAAATACTTCAAGCTGTACAAATGCAACTTTTACTATCTGTGCTTGATTTCTGATTAAGACCTGATGGAGAGACAATAAAAACATTTCATCCAAAATATATGTGACTGACATTAAGATAAACTCCCAAAATACTCAAAGCTTTTCCAATGCTGAAATAATCAGAACTTTCCTAAGCAAACAAGGAAACAGCAGAAATTAAATCAATTACAGTCCGTATCCTATTTTTGCCTCACTAGGAAAAAAAAAAAAGGCCTGAGGAAGCAGATTAAAATCTAGTAAACATCAATTTATTTTTTAATTGCATTCAGAAAGGATGCCTTAGAAACAGATCTAATTTGCTTCCTTGGAAAGCTGTTCAAACCTCATTACCTAGTGGTTATATACCTTCTTTTAATTTCTGTTTTGAATATGCTCATGACATCCTTTGTTCTTGTGTTGGCTTTGTCCTTTTACCCTGCCTGTATACTCCTTACTTTGCTCTTATTATATGTAGGGAAAGAAGTCCCATTCCCTGTCAGCTTTTCACAAGGCTGAACAAACCATCTCATTTCACCTCTTCACATAAAAATCACCGTAGCCCTTTCCTTCAGCTCTGGCCCTCCCTGTGCATGGCTGCCTGTGATTTATCTCCCACTGGGCCCTAGGATGGCTTTCAGTTCCTCCTCAGACATGTCACGCTCGTGGTTCATAATGTCATGTGATTGAGGAGCATGCACAGCCTTGTCTTCATTGTTTTGTGCTGATGGCCAAATTTGTTGGTCCCCAAAGGCACAGCCCTTCACTTTGTTTTATGCAGTTCCTTTTATTCTCTTCCTTAAGACCATGCAGTGCTTCCTGCAGGCCCCTGGTAGATAGCATTTCCAAATGTGGAGGTGCTGCCATGCCCTTGCTTAACGTGTAATTAATGAGCTCAGCCAAATTTGCCCCCACATTGCTCCGTGAGGAGCTGCAGTGCTCAGCTCCCTCCAGCCAGTGCTCTTCCCTTTAACGTTATGGGGGGCACAATCCTCCTCTTGTTCTCTTAAATTTCAGCCTAGCCAGTAACTTTGATGTGCCAATAAGTCAAGATGCTTTGCTAAATCCCAATAGAGGATCCCTTTGTTCTCTGTTCCTTCTAGGAAGCCAGGTATGCTATGAAAGAAAATATACAAGGTCAGTTAGGATCAAACCCTTTCTTTTAAATTTGGCTGTACTCAACTCTTTCTCCTTTAAGGCCTGAGCCAGAGTTTTATGTGTTATTAAAACTTCAGTCACCAAAGTGTTTCCTTTCCAAAGTTACTGCATTTGCAGATTTCTAATTACAGGCAACTCCATGCATTGTAATAGATTACTTAAACATCCTTGCTACTGTACATACAACTTCATATGCAGCTTGTTCCAATCTTCTGAACTGGATATTTTCCAGTCTCTCTGGCTCACACCAAGCAATGCTGTTACCAGTTTGTATCTCTCCAGCTCTGCTTCCTCTTCATATTCTACTTTATGCAGTCTGGCACTGAAAATGGCTCTTCTTGCTTTATTGTTACATGTCTTGATGTCCAAGGCAGCTTTGTCTGTCTGTGGAACATTTTCTTCCATTCTGTGTAGGGTCTCCGTTTTCTTCTTGAGAGTTGCCATCTTTCCCATCTTTCCCCAGTCCTTCCTCACTTTACAAATTCCTCATAACTGCAGTATCTTTCCCTAATGAGAACCAAATCCTCCTGGAGATTCATGTACCTCAACCACTCCAGCCTGGATTCAGCTCAATTCAGAGCTTCATTAATTTTTAGTCTTTTTTCAGGACCAGACCAACAAAGCCTAATTCTGATCCTTTTCCTGTTTAGGATGAACTAATTTGCAAGAGCTTCATTCAGGATTATTCTATAAACCCTTAGAGGAAGTGCTCAGCTACTTATCAAGACAAGATGTCATCTCTTCACACTTCTTTTGGCATAATATTTCCCAGCTGAGCTCTTCTTTTGTGGGCATGCATCTGGGGGAGCTGAAAATTTCCTTTTGTGAGGCAGAACTTGGTGCTGTTCCTCTCTGCCACAGCCTGCCCATATGCAAACCTGGCTCTGACACAATTTGTTCCAGGCCTACCACAATGACACCACCATTATCAGTGTCCTTAATCTAAATGGATTATTTTATTCATTTTATTACAAATGAATAAACTCGTAGGAAACTCAGGCTTAAACAAGAATAAACTTTTAAAAATCTTTTTCCTACTATTTTTTCTGGAACTCATTTTAATTTTTTATAATTCTATTTATTTGACAAAAAGATGTGTATTTTTCAGCAGTGTTCTGAATTGCCGGTTATATTTGTCTCTTATAGATCACTGCAACATTCTCAGAAAAAAAATGGTTTTCATTATCTTTTTTTCTGTTTTTAATTCCATACAATATTTGTTGTTGCCAAAACAAGATATTGTAAAAACAGGAGTTACAATTTCTTTCCCTACCCCTCTTCCTTTCTTCCCTTAGCTCTCAAGTGTGAACTCTAAGGAAAGAAAATGCTTCTTTGTACTCTGTTTTAGGTGTATGTGTAGTCCATTATAATCTGATCCTGTATGATCAGCCCATCTTCTGAAATACTCTGTTTATTCCAGATGTCAGCTAATATTTTGTCCTGGCTCTTACTTAAGTCTGTGTCATTCTTCCCATTATAACAAGCCCAATCACATATTTAAATACCAAATCTGCTGAGAGGAACATCTCCTGCAGTAGGATGTGCTGGCATGCTCCAGTTATTTAAACAGAACCTTAAAGGCTTCTTTCCTCTCAAAAACTGTCTAGTGGATCCAAATAATTAGGGGCTGATCTTTTTTTTTTTTTTTTAATTAAATAATGGAGAAAGGGGCACTGAAAAAGCCTGCAAGATAAGATGTGATTTCCATAGGCAAGACAGGGGAGAGAAAGAAGGAATGGAAAAAAAAAAACAAACCTAAAAATTTGAAGAACAGTGCACCAAAGTTTGGTCATGAACATTTGTTTCAACACCGAGAAATGCCTGGATTCCAGGTGTCATTATTCCAGGCCCAGATACTACTCTTAAGAGTTAGAGCTTACTTTTAGGGGCAGGAGGAAAGGAAAAAAAAATCTCCTAAGCTTCTATCTGGCAAATAGTTTTATAATCCTGTTCCCGGTGAAACACAGATGGCCTTTCAGCAGCAATCCAGATGCTCCTGCAGGAAGCTCAAGCTCTCTGTGGAGCCATTTGGAGGGTATCCGTGGGTGCTGCTGCCTTGTAACAATGCAGCATTTCTTCTTGGAGAGACGAGCTGAAAAAAGCAGGAATACATTCCTGTATCGATGGGGAATTAACTTCTGACATGGGAAATAAATTCTGTTTACACCTGGAGCGGTGGTTGGGTCCACCTATGCAAGAAGAGGATGATACACGTGGATTTTGGGATATAACCTTTGGTGTTACAGGCACTCAGCAGCCAAAATAATGCATTGAAATGCAGATTTTAGCCTGATATTGTATCAGTTTGCACAGAATATGGAGCAGAATGCTGCACAAAAGGCCTCAGTTTACACTAAATATAATAAGTTACAGCCTATTGAAGAAAGCAGTGCTTAAATTTACAACAAGGATAGCTAAAGGCATCTCTTGGAAAACACATGTAGGAAATATGCTCATTTTGCCCTAGATGCTAAAATACAGAAGGAAGTAAAAGGAGTAAAAGAGCGAAGTAGACAGATAATAGAATTCAGTATCATTGCTTCAATGAGACTACTTAGAAGCATGAAATTGAACATCTGCTTAAGTGCATGTCTGGGTTAGAGCATAAAGATAACTCTCATAATTGTACCCTGATATTTCCATAGCAGAGATTGCAGTGGATGATAACCAGCATAATGCAAATATAAATGTTATACTCTGGAAGAAGCTGTACAATTATTTTTTTACCTGTGATTGATGGGAATGCAAAAAAAATCAAGGGTCTGATAGTTTATTTTTTTTTAAAGAAAATTCTTTGAATATATTAAATATTTGGAGGAAATGCTATCATGAGCTGAACACTAAAAATGATTTGTCAAAAACATATTTTCTAGCCCCATAGTGACTTGAGGTGGTGGTTGGTCTCTGAGTATTTTTTCCATGAAAAAAATATTATGCTGCCAGTTTAGTCTCCATGCTGTAGAAAATGTCTTCTACAACAAAGGAAAGAAATAGTAATGATAAGAGAACCAAATATGGTACTGGGTGACTATTTTTTTAATCATAAATTAAATAAACTTTTGTAACAAATCTTTCAGGTGAGACAAGATGTCAGGTAAGCTTCTGTTGCTCAGATGGGAAAGACCTGCATTGAAAATCGAAATGTTCTGGCAGAAAGAGACTTTGTGCATGGGAAAATGAAATGTCAGTGTTGTAAAGCAACTCTGTAGGTAGATTTAAATAATTTTTTACCTTAATATGCTGGTTTTGTATTAATCTATAGAGATTATGATGCTTTACAATTTGAATTTCAGGTCCTGAGCTTCAAATGAGTGAAATGTTCCTTACCTTTTTGGAACAACTTTGTTTGAAATTGCTTAGGCTTTGTGGCTACACTGAGTACATAATGCAAGATAGGGTCTTTTATTTGTTTTCTCCCAGTAGAATGCTGCTAAAAAGGGCTGTGTCTGTGTGAGACCTCATTGTCATTCTGCCATGTATTGCTTTGAGGCAGCTGCTCTATTATAAGCCCACATAGTTATGAGTGAGAGACTGAAAATTTATCCTTCTAAGGAAGATGCATTGTTTCTGACAGATACAATTAATAACTCTGGCTTTTGAGATGGGGTTTTTTGTCTGCTGTGGGGGGTGTTTTTGAGGGGGGTTGTTTGTTTGTGGTGGGCTTTTGTTTTAATTGAAAGGTTGGTTAAGGTCTATGAAAATACTGTGTATTTTTATACGAGTTTTATCATGCAGTAGCCCTCAGACTTCTCAGAATGCTATGGATAAATGTGGGAATGACACTTCAGTAAGAAAACTGCTCTTAGTTAAAATAATCCATAGTAATCAAAATTAGTGGTCTGGCATTGTTCTTAACAATCAATAGACCATCTTCAATATACCTTTCTCCTCTAATTTTTATTTTTTAATAAATTATTCTAATATAGTATTTGATGGCGAGGTAATCACTGGACTCAATCGAAAGGAAAAGCTATACTGTACAAATTAACATGCTCTGCTTGGGAAAGCAATGTCTGCTAAGTAACTATACACAGGACACAACAGAAGTGAGTATTTCATTCACTAAATGCAGACAGAAACTTAGTTTGTACAGAAAAAATAACTTAATTTCTGTTTACCACAGACCCTGGTTATTAATACATTGAAATGAATATTCAAAATGTTTCCAGGTAAAAACTTTTGTAAAAAATCACATGCTTGTATTTTAAGAAAAAATTGCTTTGAAGACTGAGTTGCCTCATTTTTTTGAGAGAAATAAACTCAAGAAATACAAAGTTAGGATCACCTGAGCTGAGTTGATTGTAATGGGGAAATAAACTCATATATTTTAGTGCTGTCGTCATCAGGTTAATTTCTTTGGCTCTTCTCTGGGCATTCCTGACCTTCATCCAAAACCCAATTGCTTCTTTATCTCCTCGTGGTGGGACTACCCTCAGGGCATGGAACAAAATGTGTTAAATTGTATACAGAGAGACTCTTTTCATGGTGACCATCCTTTGTAAACTCAGCTTCTGATTTTATGATAGCAGTTAAAGGAGAACCCCAGATGCTCTCTGACCCTCTTAGGTGGCTTATGAGGTTTTAATAGGACAGCTGAGAATTAACTCCCCAGTAATCATCACAGGGACATTATGGAGTCAGAATCATGCAGGATTAGACCTTAGGTCACCTCTCTATTGGTAATATTTTCCCTTAAGTGTCAGAGAAGTGATAGGAGTAACACTTGGGCATACTTCAGAGAGAGGGCTGCAGCTGTTCTCACAAAGCTCTTTGTCATCACTGTAATTAGCTCCAAAAGCTGAATGCTCTCCCAAGCTGAACCCAGTTCTTCCCAAGACTGTGATTTATTCGAGTTTTATCCAGGTTAAATCTAATAATTAGCTATTTATAGTGTGTTGGCCCTGTCTGGGCACCAAGTGCCCACCAGTCATGCCATCACGTCCCTCCTCAGATGGACAGTGGGAGAAAATAAAATGCTTGTGAATTATGGAATAAGGACCATGAGAGATCACTCACAAGCTGCCACCATGGGCAAAACAGGCTTGATTGGGGGAAAGGAGTTAACTTTTTACCAACTAAAGCAGAGTAAGGTAATGAGAAACAAAATCTTATAAACATCTTCCCTGCACTCCTCCCTCCTTCATAGGCTGAGGAATGAGAAAGTTCACAATGAAATCTTGATCTTCACTGTGTTTACCAAACTTGCCTTTGTAGCTTTATAAATTGAAGAATATTCAAGTTTTCTCACAGCTGAAATTCAGGAGCAGAAATGCTGCTCTGATGCAGATGAGCTGGTTTGCTTGATCTCTTCTTCTGTCCTGAAGTTACTGCAATTAGCAGTGTTTAGAAGAGCTGTATGTTACAAATTTATCTCACTGCTGTGACAACAGACTTCGGTGTGGGTTCACAAAGCCATTTAAAGGATTTACAAATCCTTTTTGCATTAAAACTTTTCTTTGCCTTGGCTTTCAGCTAGAAAAGCAGAAGCAAACCATGGGATTTTCCCCATAGATACTTCTAGATTAGACAGCCATGTAATGCAGCCTGTGTGGTTTACCTTGGAGTGCTCAAATGTCCTAAAAGTCCCTCAAAACAGTGGTTTTTCAAGGGAGATGTCTCAAATCCATACCCTGTGGTCCAAAAATTTCCTTGCATTGCTGGAGTGAGAAAGGGAGAAGGGATGAAGAAGCAACTTAAGGACTGTTCTGAGCTTTCCTTAAGTAAAGCTCTGACTCTGCAGCCTATCCACCTCTAGGGATTTGTATTGTGGGGAACACACATCTCCTAAACCTCAATATTTACAAAGATCTCATGATCCTGTTTGCAATAAATTGCATTCCTCCTTCTTATTCCTTCCCTCCCCATTCAGAGTGCGAGCTGAAGTAAGGTTCAGTTAATTCATGTTTAAAATAAATAAAGGATACAATTGGGACTAGAGACAGTGTCTTGACATTGTTCATGTAAATCTGGATGGTTTAGAGGTAGACTGAGGACTTTCTGATATGATCTGAAATATGGAAGAAAAGAAATTGACAATCAGAAAGGCCCTCTTTCAATTTTTGTCCTTTGGAAAAGGTCATCGATCTCATGATGGCCTAAAAGGCACTAAAATTATTTTATTGAGCAAAAATCCTCTTAAAATGCACTCTAACTCACATTTTCTCCAGTATATGGAATAGGGAACAGCACAGACAAAGCATGGCTAATCTTGCCCACATTTGGGCAAAGTGAATTTTTGTCTCTCACTTTTAGTTTACCAGCCTTCAACAACATCACAAAGTGTGTACAGATTATTAATTTACTTTTAAAAAATGCTTCTGGTTTCTAAAAACTTTAAAAATCTGCTTAAAAAAACTGCATTACACCACCACCATCCCCACCCTGGTTTTTTTCCCAACTAAATTTCTGCATGTCTTCTCAGGTAGAATGCTTATTTCACTTCCCAGGGAAAATCTGCAGTCTTGTGTTCATGGATGTGTGGAAAGCATACATTTATCACAATCTAAGGAGAGAGGGGAGGATGGAAGGATATTTTCACTTTATTTTTTCTTCACCATTAACCACTTAAGTCTTTAGTAAATTGGCTGTCCTTTAATCACGTCCTTAACAACCCCTGATGAGCTATTAATTGTATGTGCACTTGATCACTTGCAAAATCCCCCTGTACTCTTTTAGCGCCCCTTCTCTCAGATTATAGCAGCAAGAATTTATCTGGAAATACTTGATTATTTCACTAGTTCTCATTAAGAGTCCAAAGGTTATATCCCTAGACCAATATGAAGTTGATTTTTCCATTTAGCCAAGGCAACTTGACTTTAATTTAGCACATGAGCTCCAAAGTTGTCAATTTGTTCCAATATATTCTTTTTGTTCCCCAAAAGTTTTTCTTTTTCTTCCGTAAACAGAAATAAATTAAGATAATAGCTGGCAAAGTTTTATGTTTTTGTTCTTTGGATCTTCATATTCTATTTATGCAAATTTTATTTTATATAATTTTTTTTACTAAGAAAGAATAACACCTTATTACTTGTATTTGGTTTGCCTAACCCTATGGAGATGATGGTAATTCCTCAAAGTTCATGTCAATAGAAACCACTGTTAACAGCAGCTTTCTGCCTGCTCAGGTTTGTTCCAAAGGCTCCATTTGTTTAAATTGCCAATTTAATAATGCCCAGAGAAAAAAATTCTATCAATTTGCATGGCCAACTGCTACCTCCATATTTAATTGCTATATAATATTTAATCAATTTTTATTTTATCCCTTTTACTTCCTTAGGACTGAAGTGGACAAATCCAGTTTATTCCCTCTTCGAGCAGCTCTCGTACTGCATTTTCAGTGCTGTAGAAAACCATGCTTTATTATTATTATTACTATTATTATTATTATTATTATTATTTAAAAAATCTTCTTCTTTGCTAAATATATTAATTGACTTTTATCTAAAATTAATTTATCCAGAGCTTTTTCAGAAATTGGTAGTATGTGTAAAAAGAGGCCTGCCTGTGGTGCTGGCAGTTTGTGTTGTTCTATTTTCTAGATTCTTGTGGAAAAACTACAAAAGAAGCAAAAGGAAAGCCATGCTGATTTACTGAGAGACAGCCAAAAATGGTTTGATATGAAAATTCATTTGATCTGCATCAAAACCTTGTCTGGATGAAAAGGATGTACTTTGTACACCACCAAAAGTAAGTTCCTTGTAGGATGCATTACTGCCTGCTGTGCCCATCAAATTGAATTAACACTCAGTGATCTGGTGAAAAATGGGGCCTGGATCAATTGTTTTGGGGATGGTTGTGGAAAGCTGATGTGCATTCCATCCACCTCCCAAAAAATCAATGAGACGTAGCTGACCGTGCTTGTGTGCTGTCATCAAAGCAGCTCAAATTCAGATTCATGTTTAGTGTGCACAGAGGAGTCAGCACCTACAGGACAGTAACAGCTATGTTTAGCCAAGATTAGCTGTTTCCACACTGCTTCAGCCATGCAAACAGATCACCTGCTGCACAGTGTCCTCTCAAAAGTAAATTGATAAGTAATTAAAAAAATTTTAGTAATCAGGAGTTTGTGTGAGTGATATTCCATGGGTTTTGGCAGGAAGCTCATTCTCACAAGTATCATTTGTCATACCCAAGCTCTAAAATAGTCCTGAAACCTCTCAAGAAATGAGAAAGGGGGAAATGAAGCAACAACACGAGACACAATTTGCAAAGAAATAGCAAATGCTTAAAAATTGAAAGTCAAATATATCCATAACTTCAATGAAACTGTCTATGACAACATAATTTAAAGTTTCAGCCTCAAATAATAAATAATTGTTTATAAAACCTAGTGAAAAAACCCCAAACCAAACCATCCAATCATCCTATATATGAGAAATGCTTTCTTCAAAATCTCTGCATAAACAAGATATTTGCCATAATTTAGAGGGACAGAAAAAAAAATCCCAGAAAAATTGATTCCTCTTAAATTAGTTGGGAATTTTCTAATTTTTGAATCTTCCTTTAAGCTACAGAAATGAGTATTCACTACCTACATCAGGAAAGTTTCTCTGTTCTCTTTTTAGTTTTCTCAGCAGGGTCTTGTACGACGACATCATTTTGATATAGAGTTGTACAGTTAAATTTAAGGGGTAAGCATTCAAAAATTTTATACTATAGAAATCTGGGAATTAAAATCCCTGGAGCAGACCTGCCATATTTTTTAAAGGTAAAGGAGTTACTGCAGATTGTTTTTTTTTAGGTGGAATAATCTCTTATTAGCCAATTAAGCAAATGACTGATATTGAGTGCACAAGGTACAAGCTCTCCTTTTTCACTGATGAGAGAAATACTTGATCACCCAATTGATTGTGACTGAATGGATGAGGTTGTGCACTGAGCAACTGCAAAAAGGAGGAAAGATGATTACACCACTTGCACCAGGCTCCATTTGCAAAAATCAATTCTACCACAAGGAAAAAAAATATTTGTTGCTTTTTACCCTGGTGAAGGATTGATACTTAATATTGAAGAAAGCACCCAGTCCCTGGCTGGCACTCAGAAAATATGCTACATTTGCTTCAGCTGTTGTGCCATTCCAATATTGCATGTAAACAGAAACAAATTATGCACATTAATTTCTTAGAGGTGAGAAATTATAACACGGGGTGATGATTACTCTGCTAATGTCTATTTATTTATTAGACATGTCAGAATGTACTTACAAGTGACATCAGCAGGTAAAAATATTTTGTGTACCTCAAATCCAAGGTTGCTAAACCAGGCAGTACATCTCCTTGTTTAAGCTGGTTTTGGAGTATACTATAAGAAAATTTTTCTCACTTATACAACCTGTGGACAAGAATTGTGGCCTTGCTTGGTAAGATTTCAGTGATTTCTCTACTCTAGTGTTGTACTCACTATTCAGCATTTTATCCTGCAGTAAATGCAAGGTAACTTAAATACATTTTTGTTCTAGTTAAGGGGTAGGGCATTAAAACACACTCCTAGCACGATGATTGAAAAATCAGTTCATTAGGGGAGTCTGAACTCCTGTGATTTGAAACCACTTGTTACCAACTGAAGTGTTATCAAATCAAAATGTTCAAGGCCCTCCCTGCCATTAAGTGGGAACACTGCAGATAATGCAGGGGTCCGCCCTGTGCTTCTGCTCATTCACCTGTCAGATAACCACAAGAGTAATCACACCTTTTCAGTCTCCTCAAAGCAAGCAAACAAAACCCTCTCAGGCAGCAAACACACAGAGCACTTCCCCTTTCTGGCTGAACACTAAGCAGTATCTTCTTCACAGACACCTTGAAACAGGAGGGGAGTTTCTGGTGTGTTAAAAGGCAGTAGAAGAGGCAGACCCAGCTTAGCCAGACTGGCTCACCTTTTTCCCTTCCAAATAATTTTGATCCACCTCTAACCTCACCCCTCCACTCAGGAGTGTGGGTATCTCTAAACTCTCCTCCTCCAGATGAAATAGCCAGCCTGGGTTTTCCTTCCCTGCTTCCCAAAAAATAAAACCCATCCTGGTTTCCTAAGTACCAGCAGGAATAACTCGCCCTTCTTCTACCTTTAGAGCTTAGAGCAACAAATAGAAGAGACAGAAAACCAAGTGGGATAAAAAGAAAGGCCAGGAATACCTGGGGTGAGTTGTTTTTTTTTATTTCCTGTAGGGAAAAACTGCTAGAACAGTCAAGAAATATAAGAGAGGTTTTCTACTGTGGGCAAGTTAAATGTATTTAATTGTGGAGCACTTTAATAGTTATGTGTGTTTAGTGTATTTGAACTTGAAAGAGCTATTATCCTTAGCCATAACATAAAAGTAAATTCTAACTTTTTTAATCCAGTAAAACAGCTTGAGCTATTAATATTGGTCTTTATGGACCCCAGCAGAGGTGTGGAAATCTCATTAGGAATGTAAATGTCAGATAGGACACTTAAAAACCTCATTATGGAGAAGAATCCAAGTACCAAAAGTGACATAAATTACTGCCCAACCTGAATATTGCAAAGAGAAATCCTGCAGAGATCTGTTATGTGGTTTGATTGGAAGGACAAGCTTTATCTTGATATAATGAAGATGGAATGTATATTTAACTAGATTTGTGCTTAAACTGACTGACTAAAAAGAAAGTAAGGCAGAGAATGGTAATAAGTCTCTTTAAATATTGAATAAATCTCTTAGGGCAATAAAATGCTTTTGTAGGAGTTTTCTGAACTTCAATGGTTTATCTGTTCATAGTAACGCTTCAGATTCACATGTGGTAGAAAATTACCTAGATATGTCTATTTCAAATCTGAAATTTAGCATTACTCAGCAATAATTCCTTTCCTAATATAAAGTTAGCTATTAATTTCATTGGTCTCCTTATTTTTTTCCCTTGACTTTGTGATGGAGAAGATGGGCTCTGCCTGGCAAGAGCATGAACCAATGCCTGGTGAGAGTCACAATGTCTTGTCACTGTGTAGAGAGTTGGCTAGGAACATCTTTAAGTGATTTCAAAGCCAAATTGGAAGAAATTAAATGTTGGTGTTGGAACATGACCACCCATAATATGCTGCTGTAGTCATGAAGCTTGGACAGTTTGGCAGGAGGAAAGTTAAAATAAGGAATTCACAGAAGGTATGAGTTCAACAAAACTGCTTTTGGCTGCTCTGTACCTTTCAGCTGCATCCTTGCTCTATCTTGCCCTCTTTTCACACCTTTCCCATGTACTTTGGAGTACAGGTTTGGCTCTTTGCTTCAATGTAAATAAAATTAAACTGGACTGTTTGCAGTTGATCAGTTTTGGTTATTTGATTTCTCTTTATTTAAAACACACCCAGAAGTCTCATCATGTCAGAGGTTAATCAGAATATGGGGTTTTACTTACTCCACCATATCAAGATTAGCCACAAAATGATAAGGAAGAAGCTACCCAGGTTCAAGATTTCTGCCCAACAGAGGCAGAAATATCCAGGAAGCATCCTTGCACCTTCAGCAGCTGAGCTGTTCTATACAATCAATGGCATGCATTTCTTTTTTTGTCTTTAACTCAGTGACAGAAATCTGTCCAAACAAGGCATAGTAAGTATATTTGGTGGGGGAGTTTGTGGGGGCTTTTTGAGTTTGTTTCTTTTAGTTTGTATGTGTTGTTTGCTTTATGGGGTATTTTTAGGAAAGAAAGCAGAACCAACAGAAGATGTAAGTAATGAAGGTACTGGGCTGAGTTTGTTATAAAGCATAAATTAGTCTGGATTTAGCTTTAAATCTCCATTGGATTTGCTCATCCACTGCTGTCCATAAAAACCCATCACATTGTTTAGCACAATTAGGCTTGATTGTTTAAACAGTCTGGATTGAAATAGCATTAATTAGCTATGTCATGCTATTATTCATTGTCCATAAACTTGCTGTTACCATTCAGATCATGCTTGGATTTACTGGCAGAGCAGAATCTGGAAAAACGTAGCAGACAGTAGACTTTATAAAGCTGTTCTATTTTCTGCTTATTCAGTTTTCTGAGAGAGGACACACTGCAGTGTTAGGAAAAGATCTTTAAACTTAAAATGGAGAGAGATGGAGATGGGACCTAGTTTTATCTCTTTTTGTTAACATGTAGCTTTATAATCAGGAAGCCTTTCTATTTTTCCTTTTATAGTAGTCCATATTAAAATTTCAAAATTAATTTTCTGGGTGCACAAAGTTGGTCTTTGCCTTTTCCAAAGATTCTAATCCAGCAATTTACAGGTACAAAATTTACCTTCCTTCTCACAGATGTTTCACTTTGCCTTGCTTTTACATTCACTTTTCCTTTTTAGCACTTGTACACAAACAAGTGCCTGTTTGTGTACAGTAGGCTGTTTTTTTTTTTATTTAAATAAAAGGTAGTTTTCTAGTTGTAAACCCCAGACATTATCCTTACCCTCATCTAATGGCAATATCTCTTTGTGCTTGGATGAAGCACCAGCTCGCTCCTTTGGTGTGAGCAATTACTGTCATAAGCCATAAATCTACCTCAAGAAGTGACAGTTTAAGCTCAGGATTCTTAATGCTGGCTCTCTTAGAATAATGGTTGCTTAACATAACACTTGGAGCATTACCCATGTGGATCAAAAAGAGGGTTTTGAGCAAAAAAAAATTGTTCAGTCTTCCAGATGAGTCTTTGGCATTATGCTGCATATAAACTGCAGTTATTTCACTCAATACTGAAACTTCTACTGAGCTCATATCAGGACTTCATATAAAGACACCAAGAAGACAACAAGAAGGAATATGTGTAGTTTCAAGCAGTCTTCTCCTCTCTCAAAATGTTTTTATATATAAAAGACCAAACAACAATGGAGAGGCATAACAGTGAACTGTAAATTCCTCCTTTAAGAAATAAGCCCTCTGCATTTGCTGGGAAAGCTTTCTTGTGTTTATACATTTAAAGAATACATCAATTTATGCTGGAATTCTCTAGTATTTCAATGTGGGGGAAAAATATTCAAAGGACCTAAGTCAAAAGCAGACATCATTGAGAAACTTCATCAGACAGTGAGAGCAGATAGAGTGTTTACTGCTCTGGTTTTTTGTCAGGACTCTGCGACTCGCAGATTTTTATGTAACTGTCATTACTGAATCCTGTGGAAATTTCCAGCACAACTGGATGTCATAGTCCTCAAATTCTAGCCCCAGTTTGCTTTTTGACTATCTGATAAGCTTGGCAACCTTCACTGTCCTTCTCTAATCACAAAGGAGAAATATTGGCCTCTTGAGTAGCTGGTAGAATTAATGCCTGATGATTTCACGATTAATGTAATCTTTATGCAGCAATTTCCACTGTTGTCCAATATCCACGATGAATCTCTTCACAGCAGCCATGAAATATTTTAGAGAAATTGTAACTTAGTGGAGAACATGAGATACACATCTAATCAGAACTTTCTGAATGTAAATCATATTCATGCAACGCAGGCAGATTTTATTGGTAGGAGAAGTCAATAACACTAACGAGGAAAAATTCATTCTGTTGAACTTGTAGTACTTTTAATGTGCCCAATTTTTGCTGGATGCTCTTAGGCTGCCTTTTTAATTTAGATTTCCAGACACATCTAAACCACATCCTGGATGCAAACCCTACCACAGCTATATGTAATTTTAAATCAGAAAAATCCCTCACAACCATAAAGGGCTACAAGGAGATCTTTCTTTCATTTCCTTTCAATACTATTGACATCCAAGTAAGTCTCAGCAAATGTGGTTTAGTCAATAATTCCTACTGGCATTACTGGTATGATTTAGATACCTACCAGACATAATAACTGTGTTAGGAAGGATGCTATTTGTCACACTGGGCTTTGCCTACCTGCACAGCAGGAGATGAGAAGGCAGCTTACCTGACTTTAGGATTTTTTCTCACTTTTCTCTGATTTTTCTAAATCTAGCTCTGCTGAAGGTATTGGAAACACTCTGGTCTTCACATAGTTGTCACTCATATAACCTTCCACAACTGTCTATTTTATTTCTGTATCTAAGACTTCTCTTCATTCAGGAACCCCAGAAAATATGGTAAAATCCCTAGAATTTGAACTAATTTATAAAGAAAACCCTCCAGCACCTGAAAAGCCTTCAAAACCTGTAATTAGTATCTGAATAACATAAAACCAACATCTCAGGAGATTTTTGAAAATCTGGATCAGGAAAAGGCTCAACAATGGTAAGCTTGTGTTAAGGCTGATAGCAAGAATGTCTTATTTCCTCCTCTCCACAGTCTTCCTTGCTAGTTTGGTGTGGATTAGCTTCTGCAGACTGGCATACAAATTCACAGCTTCACCCCATTGAGAGTTAGTTTTTTTATATCTCTAGGATAATTTAAAATTAGAATTCTGAACTCTTTACTCAAAGTCTTTTCTCCCGTTTGTGCTGTAATATTCCAAATCAACCACAAAAAAAATCACCACAAACTCGTGCTTCGGTGAATCATCACCTTGATGCTGGAATATAGGATGGGATGAGATAAACAAGGGATGAGCTGCCACATTTCTACAGCTGAACGTCAGTACGATGGAGAATTTCCTGCCTCAAGGTCTCAGCATTAGCTGAAAAAGAAATTTCCTTTAAAGTCACAGAGGAGTTAGAGCAGTATAAACAGCAGGGCTGCCAATTCATTGCTCTAGACTTCTGTCAGGAATCTGAGTGAGCTTGGTACTTGATTTTGACGTGCATGTTTATTTTACACCACAAGGTTTGCTTTTTCCAATCATACTTCTCCTCAGGGTTTATTTAGTTTTGCCAATACTAACAAAACTATTTGTGTGGTACCTGCTGAAATATTATTGAAGACATCTAGCAAGTCATTCTACACCCTCTTCTTAACGTATTTTTAACTCTACTGCATAAACAGTTAACTTATTCCTGAAGTAACTGCCTTCCAAGTCCCAAGTCACTTAAGCACTCCCTGATTATGTATTTGCTGGATGTCACTTGTTACATTCTGTTTTCTCAACATTATTAAAGTAAAACGCTCTGGCTATCAGAACATAACAGGGGTGTTTCATGTACTGCAATCATCCTACACTTGTCTGGGCCTTTCATCCTTCTGGCACTGCTTTTCCTTGTCAAAATGTTGGTTGAAGGCAGTCACATGGTAAACATTTCATTTGGTAATTGCTTTTTGGGGGTGGATGTGTGAGGGGATTGGTAATCAGCCACTAACTTGTAAAACTGAGGGCTCCTGAGATGGACAAGCAGGGTGTTGTTTCAGTTTGACAAAGCAGAAAGACTACCTCAGTGCAGAGTCTCTGCATGCTTTTTCTGCTTTAGGGTACTCTAAATTTACCAGGTCTGCAACGTAATCTCATTTTGAGCTTAATATTCCTAACAGTTTATACTCTCTGTGCTTTCTTTTCTTCTGGCTATCAATGATCACTGCTGAAAATTCCTGTAGACCCTTGTGTGCTTCAGCATTTTTCTGCCGCAGCTATTATTATGCATTGTGTTTTCCAGGGACAGATTTCATATGGGATTGGTGAATCAATGTTTTCTGCCAAATTTCATGAGGGTTTGGCAAAGTGACAGTATTAATTGAAAAAACCTGCTGGTAGTTCAAGCCTGTTTATGTAAACAGCGGCACTTTTTGTTTCCAGCCATGTATCCCAGTCATTTCGTGGTGGGATTTTAGCTCCTGGCCACTTGAAAAGTCTCATTCTGAACATCAGGTAAGTCTTTCTTCAGTAAGAGTATTAGTCCCATTCCAGGTGAGAACATTAATCTGAAAGAGGCCAACAGAAGTTACTTCTTTTGATTTTTTGAGTTGGGAGGAATTTTGGAGAAAGGAGAATAGGTAAGTTTTCCCTTGAGGTGAAATATTCCCAGGAAAATGAAATAGGTGAGGAGATATATAATTTTTCATCACCAGCCTTATACAGGGATTTCCAAATCTTTGTATTTGCATTCCAGGATCATCTGCTTAGAGGACAAGTGCAGGTCTGTAAAATATTTCAGCTTAAGTGATCTACAAGCTATATGATACAAAACTGTAGGTGAAATTCACTTGAATAAAAATGGAATCTATCTTTAAACTGAAAAACAGACTTCTGCTGTAAAGCTGTGCTGTTTTCTGTTTTTTCTTTTTTTTTTTTTTTTCCTATTGGATAAAATACTTAAATTCAGGTTTGAAAACATGAGAAGACCGTTTATTGTGAGGAGCCCTGACCTTCACACATGAATATTTAATTGAGAGCCTGTTGTATCTACTTTGCTGCAAGGGTGAATTCTCATCTGCTTGGATCTGATGTCTTTTCTGGGACAGATGTGCAGCTCCAATGGCGTTTTTCTGTCCTCTGCTGTTCTAGGAAGAAGGAATCACATCTGGGATGAGCCCAGAACATCCTTTTTTACCTGCTTTGGTTCTGATAACCCAAGGCCCTGATGCTTCGACTCTGCCCTCCAGCTGAGTTGACTTTCTTGCAGTGAGCTGCAACATTTAAATCCAAGTCACCTGGTCAGAATATTTTAATATTTAGCACTGAAAAGCTATTTCTTGTTCAGGCCAGGCTCCTAATTTAAAGTAGCCCTGCTGGTTTTGATGGGACATGGCAAACACTGAAGTTCTGCATCAATCCAGTCAATCAGATATCAACAAGGAGGTTCCAGCCAGAACTCAGGGTAACTAGGCTGTGTATTTATGTGCTGGTGGTTTGTTTTATTTTCTTTTCTCTTGCCAATACCTGAGCTTGATGTCTTCAATTTATCCATGTAAGGACACATTTGCTGCAGTCATGCTGCTGACTGTGGTGTAGACATAGCCTGTGTCTCATTTTGCATGGGAAATAGGCACATTTTCCTGGCATAAACAGGATAAAAACTAATGACTGCATCTACTTTTCTTCATTATCTTCATCATTTTGCTGCTGCTCTTAGGCAACATGTCAGCATTTAGTCATAACCATCTCTGTAAAAAATGTGTGCTGACAAACATCACATTATACTGCATTTCTGAGTGGGTTTTTTTGTTTCATTTTGTTTTTCCCATGACTGCAGGATTTTTTCTGTGGGTGACATCACTTATTGATCTCTATCCTTACTTTTTTCCAATTTTATTAATTGGCCCTTGCTTTAGAAGTAAATCAATCTGCACAGATTTGTTCTGGGTATAAATATTGGCACTGTCTGGTAAAGAAAGTTACCCTTTGTGAACTCACTTGTTCAAAAGGAAAGAAACACAGAGCCGGTATTTTGGCGATTTTATTTGATGGGAATAAATGTGAATACAAGTTTTACTAAGAAAAAAGGAAGATCACAAGACTAGTTTGTATAAAATCCCTATTTGTGGATAAATTTTCAAAAATTTGATCCTTTTTAATTAAGCTGCAACTTGGCAATTGAAGGGGAAAAATGGTTTTGACTAAATTGATTAAAAACATAGAAAGGGCTCTTATGGAATTTTCCCTGAATTTAAACCTCTTGATGTATTTGAGTCAAGTCATTATGTGCCATATTCACAATTTATACCAGCTGACTTTAAGGGTACTTCATTAGTGTAATGCCAGTGAGAATTTTCCACTTACTGAAAACCTAATGAATTCAGAAGATTTAACAACCTTTGAATCCCCATTAGTCTAAAACATGAAGAATCAAAAATAACAATGAGATTTTCACTTATAATGCAATTTATCATGTTAGTGAACACATAGGCTAGAATCATTACACCTTTTTTCCTTATCTTGGAAACAGTTAATGAAGAAAATTTATATGTAATGTGTTCCTTGCACACCTACTGTTATTGCACGCCTACTAGAATTCACCCTAAAAACAACAGCAAATATATGTAAAATAAAATCTAATCCTTCAATACCTCAGACCTTCAGGTGAGTTTTACATGAGCTTGAATAAAATTTCGCTTCATAGAGGCAAGGTGTCTTTATTATGCAATGCTTATAGTAAGTTGCTCTTCTCTAAAATGTGAATTGATTCAGAATTTTTGTCTTATTGCTGGCTCTAGTAATGAATTTTTTGTTAATGGGAGCAGTTGGAAGACTTCTCAAACTGAAATTCTTAAGCTGGAAATTTCTTTTTAACATTTCTAGATAAATGATCTGATTCTGGTCTCCTGCTTTTTATCCTTGAGTGACTCCAATGCTGCTGCTTTGGTTTTTATGCCATCCAAAGTCATGACTTGGCTCAGTGGGAAACTGAAGACCTAAAGTTTAAATAATTAGCACTAGTTGAACATTATTTGGGGATCAGTAATCTTTCGATATTTTTAATCTTTATATCCAATTAAGTGAATTCTGTTAAGAACCACCATGACTGCAGGAGTTGTACTAATACTGTTATGTTATGTGTGTGCATCCAGCTTTAAAGCCAAGTTTGAAATCAATTCCTGTCTGCAACTTGTTTAGCAGTCAGACTGAGTTAAGATGGTTGAATAAACCCACAAATGTCAGTAAGTAATGACAGCTTACCGTAATTTCTAAAAAAATCCTAATATTCTCAAAAAAGGAAGTCACATGCTGTGGACACGGAAATCACAGAAACTCTCGTTCTCTTCTAAAAGCCTCTAAAGTTTCTGTGCAGCTCTCACACTACAGCTCCATGAATATGTAATTTTTTCATTAACATAAATCTTTATGTATTATCATGTCAAATGAGTGAAGGTTTCAGCACAAAAAATTTAAGCATTTTGGAAGGAGAGTGATTTAAAAAGAGATGACAGAGATGGGAATCTCAGCCTCCAGTCTATGCTTCATTAATCTCAGGCAGTAAAATAATATAAATATAGTGACAGGGAGAGCCAAATTTGGATTTCAGTTCCATGAAGAAATATTGAGAGTGTTTTCTGTCATAAGTTAGGCTAAAATGTTGAAAAATTTGAGTCTTAACTATTTTTGTAGAATATTGTATTGGTTTCCAATTTGTAGCATTCCTGATTTTATACATATACATACACATATATGTATGTATACATGTACGTGCACACTTCTAAAGACAAGTAGATTTTAGGGAGTGATTCAGCTGTCAAATCACACTGATCTGACATTTCTTTAGCAGCATTCAGGTGCTGCTCTGGAAGTGTGGAGCCTCAGCCATGTGTGCTGTCCCAATACATATCTAGAACACCTTGGGAGGATCTAAAACACCATTAAATGCATATATTTAGGCAGCTGAATACCACTGTTGTAATCATATGCAAAATATACTTATCATTTCTATCATGCCCTTTGTATCTCGTGGATTCAAGTTGTAAAATTAATTCTATGAAGAACTTAATGAAGTAGAGCATTTAATTATTTAACTCAGTTGCTTTCACTTCATTTGCTGTAGAATATTTCTTAATTTTTAGTAGCTCTTTGTAATGTCTTAGATATTTCCAATGGCAGAAAGGGTACCAAGTTAGGTGGTTTAAATTGCTGGGAATGTTAATACGAGCAGTAGTTCAAGAAATTGATACATTGAGAGAAACTCATGCTTCTGTTTCAGGATATAATTTTTAATACTGCAGAAATTATACTCTGCACTGAGCAGGTAAGACACACAGACATTTAGTTTCAAATAGGCAGGGAAATGAGGAGGCTTGCGAAGAAAACTGAGTGAAAATTAGTAAAATAATTAAAATGCAGTAAGTGAAAAAGTTCTAGCAGAGCTGTGGTCCTACAAAGAAGCAACTTCAATAAACCATGAAGAAACCCAAGGAAGAAGAAAATCAGAACTGGTTTTCCCCTGCAAGGAAGAGAAATACTGATAGAAGAAGGTGACAGAAGAAGCAAGGCCAAGTCAGTAGTTATTAGTCAGGAATCAAGGTATTTTTCTTAAAATTTTGGGCACTAGTTTCCCTAATTTTCATAGTTAAAGCATTAAAATTAAAAAGGAGTAAATGCAGAGCAGGTAATTGTGTGGGTATGTATAATTGCTGTATTTTCTCTTTCACATGGAGAACACATTGTGATGATATTTTTGTTGAGCATTACTGACAGAAGCTGAGGCAAAGCCAATAAATTTACTATGCAAATAGAGGCTCTCATGAATCAGCACAGTGTCCTGTTTGTCAGTATAGGGGAAATACAGGAAATGCAGGATGGGAGACAGAGGAAAACAATGCAACTGCAACACCTTAAACACTGAGATTCTAAAGATCAGATCAGTCTGGGTTTTCTGCATTCACTTCTGCTACAGTCCTCCCTGATGAGGTTGTCTTTAAAATAAAAGACAATTCCTTAAACTTTTACAATTTTAATTTTGTAATGCTGCAACTTATGGCAGCTGATTAAACAGCTTTTTTTTTCAGAAATAAGTGATGCGATCATTATCGCAAAGAGAAATCTTAGTATGGGCAAGAGCATTTAGAAAGGAAAATCCTGCTGTTCTAGAAAGGAGAGCATAAGCAATGTGATGTTAGCTTCCAGTTCACATATGAGACTGGTTTCCACAATGGAAAATCATAGAAACATTGGCTGGAAGGGACCTGTAGAGGTCCAACCATATGCTCAGTGCAGGATTGTCACCAATGGGCAGATTAGCTCAGCTGTGGCTTTGTCTAGCTGAGCTTCAAAAACATCTGAGGTGGTGCCAATATCTTTCTGGACAGAAAAAATGAAGAAAAAGGTTTGCCCATAAATCAAGCTGAAGCCAGGTTATGAGCTGCTCCTCATCAGCCACTTCTTTGTGCAGAGCTGAAAGAACACTGACAGCTAAAACTGATAATTTGCTTATTCTGTTTAATTTTCACAGATATGCAGATCCATATCATGCTGCTGAAGACCTGCATTATTTCGACACAACCCCACCTCTTCACTGGGTGATTTATACACAGCAGCAAAGGCATTGTCAATAAGCCACAGGTACAATTTGGATGAGTGGAGGAAATTTTGCTAGAGAGCAATCTTTTATGCACTAAACTGCTATTTTTCAAAAGGGATTATTTTCATACACAGCTATGGGCTGCACAGAGTAGATGTCAATATATAGAAGAGAAATATGCCCATTTCTTTAACAAATGAGACTTGTACCTTTCATCTGGACAAAGGACCTGAAGGAGCTGAGTACAGCAGGGTGTGTTCCATACTGCAGCACTGCTGGATCACTTCCCTCTTTCTCAGTTATCCGGGTGGGTGAACACGTGCTGAGAGTGTACCACTAAGACTAGTGATTGATGCTGCTGGGGAAAAAGCAAAATGTGGCAGTTTTTTCCACACCTGGTGCAGAAGAGATGCAGCATAAATGCCTCAAAAGTAATTTCTTGAGGACTTTAAACATGGGATAGGATAGGAACATGGATGCTGCAATGCCACACAGCAGGTATTTTTGAATCATATGATACTTTTCTCTCTTGGCTTAAGTGTTTGTTTCTGTTTGCTGTTTCTGAATGCTGTGGGATTTTGTTGCAGAACAAGAGAGTTCATTTAAATGGTGGTTAATATTTCTAAATAATCGACTACAGGTTTTAAGAGCTACATGGATGCTGATTTCACATCATTCTTATGAGGTGTCTGCAATGAAAAGGTAAAGCCAAGTGTTTCCATGGGAGTAAAGCAGAGTTATTGAATCAAATTGATAAAGGTGAGGTTTCCTGTTGTGTGTACTTTGTCTTGCTTTACTTTTGTGAACTTGAAATAATACTTGTGTTGACTCTGATGTTGGCTAGAAGGGAAACCATCTAATTTCCATAGGATTAGGATGATATAGAAAGCAGAAAGAGACCAAACTATCACTAAAGAATTCAAATTCCCAACTTGGGGCTTCTGTGCCATCACATCTTGCAAACACTACCAAGCAAACCACAATAACACCCTAAGCAGTCTTGCTAAATTCTGGATAAAATAATCACCATAAAGCTATTTGTAAGTTTTCTCACATTTCTAAGTTTGTCAATACTCTCATGACAATTGTAAAAGGCCAGGAGAAATACTGAGGTATTGATGCTATTAACAGTAACAAACACCACAATAAACAACAATTTAAAAAACCCTCCATGTCCATGGAGGATAAAATATATTATTTCTACTTTCTTTAGCATTTCTGTGATGTTTGTGAGTATCAAAGGACATATGAAAATGAGAATGCTCTACCTTGGTAGTCAAGCCATCCTCAGCTGAAAGATGGAAAAAGTACAGAAGCTGCAATTTTGAACTACGTTTGGGGGTTTTTTTGTAGCAAACATTCAAGTCATAAGTGTATTTTGGAATTCCATTTTCAGTATTTCTGGAGTTGCCACTTTACAATCGAAGTTATCCCTTGGTGCCTGCAATTATGTAAATGTAAGGGTATTCTCACATCCGTGACTGCTTACTAACTGAAGTATTTTTTTAAAAAAATATTTTATGCAGTTAAAGCTGGTGTAATTTTTACAGAATTGCTACTCTAGAATAGTTTGAAAGTTGAAATCTATCACTGGACTGATTTTCCCAAGGTGCTTCATATTTGTCTTTGTTAATAGGATTTTATAGAAATGAATACTTGGAGATCAGCCCTGTGTTTGCTTCAGGTTGGTCTAAAAGTCTCACATGAAAGGAACTGGATCTTCTCATGTTTTTTCGGAAAAAGGAATGCATGTTTTTGCTTCATCTGGTTGCACTTAAGTTCATTAAGCTGAAAATGAAATCTGTCAAAGAGTCATGTGTAGCTTTGTTTGTTTATTTGTCTTTCTCCCAAAAATGCCTGTAGCAGGAGTTTGTGTTCATCTGCAACCCTCTCCAAACTGGGATTTCTCTACAAAAGTGTGCAGAACTTGTTATTTTTTTTTTTTATTTCTTAGTTTTAGTTCTTAAGATTTTGAAGCATTCTCTCTGTTTGAATAGCTGAATAGCAAAGCAGAAAGTCAGCCCTTTATAGCATGTAATCAAGCTTTTACTATGCTGAGCATTTTTCATTAGTATTGGGGGAAATTTGCTTCCTTTGTGTGATGTTTTGACAGTAAATACAGTGAATACATTTCTTTCATTATTCCAGGTAAACTTTTGGGAAACCAACACTTTAAACAGAGATTTGCCTTTCTTTGCAAAGGATATGGATGAAGAATAACAGAAAATTAGATGTGATCTCTAATGCAAGGGATGTAAACAAAGATCCTATTTTCACTGCACATCCCTGCAGAAGTCTGTGTGTGACAATTTCTGACAATCAGTGCAAATCAAGCACCATGCACCACGCTGAGCCTGGAATCAGCATTCACCACACAACCCTCAGGAGAGAAATAGGTGGTGCTGATGGGGATGGAAACTGATGTGGATGCAAACTCTGAAAAGTAGAAAAATAGATCCCCTGACGACAAAATCACACCTGGTGTTAAAGCCTAGGCTCTCATTAAGTAATGATTATTGCCTGCTGTGTATAAAAATAGCCAACACAAATAGCAGAGCTTAGCAGTGCTAATTTAATAGTTGACTGTGCTTACGGGTGTTCAGTGGAGCAGAGAGAATAATCTGCTGAGAGTTGTATATTGAGTGATTTTAGTCCCTCTTTTCTACTTCTGGAATAACCACAAACAGATCACAATTTCCTGGAGTTCATCTCTTCAAATATCTTTTATTAACAACTTTACCCAGATACAATTGACTGGGTTGATTGATCATGAATATTCTCTATTCAAACGGCTGTGTGTGCTTGTGGTTAATCAGATAAGTCACATTTTATCATTTTTGTTGACTGGCTGGGTAAATTCACAAAAGCTTTCAGGGAGCTGAACCCAGCCATGTGTTAAAGGAAGCAAATGTACAAAAAACCACATACATCTAAAGTATATTTACCAAAACACATTTGCATTAGTTATATTCAAATTTGATAGAAAAGGGTCTTTACAGTCTGCATTAACTCAGAGTAGAATGGGACCTGCAACTTTGCACTTCATGAAAAGTTACATTTTGCTATTGCAGATGGGTATTCTAGGAGGTTATGTGCATGCTATATTTCCTTCACAATTTAAGGTGAAATAAGACCTATCCATTGCCTTTTCAGTGTTGGAAGGAAATGTCATGCTGGAAGAGGCATAGAAGAGTTAAATATTGTACCTTAAAAATGTAAAATGGTAACCAGCTGAAGCCACTAAAATATAGCACAGTTTGGGACTTTACAGATCACTGCAATGCCCTCATGTGATTTATATATGGTCTGTATCACAGGGAAGAAAGACTTTTTTTTTTAATTTATTTTTTATCATTGCTTGGCTCAATGGAGAAGCCTGGGAGCTGTTACCCTGTTACAGATCCAATGTACCTCAATTATATTTAACTTGCATATAATCATGGCTGAATTTTATCTCATGTAGCTGCTCCTTCAAAACTCATCAGATTCTATGAATCTATAGGTCATCCTATGGTCATGCATTTGTTTTTGGCTGCTGGAAGAAAACGAAGATGAAATAAGAAGTGAAAATAATCTTGGAACATAGCTGCTATTGATTGTTTCATTTAGTGTTTTTCCAAATCTTTCTACACCTTGAAGTTGCTGGTGATTTTTCATTACAAAAAACAGGAGTCAAATTAGCAATAGCTTGGAAACAATAAATGAAAAGGATGCTTGAAAAAATAAACTATCAGAATTTAAATACTAATTTCTAAAACTGGAAACTCTGAAATGAAACTGAGCATCTTTTTCTGGAAGCATTTTTTAAATTGAGAGCACTCACTTATGCTTTTCTCCATTTGCTTTCCCTTCCTCTTTTTAAAATGAAGAAAAAAACAGATAGAGAATTGCAAAAGAACAGATGCATTTGCTGATCCAGTTTGCTGAGGAGGTAACTGTCAGCCCAGCAGGAAAGAACAAGCAGGAGGGGATTCTTCTGCTGGTTTAAAGTTGTTCATGAGTCTTTCTCCCAAATCCATGAAACCACAGCTCTACACCTCTGAAGCGAGGTAGCATAAGAAAGAGCACCATCAAATGAGTAACTGGACCAAGAATTGAATTTTTATACCCAGAGGTGTTAAGCATTTTCATCAGTTAGTGCTTCACTGACAAGTACCTGCATTCCATGCTGCCTTATCTCAAGCTGCTTTTTTTTTGTGTTTAAACTTGAACATAGCATTTATTTGGCTGCAGAAATAAAAATTTACCCCAAAACAGATCTTCAGTTCCAATTATGGCAAGTGTGTCTAAAACACATCTTATCAGGGCCTTCTCTGCTTGGAGATTTAGTACATCAGCTTTATCTTGTTTATTTGGGCAACTGATACGGTTTTCAAAATATAAATAACAAGGCATGGACAGAGTTGACTTCACTCTGATAGAAATGAAGGAATCTTCAGATTCTTTCTCTGTGTCAAAGGTACTGTTTGACATAAATAATAATATTCTGAGTTAAACAACAACAGTCAGAATTACTGTATGATCTACAATAAAACCAGAGGTGTGGGAAAGCCTGTTTCAGAGAACTCAGTTACATTCATGCATCATCTTTTTCTTTTCAGATGTCCTCCAGTAGTTCCCAGCTGGGTCTCCTTCAGCCAAAGCTGCTGGGAACTTGAAGAATGAACTGAAAATTGCTCTTTCCATTCCTATCCACCTGAACTGGAAATGATTCAAACCTGTTTTATTCAGCAACACTTGCTCTCTCTCTTACCCCTAGGAGGAGCATGTTTTCTAAGGATGGGTGTTGGATGAAATCACTTATTTTCTGGTTTTGGAGAGACTTTTACTTTGTTTACATAGCTTTCCTTTAAAGCAGAAACACATCCAGGGATAGGCAGGGGCATTTCTAAATGAGTTCTTCAGAAGCAGATATTTGATACAATTGGTCCTGACTGTGCTCTTCCCCCTCACTCTTCTACCTTCCTTCTCCTTTATACATTCCTAAAATGTCCTCTAGTTCACAGGTATTAAATAACTTCAACTTTACTCAGTAAAATCCTGGCTTGTATCCATCTCAGCTTTGTCTTGGCTCTTTTGACTCACATTTACCTCTGAATCTGTTGTGTTTATTAAAGACCAGAACAAACCTGCCTGATTTTCTGAACTGCACCTCTTGGCTTTATAAAGACTTCACTTCAAATCTATTGAAGCAGTGAATTTATTCAGCAGAATTTGTGTCTTATTCATGTACTCTTCTTCTTCAGGAAGGTGACATCAAGGCTAAAGACACATCTTAAAAACTTAATTACAAGTACTAGGAGGAAGACAGAGTGATCCTGCCTTTCATCTTGCCAAGCCATAGGTAAGCTGTGATATATGACAAACACTGAAGCCAGAGATGACACACAGTTCAGTGAGGAAGATTTAAACACTGTAGGGTGATGTAAACACAAATGCCTGTTTTCTAGAACCACGGGGGTGATTTATGAGGCCTATGATTTCTAAAATAAGACAAGAGCATGTTTCATGGAAAACTGTCTTTTCTCCTCTAAATGAGTGACAAATGGAACAAACCAGAGAGGTCCTCTGTCATCACAGATATGGGCTTGCCTGAACTTTTGCTCTGTGGACATCTAAAAAAATTCCCAAGTCCCTTCAATATTCTCTTAGGGTGCTTTATGCTACACTAGTTACATCACTATTATTTAATTTGCCTGAGCTGAGAGCTCATTGGTGAAATTCTAAACCAGTGCTTCATTTTATTTTCTAGTTTTCTATGTAGATAGCTGCTGTTATTTGGCTAAAAAATTAATTTCATTATATGTGGAGGAATAACATTAATGGCAAAAAAAATAATTCTTTTTTTTTTAAGTTATAAAATTTCTTGACTGGCTCAAGTGAATTGGGAAAAAAAATCTGAAAATAGAGACTCATTTGACTCATTTTACTTGATCTGAAATGATCAGTTTATCCTGCTTCATATACTTCTTATAATTTGACCTTGAGTGAAAGAGCTTTCAGTTCTGATAGAAACTAATTGTATGTGTGGTGTTCAAACCACAGTGTTGAAATTAAATTAGTACTGCACAGGAGGGGATCATACAAGGAAAAAACACACTGTCTTAATGGGCAATAAACCTGAGTGAAGCACTGTTTTCAAACCAATGAAATAGCTATAAAGTCATCTTTTCTCTTTATGATTCAAATATACCTCTGAAACTTATAATTTATACCGTAAATACAAAAACCATAGAGAGTGAAAAACTGCATGTTTCAGTAACATGACAATAAGCCTTTTTACCAAATATTTATGCTGAGAGTTGAAATGAAAAGTTTTCTGTATGTTCTTTGAAGGGAAGTCAGGTTTCATTATATTCGTATGAGTCTTTGAGCTGTGCTTCTCTTTTTTAGGAGCACGTGTTTTAAATTAATGCAGTTTTCATCTCCCTTTTTTTGCAGCACGCTTCACATTCACAGTGAGCACAGAGATCTGATCTCAGCTTGTTTGCTCTGAAGATCATGTAAGTTTTGCCAATGACTTTGAGAAAGAAAAGCACTTTGCCCAGTAATTGCTTGTAATATGCAGATATAACTAGCTATGATAATACGTGCTGTATTTCAAAAATGGAAGGAAAAAGAAATGTAAAGCCGTAGTAATGAAGAATTCTGAGGTTTCACTACACCCCCCTTTTATGCTGGTGAGCTCTGGCAATGTACAGCACTCTTGAAATGGTGTAATTATGAACTTGGGTCATTTCAAGGTTGCTTTACACAATGTAAAGAAGCCTTTGTATACCAGGGGAGTGGTGTTTGGGTATTGTCTTCAAAGTCTCTTTTGTAAAGAACAATATGATATTGGAGACTGCTCCAGGGAAAGAAACACAGCACAGAAGTCCTTGTGGCAGTGGGTCTGTTCTTGCATGTGGCTGGGATGGTCTGTGCAGTGACACATCCCACTGTGTTTGAGCTGGGTATCATCCTGGACAGCGCTCAAAGTCAACTGGAAACAAGCACTGGCTGAGATGCTCAGAAACAACTGGCAGAGTTTGTAAACTAAAATCATTGTTTGTTAAATCCCATCAATGAGTATGAAATCCTTTACAAGATTAGATTTGGGACTGAGAACCTAAAATGATATGCTCCTTGCCTTTTCCTTCCTTTGTTTTGGAAATATTCTTCAGCAGAAGGTGATGAAACTTCATCACTGAAAGCTGATGAAGCTTGTAGTGCTTCTAAAAACAAATTTATCTGTGTAGGGTGAAGGTAGCTTTCTAGAAATGTTGAAATTCCGTAATTTCTGCTATCCTGCCTTCAAAGACATTTAGAAAGACACAGGAATGATACCTGCTGCCACTCCTGGGATACACATTTAGTGGGGATTCACACTCCACACACCCTTTCAAAGCCACATTTCTGAGTCTACTTGTCAAGTGATAAAGTCTCAGCTTTTTAACTAAACTTCTTTTATAGCTGAAGGGATTTGTACAGAGATTTTGATGAAAACTTTAAAATATTTGCTATTAACATACAGCGTCCAACAGCAAAAATGTTACTGAAGTACAAACTGTACTGGTTCACACCTCTGGACTCTCATTTCTAATTTATTTCTTGTCAACGGAACAATATGGATTTGGCATCTTTGTTTAACGCTCACACTTCTGAAATTGCTGCTGTGGCTCTTTCCAGCAGGCACTGGAGTTATGCTCCAGTGAAATTAAAGGAATTTCATTTGCTTCTATCTTTGGCAACCGAACAAGGGAGTTGATAAGAGAAAGTCTTTGCCAATTGTCTCCCAGCTCAGTAGTGACACAAGGTAGTGTCTGTGAGGTGCATCTGTGAATCAGGAAATTATTGAATAGATTATATTTATCTGCATTAGAGAAAAAATAAATCTACAATTTTTCAAAAATTTCGTAAAATTATACAGGACCTACTGGACAAAAATTCAATTCCATTTCTGTGTTGTAACTGTCATTTTTCAGTGGAAGGGCTGCTTTTCAGCAATGACTAATAACTATACAAGACAAATTCAGTAAACGTAATATTGGCTTTCTCTGTTATTTCTCTAAAAGCAAGGCCTAGTTTTTTAATTTTCAGATGCAAAAGCATCACTGTCAGTAACCAAATCATTAACAGCAAAAGCCACATTTTGAAAAGCCAGAAAAGTCATGCATTCTTTGTTTCAAACTGAAGGTTTTCTTAACTCCCACACTGCTGTAAACTGCTGTTAACTCCAGTGGGATCTGAACGTGTATTTTTGCTGTTGGTTCCTGTTTCAGAGTGTTTGAAGTATATTGTGATCAGTGTTCATGTTGAGAGGAAAGTTGGCTGGAAGTGAGGATGTGAGTGAACCACTGTATTTTCAGACAAACTAGTTTTTTCCATGAAAAGTACTGGAAGTATGTAATATTTAATTTCATGTAAGAAATATTTTCACTTTTTCATCAGATAAGGACTACTGTGAAACCATTTAGGGGCTTGAAAAATAAGACTGGCAATTTACAAAAAATACCTTTCAAGAAGCATTTGGCAAAACCCCAATCCTATTCCTTAAAAAGCAAATGAACTCCAAATATTGGGTTTGATGCAAATTGACAAATCACTTCAGCTAATCTGAACATGAATATTGGTGTGGACAAACAGCTTGGCTGGATAAAAATGAAAATGTGCGTATTTTCAATTTATAATGAGATCTAGAGAGTACAGATACCCTCCAGACTGAAGTGCATGAGATGAAATTTGAAACACATTTGTGGAAAAATGCAAATATTTTGCGCATGAATTATAATGTGGCTGCAACCCTGTTGTTTATAGCTGAGAAGGAAGATACACGATATACCCAAAGTGAAAACACTTGCGAGTTAATGGCAAGTTTTTCTTCATTCTGCAAAAATATTCCATAGATCCTGACAGTCCTTGAGTTTCCAATCCATGCCCAGAGCCATTGGTCCAATTCAGGTTTCACTGATCTGTTTCACCATGAGCAAGGGCCATGCAAAAAATCCTTTCCAACAAAGGTTTCCATTGTATGGCATCAGCCCAAGGGTAATAAATTGCAGCACCAAAATCATGAGCATTATTGGTGATGATTTTAGGAGGATCAAATTAATTGTACTTGAATTTAAAGGTGGGATTGATGTAGCAGAGAATTCGAGCCCTGTTATTTTATACAGTTAATTTTGATTTACTTGAAACCCAACAGTGGTAGAACTTTCTCGGTGACCCATAAAGACAGGTTTTCTCCTTTTTGTTCAAACAATGCTCTCAGCTAGAAATCTTAAAAAGACCTGATCTGAGGGTAATCTGACATCTAGATTGTCTTCACACTTTTCTACAGGCAATGTATGACAAGAGAGGAAACTGAGGAGATGGAAGCATTATCTAAATGATATGAGGAAAATCAGCAAGACATCCTAATAAACTGCATTTATCCTCGTTAGAGGAGTAGCATTTATAATTGGCACAATGTTAACCCAGTTTCAGTGTAACTCAGCACATATTTTGTCTTTTTTCTAGAAGGAACAGAAAATCCTCACCAGTATTAATTCAGTTATAGCACATTATGAACATTTAGGCAGGGAAACATGTCCAGAACTTGGTGAGAGTCCTCAAAAGGGAAGTATTCATGACAGTTCCAATTCTTTTTTTATATAATCCCATTATGGGAAAGTGAGAGATTGCTGGAAACATTTTCCCTTAAAGAGGAAAAAATCATAGTCACTTTCCCTTGCAGATGGGAGGTATCAGGGAAGCAGCTTTAACCATGGAAAGGGAACAATTTTGCTGCAAGGAGTAATATAAATCAGATGCATCTTCAAAATTAATTCCACTACAATTTTTTTTGCCACTAGTTTCAGAATCTAGGGAAAATAACACATAAATAAATGAAAATGTGGCTGCTTTTTACCTTAGGGATATAGAATGGATTAATTTAATTTAATTAGATGAATGTGCTACTTAAGTAGAAAACATTTCCTTGGTGGAGTAAACAGACAGGAAGGCTGAACTTCTGAAACTGTTCAAGTTCAAGCTCCCTCAAATAAGTTCCTTTAGAAAAACAAGAAAAAAAAACCCAAACAACAAAACATGTTATTCATGATCAGAAATGAAGGGGTTTTTCCTAATTTTATAAAGCTGTCACATCATTTTTGTTTTCAAGTTCAGATTGTATCCAGTTTTAGAATCTGCTTTTTCCCCATCATAGTCACATCAACTATTTACTGTCCTTCTTTCCAGTGAAAACATGCAAGATAGTGATGAGTGTCAGTATTTGCCATGGCTTCAGGTTTTTCAGACAGAAGAAAATGCTATCACATTGTCTGTTATTCCCAGATCATAAAATTAGTAGTTTTTCACAAAAGCAGATGAGGAGAAATGTGAATATAACAAAGATGTTGCTTTCAGTATGTATGGAACCTTCCTCTTTGCAAAACCTAATTATTTCTTATTTCTGAAGTTAAGGCATCATCCAGACTGAAAGTCCCAGATTGGCTGGAACTGTGCGTAACTGTGATTTAAAATTTCATGTTCCTTTAGTACTAATGAAAAACAAATGACAAAACAAGTTTTGTTCTCACACAGACAAACAAAAAGATTTTTATCTCTGCAAGAAGAATTAGGGTGATTTTCATTCTCTTACCTACTTTACATGTTTGGTTTGTTTATGTAGTTGATTTTGGCTGCTTGAAACCAGCTCTAAAAGAAACTTACTGTGTTCTGCCTTCCCTGTTAAATCTGGCACAGGGGATGGAATCAGTGCTGGGAAAGATTATTTCTTGCAGGAATAATGAAGCAATAGGAATACTGTTGCCCTTTTTTCCCCCTTCCCTCTTATAGTGGATTTGGATATACCCAGTGGTTTGAAAAAATCATATGCTGTAATGTCCCATGAGGAATTACATGCCTATTCTTGGATTTATTTGTAAATGCAAGCTCAAATTCTTAAATTCAGTCTGTGGATAAGAAATCTCATCAAACAGGGAGTAATTCCTCTCAAGGCAGCAGGAACTGTCCACACCTGACTCACTGTAGGTAACAAAAAGACATGCAGAGATTCAAACTTATAATGTAGGGGTATTGATGGTACTGCTGCCCAGGAAGAAGTTTTGACACTTTCTCTGAGAATCATTTCAGGTCTAGCATTCCTTGATAGGTTATTCACTGTATTAGTCACAGCTTCACTCTTGTTCCTGTGCCCATTATTTAATTTCTCTTTCCCTCTTTTTCAGTTGTCTGATTCTCTGAGCAATTGTCTCTTGAACTTCACTGTTCTAGTGAGAGTTCATTTATCTTCAGAATAAATAGAATGTTACACAAATTTTTTTTAAATCATACCTGCCAAATCCCTACCACCTGTGTCAGGGCTTACAGTAACCTGGATCCACCTGAGGCTTTGCAGACCTTCAGCCAAGTTACTGTGTAACTAAAAGTTACTTTAAAATTGATTATCACCGAATAGAAAGCATTGCCACTATGGGAATGTGCAGCTCATCTGTTCTGACCCAAGTGTCTTGTGGGCACAAGTTTTAAATCTGAAATCAGTTATTGACCAGCTCTGGGTGACTTAAACTTGCTGCCCTGTGAACCCTTCACCAGTGTTGTTAGATCATCATTATTATAAGCTGTAAGTGGTGTATGATAGGGTTGGCCTGTGGTATCAGAAATAGTAATTAAATAACATAGTGATAACCTTTGCAAATGGGCTCATTTGGATTCACAGAGCAACCAGCACCACTGCAGACATTGTTTGCATCTCATATAGCTGGTGCTCTTCTGACTGAACCACACAGATTATCAAAATTCACTGTTTAGCATTCCTTCCTCAAAAAATCCAAGTGTTATTTTGCACTTTTTCCAAGTTGAAATTCTTGACGTAAATTTATATTTTAAAAAATTAGTGCTGGAAAAAAGTCTGGAAGCTAATGTTAAAAAACCCAGAGGTGTAGCAAACTTGAAAATTAGCTAAGGAGAATGCAGAACTTTTGGAAGGTGTCACTGAGGTTTAGAGAGGAACAAACCTTGTAGTTGCTCAAAGCAGACAAAAAATTTTGCAAATTTTCTTCAAAAAAAAGAGAAGTAGAGTCGTAACACATAAAAAGTGTTTGATTTCTCTGTCTCAGAACAAACTGACATTTTGATCCTTCCTTGTTGGTATTATTTGAGTTAAGAACATTCTAGGACAAGAAAGTTCCTTAACTATTCTCTTCCTGCTCTGCATGGTGTGAAGAAGTCAGAGCTAATAACAAATGTGGTGACTCTCTGGCAGACTCTAGGTGTAACATGTAAAATATGCAACATAACTATCTATATATCTATAGATATATCTATGTATGTCCTAAGCATATTTTTTGCTTTCTAATTTCACTCTTGGCAGTCGCTAATGTAATTTTGAACTACGGTGGAAGGAGTATAATCACCTTGGGGTCAGGGAAAATGTGCATTTGAGTGACTGAATGTCCCAATTGGATCAGGACTTTATTTGGCTGCCCCGTCTGATCTATCCCGAGGTACAGAAAGGCAAGTGAGGGTCATTCAGTCACTCAAGGCTCTTCAGTTCTTTGCTTGGCTCCAAGGGCATGTTTGGCTTCACTGGGATGGCCACAAGGCTGGGAGAACAGGTTGTTGAAGATTAGGAATGGGGTGCAGCTGCATAAAACAGGTGAACAGCATGAAGGAGAAGCATGCAATGCTGATGTGTATTGACCAACCAAAAAACGTGTAGAAGGGCACACAGGTGTTATGTATGAGAGAGAAAAGGTATAGAGTTAGGAGAGTTTGTTGTTGGAGCTAGCAGTTGTGCTGTGAGAGGAAGGAGTTGGTGTTGTGCAGTGCTGCCTGTGGGGTTGCAACAGAGGAAAGGCGTTAATAAACTGCTAATGCTTGCTACCATCTTAGGTGTCAGCCTTTTGAGCCCACTGTTATTCAAGGGAAAGGTATGAAAGTTTTTAGATAAGGGACTGATGCCTGTGTCAATCAAGAGCCCACTGATAATTCAATTAGTGTCCCGTAACAACACACAAGGGTAGTGGAGGTTTCCCTGTGAACCAGCCTGGACTCACAGGTACTCTGTCCCCCTGTGCGGATCAGCAAACAAAGCACTCTTCTGAGGAGCCGATTTAGTTTTGATTTTGCCTCAGCAATAGTTGTCAGAGGCACACGGGGGAGGGTTTTTTGCCAGGCACAGGAGGCAACTCGAAGCCTTGTCTGTGGGATTTGCCTGGCAATAGCTGCCACGGCAGCAACGGGAGACACCGAAGTGCCCACAGGGCTGCTCCCATGAGATGGGACAGGCCGGGCCCTGCCAGCAGGCAGGCTGCAGGAGCGCCCAGGGCACAAAAAGTAACTGAGCATAGGCCTGCGGGTGTTTGGAGCTTATGCTTTTATCTTTTTGGGGGGATTTTTGAGTTTTACGCTTTTCGCCCCGCCCCAGCTTACCTCTCGGCTTTGCTGCGCTCGCTGCCTCTCGCTCGCCCTGGCGTCCGTGCAGCCTCGCTGTGTCCCTGACCGGCGCCCTGCCTGCTCCGTCCTTGCGTCCAGCCCTGTCCTCTCTGAGCTGCCCCACCCCGGCATCCTGGCTGGGACCCTGTCGGGGCTCCCGGCCCTCCTGGCCGATCGCCATCGCCCCACGGTGCGGCCCGGCCCGGCCCCGCCTCGGGCACACTGAGGGCACGGCCCGACCTCCGCCCATCCCCGTCCTTTCCCCTTTTTCTTCCTCTATCCGTCTTTTCTAGCCCCCTTTAGTAGGGTAACTACTTTTTAGGGGTTTTTTGTTGTTTGTTTGTTTTGTTTGGCTGGGGTTTTTTTCATTACCAATAAACGATTCTCCGATACAATGTTTGCCTCGACTGGCTCAGTTTCGTTCCCGACCCATCTATTTTTAAAAGAAGTCCTCGCAGTTCCCCGCAATGGAACACGGCGTTCTGTGGTGTTGCCGATGAACAGCGACAAAACAAACCTCGGCTCCCTTAGAGACTCTTGGTGCATTTGAGATTTTGCCTGCTTGAAAGGGCTGGGAGGACAAATCACATGGATCTTCTTCTAAACCTGGATGCTTGCATCTCATAGACAATGTCTGTATCCTGGTATACAAATGTGATAATTTGAGTTGCAGCTGATGGGAATTGCAAAGATAACTTCCTAGAAAATCTGGGATCTGTGGAAGGTGAGCTGTGCAGCTTTGTCCCCTCACTGTGCTGGCCTCTGTGTTAGTTCCTTCTCTGTGTATCCACATTTTCACCTTGCCCTGCTAAGGAGGTGGGCATTGCAGTCACAGGGAATTGGGACTGCCAAGCTCTGTCACTTCCTTTACCTAACAAAGCTTTTTATTGTAATCAGATCAAATGGGCAAGCAGTTTGTCAGCAAGTCAGGATAAATATGACAGCTCTGCCTGATTACATGGAGGTTCATACTGTCCAGAATTGCTGCTCCACCAGAAGAATTCTGTTATTCTATTAGAAGAATAAGTGCAGTTGTTGGTTTGTTACCTGCCTGTGCTGTCTGGGAAATGTAATAGCTGCAAAGAAGCACAGGAGGGACACTGCAGGAACATGAAGGAGAGGCAGAAGCAGCAGAGGACCTGATAACTGGAAACTACAGAGCCTGGCAACTGCAGATAAGCTGATGCTTATTACTTAATCTGTGAAGAAGTGTCATGGGACAGGTAGTGGGGCTGACATGCTACAGAATTTATTTAATGTCCTTTTTTGTTTTGCTTCTCGTTCCTCTTTGGAACTTAGGGTTTTGCTTTTCCTGTTGGTACAGGAATGATTTATGTGCACTGGTCCTGCAAAGTTTCCAGACTTTGCAGTTAGTGGGTTCTGTAATATCTGGAAATCAAACTGAAGGCACAAATGTTGGTGCTTTGGATGCTGAGGTAAGATATATCCTGAGCTACAACTCACTGTTGAACAGATCTCAAGGAAGAAATTCCACTTATTACTATAAACCTGACTTTTTTCAGGACAGCTGCAATGCGAGCTGAAATAGAAGTATTTGTGCCACAGAGATGGAATACAATGTTTAAAAAAATGAGTCTCTTACTGAGTCTGTTGTTCTTTAATAAATATAGTGATAACAATAAAAAAGCTTGATGTAATTATAGTTGATACTGTTCAAAGCCTCTTTCTCTTAACAGAAACTTGAAGGACTTAGTAGCTGTAAGAATGCACAAGTTTAGAGGAGAAACATTCTTTCAAAGACTGCAAAGGGAGAGAAATAAGTGAATAAAAAGGAAGACCCATTATAGATTTTAACCACAGAAGACACACTGGAGTATTCAGCCCCAGGAAATTCAAAGAAGGGGGGATTTACTGCAAATTTAGGAACAATGTGGTTACACTCTAGTTTATATCTTGTGGCATTCAAGAAAAGTGGTTAGAAATTGTGTTTTCTGTGCTTAATGAGAAAAAAAAAGTTTTGCTTTGTGCTTTGTAATGTTGAAAGCATTAGGATCCATAAACAACAGCATAGTTTAATCAAGTTTTACCATTAACTCCTAGAATTATTCCAGAAGTTCCCAGCATTCTGGCAAAGTTTCCTCTCTGTCATCTGCACCCAGAATCTTCAGTTCTCATCTGATGCTCACAAGGAGTCACCACAGAGGTTGTCATTTCCCTGATCACAGTTCTGCACTGGTGAAACTGCTTTTTAATATGAACCAGTCTCAGCTGCAGCCTTTTGATACCAACATCATCGTTGCCCTGAAGTAGATCTGGAATGATGTCTTTTAAACTTTTTGTGATCTTGAAATCATTCGTGTTTCTGCCTTTTATGTTTTAACTGTAAAGCCAGTTTGTGTTTCATGTAGTACACATTTAATTCCAGTACAACTGATTGTCAAAATATCCACATTCTGAGGTTTGTAGTTCAGTCATAGTTCATGTTTAGTCATGTTTTCATTTGTTCAGTTGTCTTTATCATGCAGCATCTCTAGGGAGTACCTCCTCTGGAACCTTCTCAGGTAATCTGGAAACTTTGTCTGCATCTTTCCTAAAGAATCTATCTACCAAAACAAACATTATGGGGAAATAAAAAAAAACATTAAAAAAAGGAAGTTGTGTATTTCTAGTAGAAATGGGTTTTTTTTCCCCTCAGTATTTGCTCTATAATATCTCTGGTCTGGAGCAGGTGTTGTGAGAGGGTTTAATTCTTTGCTAAATGAGGATAAGAGTAATTATCTGCCCAGCCATAGCTTTAATTTTGTTGTGAGCACTGGAGTTAAATGCTTCTTAAATGTTTTAATTTAGAGAGCAATTTAAATATTATTGTTAACAATTAGTGATTGCTTTATGTTCTAAAAAAGTATTATTATTTTCATTCCTCTTTTTGAAGCAGTAAATATGAGAAGATGATTTTGAACCTGACCAAGAACTTGTATTTTATACACAGGGTCAGAGTAAGTTTGCTTTTGTGTTAATTCTGGGATAGTTCCTTGGCTGGAGATAGGAAAATAGGAACAAAGGTTTCTAAATCAGATTACATTAGCATATGTATTCTTTTAATATAAAATAGAAAATATCTGAAAATTTCATTATCCAAAATACACAGGGAAAGTGTGCATGCCTTCATTGCATCAAGTCCTTATATCTATGTCAGTGCATCCAGGAATTCCTTTCTTCCCAAATAAGCTTTCCAGCATCAGAACAAAGCAGCAAATGCCTTCCCTCGTCTCTCTTCTTGCCCCCACTGTTTTTAATAATGTCTGTCTGACATGCCAACAATCAGGCACATGCTCTGGCGCTGCTGTTGTCTCATCTCAGCTGCCTGAGAAGGGCTTGAGAGGGATGAGGAGTGGAATTGCACATCAAGGATCTCTTTTGTTGCTGGAGAAACCAGGACAGCGTTTCCAAATTTGCAGTTTGGCACCGGTGCTTAAGAAGCACCATGGATGTTTGGTACTCACCTGGTTGTCTGCCACCAAACTTGGAGATCAATCACTGTGTTGTGACAGGATGCAAAAGGAAAAAAAAAAAAACAAACCAAAAAAACCAATCCAAAGCACACATGCGCATAAAACAAACAACAAAAAAAAAGAAAATAAAAAAGGGAAAACCTGATTTTTATTTTGAAAATAGTAGGACATCTCACAGATTGAGAATTTTATTGCAAAATATGAAGGAGGAGCAAGTGTGTCTGAGTGTGAACATATGTGTCAGTGTTTCTCTTTCATAGTATCTCACAGACAAAATACTTCATAATTTGATTCCACTGACAGTTTTTGAGTTAAACCAGGGATTACACTGAGCCATTCTTAGGCAACCACTTGCAAGTTAGTCCAGGACTTCTTGTGGCAGATCTGCATTCTTCTTAATCACTTGCAGTCAATCAGATTTTAATTTGTCTTTGTCTTCAGCCCTGCAAAGTTTGGGCCTGAAATTTTTTCTGCTTCAAGGATCAAAGACTATTTTCCCTGTGTGTGTCAGGCACACTTATGGAATGCTCTTGTATGTTTATTTAGCTCCATAATTATTCCATATTAACAAAAGCAGATTGTTTCAGGAATGTTTTTCAGAAGAGCCTGTTTGAAATCAGGCTTTGTTGGAATTATGGCACCTCCAATTCTGCAATTTTCCTTTTGAAATACATTGTAGGAATTCACTAGAAATCTATAACTACCCCATTCAGGGATGAATGGCTTATTCTGCTTCTTATCTTGTTAATCAATATTGTTAACTAGCTGTGATGGACATAATTAATGGAATGACCCTAGCCCCTCCTAATTAGAGATAATTGCCTTGTTCAGTCACATTCACTCTCCAAAATATAAGTGTGTGAGCATAAATGTCATAATTTATTTTAGACTCTGCCATGATCATTATGTATTCTGTTTTCTTGTTAACAACTAATTTTAATTCTCACTCACTCCACAAAGTTGAAAGCCATGAAAGGGCCCTCTTACCTCTCTGGGCTGGATGGCCAAATAACACATTATTATATTGCACACTTACAGTCAGGAGGGTAAAATGAGGAGGGTAAAACCAGAATTCCACTACTTGGCTCTGGCTTCAATCCATTCCCCAACAGCTTCTCAAGATGAGAGATGTCTTAGCTTGAAGTTAAATGATGCTTGCATCAGAAAAAAAGCCCTGTATTTTGGTATGCATTTCATGTATCCTTTTATCAGCTTTATTATTTGTTATGCTTTTGCTGAGCTTCCTTGAAGAAGAACAAAAGGGTACACTTATTATGCAGCTATTTCATGAGAGCTATTTAAAATAACATTTGAGGAGGAAAAAACAAATCAAAATGAATAAAAGCCTGGCAAACACATGATGAAACGGAATGAATATCAGAGCTATTAAATTAATAAGCTTGCAAAGCATTATTTATGGTATCTCAATGAAAGTTCAGAAATTGATAGTGACTTCTCCAAATTAATTGAGTACCTTTGTTGTATTTCAGGAATACAAATTCAAACTCACTGTGCCTGTTCCTTGTGGGGAAAATTGTTCCAGCTGCCAAAAACCTCAGGAGTTTCATCTGATTTTCATCTTCTCAAGGTAAACAGTGGAGGTATTGACTCAGGGTGGCATTCATTCAGCAAAGCTGTGCAGTCTGAGATTGTCTGCAGACAGTTGTCCTTGCTGTCACAAGCTGCCCATTAACAGAGTGGTTGAAGCAAGAGCCTGAAGCAGATTTGACTTCTCCCTGAGCACCCACATTTCACTATTAAAAGTACATCTGCTAATTCTTCCAGGATAAACTATATCTGTATGACACTAGTTTGCTCCAGATTGACTAAATTTGGTTATTTCTGTTATAGCTTCTCATGCAGGAATGACAACTGGAGAGACCCACTGAGAAGTGAGCAAGGAAGATGGAGGAGCACTGACAGAAACAATCCCACCCCTGACATTGTTTCACTTTGCTATTCCATTTCTCTTCCCTCATTTTTGCTTCCCCTTTTCTCTAATAAAGATTTTCCTGGAGTTTAATTCTTTTCAGTGAGAGCTCTTTTCTTTTTCAGAACAATTCTCCTGTGTTAAAACATTTGTCTAAGCAATGTTTCCTAAGTCTCCAACAGCTCAAATTTTACAGTAAAATAAAAATCCCATGTATAATGTGGTGAAGGTTTTAACTTTGTAGTGTTTAGCTTATTATAAGGGTCCGTCTCTTGTAGTGTTCAGCTTGCAACTGGTGTGATTTTGCAGAGAACCAGGTTCCCCCAATATGAGCTTTAAACAAGGTATTGGATGAGAGCTCATGATTTCCAGAAAACATTCAGTGATATGTAAAAGAAGCAATAGATTGGATTGAATAATAGCACAGGAACAACCAGTTTTGTATTAAGTCTTTCTTGCAGATCTACTTCTGCAAGTAGATTTTCAATTCTGCCAATTGCCAAATGTTGTTTGCCAGGGTCACGCATCAGTAAGCAGTAAAAGTCTTGTTTATCAAGCTGTTTTTTTCCCCTCATTGTCCCACTTAGAATGCTGATATCTTATCAAGAAATAGCAAAATTTCCAACCAGAATTTCAAAGCTTTGCTTCTTTGACTGGCAGCCATCACCTGGAAGATGTTACACACCACGCAGTGAGCAAGGCCATCTCCCCATGTCCTCCCTGCTTAACTGCAGAACCTTGTGGGACCCTGCTATAGATAGCTGTCAGAGCTTTGGGCCTCATTCCTTTCTTCTGAGGTATTATCAAAGCAATATTTTCCCTTTTCATATTGTCTGTGTTGGCATTTGTGTTTCCAATGAAATATTCCTAACTTGAGCTTCTGAGATGAGCAAGTGTTGTTCTCCATAAGGGTGAAAGACTCAGTAATTTTTTGGACTGAAAGAGGCAGAGAAGGGATTTTTCCTGATCCAGCTTCCATCTGTACGTAAGGTTTTGTTTCTCTTTAATTCCTTGCATATCTTACTTAGTTAACACCAAGGTCTTTATGGCTCAGGACTGTATTCTCATAGAGCTTTAAAGGACATTGTTCTTGGCTGGTATTTTCAGACACTGCTATAATGCAAAAATAAAAACAAGAAAAGAAAAGAAAAAAGGGTAAGATTATATGTGCTGTTTATATTCATGTTTGTACCTGTAGGGACGTGTTGATGGGGAGGTGTGGTGAAATGATAAAAAGGTTATGAAAGGCAGTTATTCCTTCCTGTGAAATCAGGAACTCCTAATGGCACCAATTTAATTCTGAGAGTAGAGTGAAAAGGAACAGGACGATGTAAAGGTAGCACAAAAAAAAATTGAAAAATTGTGATGGAAAAATCTATATTTCAAGCATTGGCAGAAATATATTTATGCATGGAGAGTATTCTCTGATTGATCTGCAATAAAACTGAGTGAAACACAGAAACAAAACAGAGATGTTTGTGTCACTCTGCAACCTCCACTGGAGATAAATATGAAATACACTCATATTTCTTGGGAGATCTATTTTAAGCCTTCCTCCTTCCAATGTGCCCTTAACTTTTGTAGTGGGTTTGTAACAAATTCCTTGCTTCTGATGGAGTCATGTTCATCTTTTTGACCCATGAAATGGCCTCAGAGTTCTGTCCTCAATATTTAAATGGTTATCTTAAACCAAAAAGCCTACAGTTCCCAAAATACATGATGAGAGACGAAAGTCCTGATTTCTCTCAGTCAAATCTCTTTATCCCCTATTTTCTGTTACACAAAGAAAACCATCTGTCACGTTGTCATTAAACTTATTTTTCTATTAACCACAAAGTAGAAAAATGTCTGGTAAATTGAAGTTCCCTCAATCTTTCACTGGGTTTATTCTTTTTTTAAATAATTGGACTTGGTGATCTTAAAGGTACTTTCCAACCTTAATGATTCAGTGACTTCTGGGGGGGAGGGGGTGGACAGGGTTTATATTTTCTCATTATTAATATACTTTGATTTGAATGCACAAAGAATTGACTGGAAAGAAGTACTGGAAAATATATCAAGCAAAACCACAAGGTTTCTGAAAGGCAGAAACCAACAGCCAAAGCTACTATTGTGTCTCCTGAGTTTGAAACACCAAAGTCACACTCCTGGCATCAAGTTTTACATCATCTACCTGGAATCTGACATCCTATTTTCTTTAGGGAACTCTTTAAATATTGCATTTCTTGATACAGACTTGAACTCAATATTATTTAGTTACAGTTGTTCTGATTTTCTGCCAAAAAAAAAGAAAAAAATTGTTTGAAGATATTATTTTCCTAAATTGATTGTCTGTTCAGGCCAAGGTGGATAAGGTCCAGAAATGACTCACAGGTCAAAGATAACTTTGCATCTCTTAATTTTCAGGGCCTTACAGAATTCTTTAGTGGGAAGAAATTAGGATATATTTCAGCACATGGAAGGGAGAGGAGATTAAAAATCAGAAAAAAAAAATCTTTCCTTCCCATCTTTCATGGATATCTGATATCAGCTCAGTAATACCAGTATTTTCTTTTTCATTTCAGAGCCTATAAAAAATTAATAATAAAATAAAAAAAAAACCAACAGAAGTGGCCAGGTGAGTTCAAGTGAGACTTGATATTTACACTCAAGATTGAAAGTCCAAAATGAAGAGCTGTGTAAGGCAGTAAATGGTATCCATGATTCATTGCCCAAAATAACACCTTGCAAAGAAGATGATGTCTGAGATCCCCCAGAGATAAAAGAAAAATCTTTTGTGATATGATTGGCCTCTGCCTCTAGAAAACAGTGTGATTTATAAAGTATTTTTTGCATTAAAGCAAGTGATGGAAGAATCAGGTGAAACAGTGGCAAGGCTTTATGATAGAAATCTTATTTTCTGTCCTGGCTTTTAAGATTAAGCCTTGAATTTTGTAGCACCTGTGTCACAGCACCACATAACAACTTTCAGAGGAAACTGAGTATTTGGCAATGCAGAAGGCAAACTGAATTCCCTTCTGGGAATATGCAGAAGTCATTGTAGTGTCTGCAGGCTGACAGACACATTGAGGAGAGTCCAGAATGAAGTATTAGTTTAAAACCTTACATTTATTGCATCATCGTCTCCAAGATTCATGGATTTGTCCAGCATTTGGAGGAAAAAAAATCGCAAATGAGATAATTGTCCTGCAATTATTGACAGAATGGGATGCTCAGCAGTAGGAAAACTAATCTGGAATTCAAGTCAGGGTAAGGGAAAGTCATTAGCTATGCTGTGTAAAGCAGACATATACAATCAATGTGTGAATGTCACGTTTGTCAGGCCAAAGTGATGGGAAAAGACTTCTACTAAAAGAGAGAAAATTGAACACATCTATAACAGTGCAGGATAGTTCATATCCTGTTGTAATTGCAGTGCACTTCAAGCAGAATGAGAAGAGCAAGGGGGAAAAAAAAAACCCAAACCTCTCCTGAGCTTTAGAGCAGCACTGGAATGTGTGACAAAGGTAAAGGCTTGGAAGGTGATGTTGGGAAGAAACCTGAGGACAAGCAAAGAAGATCAGGAAAATAGTGTGGGGGGGAAAAAAAGAAAAGAAAATAAAAGTAAAAAAAAAAAAAGAAAAAGAAAAGAAAAATGCAAAGCTGAATTGAGCTTTAGGCAGCCAGGGAGAAAGTGCCTGTAAAAGAACCCCAGATGGTGCCAGAAAGAACTGATGGTTCTGTTCCTTCTGTCTGCTAAAATGTGTCAAGTGTGCAAGATCAAAGTGCACATGGTGATTTGATGGCAAACAGAGACATGTTAAAAAATGAAACTACTGTGGGAGTTTGGATATGCATTATTGATAGATGTGTATTGGGTAAGATATTTAAATATTGCTTATTAAGTATTGCTGCCTCAGTCTGGTGGTGTGAGGTGACTGATGTGCCACCAAGGGCAATCCTTCATGGAGGAAAAAGCTGAAAAAACCCCAAATCTGAAAATGGAAATAGCATTACCTCATTACAAAGCCAGGAATCCCAGATTTATTTCAGGCTGTCAGGTAAAAAGTCTGAAAGGTTCTGAGTGTGCAGAGAAGAAGGGAAGTTAGAAGGTGTGAAACAGTTCTTGCTTGAATTCCTGAGGTATTCTCGCTGCTATTGTTGCAAAGATCCCGTTATACAGTAATAATAATGCTGATAAATAAAAATTGTGAATTAAAACTCCAAAGCCCCAGATCACTGCATAGAAAGCAAGGGAAATAGCAGGTACAGACTTGCCAGCTCTGTGCAGTGCTTTGTGAGGGGACAGAGGTGGGGACAGTTTGCTCCAGGGCTACATTAAAGGCTGCTGCTCTCCCCATCTCTGGTGCTGCTGTGGGTAATCTAAATGCTAAAGGAGCTGAGAAGTGGTGCAAGAGAGAAGAGAATTCTGTATTCCTGCAGTCAGGTTGGGAAAACCTCTCCCTTCCATCTCACAGGGTCCTCCAGAAACACAAGCAGCAGCTTCTGTGTGTTAAGGGGCTGATGCAGTAAATTTTACAGCACAATTCATCAGTGGCGTCAGTCAGATTTAAGAGAGAGAGCAGGTTTTAGCAAAGCTGCACAGATTGCTGTAGCTGAGGTCAACAGCAAGCTCCTGGTGCTTTTAAAAATTGATTTTACTGAAATCTTACTCAATTTTCTTAGTAATAAGGGCCTCCAAGGATTTAAACTGCTGTAAGCAAGAGCAATGTCTGGCCCTGCTCTCTAAGTAGGTGTGGCTTAGCTCCAATACAACTCCAACTCAAATAATAACATCCTTTAAAAATGGAGTGCCCTTCCTAACATTTTAGTGGGCAATTTTTTGTTTTCTCTTGTAAAAGCTGGGAGGTCATAAGCTTAACCTCCTGAAGTCTCTGAGAAACCTATTTACCTCCTTTGCAAAATGGCTAACATCAAGTCAGACAACATATGTGGAAGGAATATAAATATATTTGTTTATCTGACAAACCCAGTGCAGATTGCTTAATAAAAAAAAACAAAAAGAAAGAAAAAAAAACTTGGCAAAATCAGCGTGGCTTGGTTATTTAATTCTAGACAAAACATTTGAGGCTGTATAAAATAATAGAAAATGCTCTCCTTGTTATTCTAGAGCTCACAAGAATCTTTTGCAGTCTTCTTAAGGAAAACGAAAGGGCAGGTGGCCCAGCATGAAATTGATATAACAGCAAATTCTTTAGAAGTAAGTGATGTTATAACTTGGATTTTAATTTTTTAAAAAATTGAAAATAACAGAAACAAAAATTTTTAAAACCCACCCAAACAAACAAACTAACAAAACTCTCAACCAACCCGACAATCAGGACTCATAATATAAAAGATCTGTCCCTCTCTTCTGTCCTCTCTGGGTCACAGAGCTCAGGCTTCTGCACTTTACTGGAGGTGTTTGCAAGGTTGTCCATCCTTAAGCAGACATGGAATTTCCATTCCTCCTTCCACTTTCTGTGATTTATCTCAGGGGTTCTTACTTCTGTAAATGCTGCAGTTCTTGGTCTCTCCTGGGCAATGACAATAAGTCACTCAGCTGCCATCTTAAAGCAAAGTATTATTTAAAACAAAGTCCCATTAAAGGGAGCACATCCATAAACCCAGCAGAGTACACTGGGTTTGCACAGATTGGGTTTCAGCAAAACCCTCCCCTCCACACATCTGACAAGTCACTGAATTTTTTTCACAAATCCACTGCAAGACATCTTCTTTTTATGTAAGGCTCTCATTTTATGTCACTTTTGATTAGTGCCCTCTTTTCTCAAGAAAAGCTCTTTGATTCTAGTGGGTTTTGGATTTTTTTTTAATTTTGCAGCTTGGCATGGCAGTAGTGTAGTTCAGCTTAGGAACTCAGTGGGGACTATTTTATTTTATTATGTTTTTTTTTCCTCTATGCAGCTACTGCTGCCTTTTGAGCTAGAACCTTGCATTAATTTAGGAAAATCCTGCAACTCTTTGTAATAAATTTACCCCACCATGATGTACAAATTTTTTGTTACTTCTTTCTTTTAATCCTGCTGCTTCTTCCCAGTTCCAAAGCTGATGCATCCAAAGGAAACGATTGAGTACACACTGCTTTATTTCTCTCATTAAAATCTCTAGAGAGATGACTAATTTCAATGCTGGGAAACCTTTTCCAACAACTTTAGTTTGGTAACACAAATGACATAGGCTTTCTCCATTTCTGGTACCAAAAAAGTAGCTCACACATTCTTCCAGGTTTTGGTGACAGGTCAAAGAAATGAGGGAATCTCTTTAAGCAAATGTTAAAGCCAACATTGAAGTCATGAACTGTCTGTCTCATGAAAAATAACTCTGGTGAAAAAGGGGGTTTTAAAAATTGAAAATTTAGTTCAGATAACCCATATTGCAGTGGGAAAAACTTTTTTTTTGTGTTCAAGAAGACAGGAAATCTTTGTAGCACATTCTCCTGACATAGACAGCACATCATCAGCTCAGAATAAGAAACGTTTGCATTTCTAACCCTCTTTGGTGAGTTAGAAAGTTTAAGGAACTCCATCCTTCACTGCAGAGCTGCAGCTGGCTACAGGATTGGGGAGGAAAGCCTAAAATATCATAAAATATCCCATTTAATGGATAAGGTCTGCTTGACTCAAGGTTGATAGACTGTCCTGCTATGGGTCATTTGGGCTGGGAGAATACTAATGAGGTATAATTATTTATTGCATGTGTTGTCTAATAATTATAAAGAATAATATTTAGATAATGTTAGCTTAGCCTTCTGCAGAAACTGCAATTCTTCATTGCCCAAGTGGCCAGGGAGATTAATAAAAAGCTACCTCATGCTTTCTGGCAAAGCAATTAACTCATTATAATCAAGAAGAAAACACTGGAAAACCTGAGAGCTTCTCAGCACGCACAGGGTGAGCTGGGGTGATGGGTCAGCAGGATGGGGATGTTTCCCAGAAGCTGAGCTCATCCAGCAGCACAGGTGTAACTCTGAGAACGTGTTCTGCACCCAGCTGGGGCAAGGATGGTTTGGGGGGCTGTAATTAGGGGCTCCCTCGGCTTTTCTGGTTTATTTTTGCTGTGTTATTGTTGGAGGCTGAGACATGTTGCTGCAAGCTGGGCACGTGAGGAACTTGCCCATGGAGGAACTCATGAAGGACCTGTGTACCCTGACAAATTCTGAGCTTAGATAGGTCCTAATTAATAAATACTATGCCACTCTCAGTTTCCAAGTTAATTAATGTCTCCCCAAAGTCCTGAAAGAAGCAGCTTTTGAAGTAAACAGGAACTCTCTGTCTCCATGCAGGCATTAGAACTGGGAACAAGCCTTTGGAAAATGGTTGTTCCCCTTTTGAATTCTGGTTTTCCTCTTGGGTGGTAGCATTTAGTTGGGAATTAGTAACCATATGCACAGCATGCAATCAAACACCCACCTTGGCATTATGAGCAAGGGTGTGAAATGATTTCATGCTGTGATGCTGGATGTGGAGTTGAGGGTTCCAAGATAATTCCACTTTATGGTCTTTTCCCCATCTTATTCTTTCCCCTGATGCTTCCTTCGATGTGGGCAGAAGTTGTGATGCCAGTTCCATGAGATAGGAGAAAACTTTGACTACCAGGGAGGAGGTGAGGTGATTCAAGAAAAAACAGCAAATGACCAGAAAATATGAAAACACCTCAATCATTTGCAGAATCTCGGGTATTCTTTACTGAGGCAAAAAATTATAAAATAAGACAATCAACTGTTAAATGCAAAAAGTTCCCCAGTGAAATGAAACTGTTAAGGAGTTCTCACATGTTGTGAACGCAGACTCTTCAGAGTATTTGCATTCTGCTGTTTAAAATTGCAGCTGGCCATGAGTGTTTCTCTGTTTTTTAGCTGGCAAAAATAGACCTATTTTGCTGTCAGTGTGCAAGCCTGGCTCTGCAAAGACAAAGGAATTCTTCCAATCCAGCTCAGCCAGATTAGGGATTTTTGCATGTGTGCTCTCCAAGTGCATTCCCCAGATTGGATGTTGATCCCTGCTATTAGAAGTACTGTCATATATTTATTCTTAAATGTGTCTGCCTATTTTTTGTCCAACACTGCCTTACACTTTCTTCTGAGAAAAAAAAAGTCAGTGAGTTGAAATACATGAGAATAAATACTTTCATTTCTTGGGTGTCTTTTCAAAAATTTTTTTGGCCTCACAGCAGAAATTTCTGAATATTCTTTGTGACCTGAAGAAAATCAAACTGATCAAACTTATCATTATTCACCTTATTGGAGGTCTGCCAGTGTCTCCGTAATACAGGCTGGTTTTACAGGATTCATGGATTTCTACTGTAAGTGCTCCATCCTAAAACTAAAATTTGGCAAGCTCTTTCATGGTAGCAATACTCTCTACTGCACATAAATGTTGCTTTTCTCTGAAAACTGGCAGTAATGCTGGTGAAGCTTTTCTTTTATGGCTTCTATAGATTTTTGTTTACAGATAGGTAAATTCAGTCTAAGTGCTCGGACTGCCACCTTTTTATTGCATATTTAACAAATGATTCAGACTTTATGAGGGAAACTTGCAGCTAAACTGCATTTGCATTTTGCTTTTCTACCCTCTTCCATCTCCATACTTTTTTTCATTATGGGATTGGTGTGCAGTTGTTTCATAATTACAAGTTCAGCTTTGCTGCTGCTCAAAGCTGAGGTTTTTTTCACTGTCTTGTTAATCCATTTGTCTGGATTTTCACATAATTATTATGTAAGTATTGATTGGAAACGGCTATAGCTTAGCTTTACGTGACTTATTTAAAGTAACTTTTCACACTTCATTATCATTTGTTTTTATTGCATCCTGCCTTTTACTCTTCCACATCCTGCATTTCCTCATCTGCTTGCATTTTCAGGGCGACACTGTGCATTAGGAGACCTTTGAGTTATGTTTTAAAATCTCTCCCAAAGAATATTTAAACTAAGTAAATCTACTTGATGGCTTATGGGAGGGTTTTTCCTCCTTGGTCACCATCTCCAAGACTGGCCCATGTCAGAGTTAGGATGAACTCATGCAGCAATGCTTCCATTTATGATATTTTTTTTACCTGAACAGTAAATAGTTAAAACAGATGCATATATATATTATATATACTGAAGTATATTTGTAGGCCTAACTGATTACTGAATGATTTAAAAAAGCTGTCCCTGTAATGATTTATGTGGAAAAGTTCTGTCGCTGCAGTGACAGGAGTCAGTGTGAAGGGAGGTGCATCCACATGACAAACAAGAACCTGCATAAATAAATCCCAGAAATTGAGGGGGAAATGTTCTCACGCCTCCCAACAATCCCATGGAGGCACAGGCGAGGCATCACTTGGGGACCATTGTTCTGCCTCCTCCCTGAATAAATGGGGGATTGTCCAGCCACCTTTCTTTATGAGTAGTGAACCTGTCATTAATTCTTTTTGTTTGTTTTTGAGGAAAACACTTTAAATCTCTAAGATTAGAAGTTTTGTGTCATTCAATTAATTAAATGATGCCTCTCAAGAGCCATAAACATTAAAAAGCTTCTTGGAAGCAGGCTGTGGCCCAGTCCATTGGATAAATTGATTGATTACTTCTGTGGCTATTCCTAATAATCTGTAGCATTTTTTCATTAGGCAGAAAGTTGTTTTCCTATTTAGTATGCAAACGTGGGATCCGGAGCATTCTGCCCATGTGTTATGATTTCTTTTTCCCATTATACAATCACAGAATGTGTCACCTCCCTGTTTACAAAAGAAAAATGTAAGAGATAAAATTTGTGTTTAGTAAGGATTTTGATCTCCAATATATTAAAGAAATTAAAGCCCAGGCTTGGCAGAAAATCATAAATCATGGTTATATGTTTCTCCAGAAGGATTTTATGGATGCTAGGGCAAAGATATTACCATGTGCACTCTGGTTATGTAGAAATGCCACTAGAGGCTATTTTCTTTCTTCAAAGGTGCCCTTTAAGCTCACAGAAAATTACTCTTAATAGAGTAAACATGCAATTTGCACAAAACTAACACAACGTGCGTCACAGAGAAAAAAGCCTAGTGAGAAATTTGTAATGAATTTAATCTTTCTTTCCTGCTGAGAATTTTCCCAGGTTTGTGGGGTTTTTTTTTAGTGAAGTTGTTTAAAAATGCGTTCTTTGTTTTAAATTTTCCCAAGTATTTCTGCTATTCATTTTTTCACTTGAGAGGTTATCTTTCTGGAAAGTTTGATTCTAAAATTTGCATTATATGGATTGTGTTGATAATTATACTTTTCTTCCTATATGAGATGGGTTCACTGATGCTGAGATATTTACAAATTCAGAAAGTGATTTCTATGAGTAACCTCAAAAACTCCCTTCTTTGAAAATACTTTTTTCCACTAACTGCAAACAGAAGTTATTGGGTTTTGGGTTGATTGTCATCTTCATTCTTCCCCACTCCCCACCTCCCATATTTGTTATCTTTCTTCACCCTTTTTCTTTACCCTTTTTCTTTCATCTTTTTCTCACCTTAAAAAAACATTAATAATGAAATCCTGAAAGAAAGGTACAGCTTCAGAGAGACCAGAACTAGTAGTCCTGAGAACTTAGTAGGGTTTTAAAGATATATCTCTGTTGTATGACAGAACTCAATGAAAACAGTTGTGTATTCTAAAAAAAGCTGAGGAAAATATTGGCAAAAAAAAACCCCTTCAAACTAAAGCAAAATAGTTTTTATTACTAGGGAAAGTTATATTTTGAGGAACGTGAATTTCTGGCCTTTTTGCTGTGGGAAAACATCCTTGTCCAATGAATGGAAAGGTGTGGTGGAATGAGACTTGAGAAGGACAAAGGAGGACAGGAGATATTTTTCTCTGGATCGTTCATAGTTAACTGCATAAGCAGACCACCCCGCTCCTCCCTCTGCTCTTGGAGGTTTCTTGCTCAAGAGCTCTGGGCATTTTTTCCATCTTTTGGAAGTTTGACCACAGAGGAAATGGGGCAGATGGTAAATATGAGTGAAAGGAAGGCTTGGAGACATGAAACAAATGGTATTAAATTTGATGATTCTTTAATATGGCTGATTGCATAATCAAGCCTGGAAACAGGAAAGGAGATTAATAACATGTTAATTTTTAGTGCTTATGTCCTCCCCTGTGCTCTGCTGAAACAGGAACCTGTCTGAGATGACTTCTCACAGCCTTGTCTCTCCTTTGCTTTGGCTTCCACGCATTTCCAACCCCTTCAGTGCAGTGAAGGCCTGGCAGAGTCAGACCAGATGTTTGGGGGGTGCCAATACTGTGCAGGAGAGACCTTGGCACGGGTCCTGGCTCACAACCAGTCCAGCACCTCCTCTTCTCCCCTGTAAAACCTCCAGCATCACTGCTGGAGCTAGCTGGGGATTCTGCATTGTTTGGTAAACCTGGAGCTCAGTTCCCAGCTGACCCAGTGAGGACACAAGGACACACAGGATGATGAAGAAGGAGGTTGTTCAGATTTGGTTTGAGAAACAATGGGGATCGTCTTCGCTGCTATCAAAGATTTTTGACGTTAATTCTGCCACGTAGTTCCACATCTGTTGCCAAAGACTCCTCTCCTCCCACCCTGGTGCTTGTTGTGTGTGCAGACAGCACATGCATTCAGAGCTAGACTCTGTACTATGAGCATGCATAACTTTGGTTTGGAGCGAAATATTTATTTGACCTCAGTATTATTCAGATATTTTCCCATTTTCCACGGAACCACGCTGGGTGGCTCTGGAGACCTGAGACGAGTCACTTGGGAAGGAAGTTGTCCATATTGTGAAAAAACGGTCTAGAGAAGGGGAAGCTTGGGAAGCGCTGCTGTGCAGCGATTCCCCCTGGGAGCAGTGGAATAGCAGCATCGCACGCCTGTTTCTCTGCTCTGTGTTCTGACAGGTACCCTGGGGCCTCTGATGGGCTGCAAGGACTAAAGGAAAGGTGCAAGCACGAAGAGAACGCTTCTGAAAAATACTCATTTTACGTGGCAACTTCTAGAGCAGAGCTGTAGCTTTAGTGATGGCAAAGTCAGTGTGTTCTTGTGGCCCCGCTGGTGCAGGCTGCCCCAGAGCCACGGCGGGCAGCCGAGGATGAGCGATGTAATCGGCGTTTCTCCGGCTGCAGCCTGACACTCGCAGGCTTTCAGCGCTCCTTGGCCGCTGCATTCCGCCCGGGAGAGCCCGGTGGTCGGACACGGGTGGATCGTGGCAGGCTGCAGCNGCGGCGCGGAGACATGCGGCTGTGCCTGCGCTCTGCCCCGCCGACATGGACCGCCGCCGCCGCCTGCCGCCACCGCCGCCGCCGCTGCTGCTCCTGCTCCTCCTGCTGCTGCTGCTGCTCCGCGCCGCGCTCGGCGCTGCCGGCCGTCTGAGCGCCCGCCCTGCCAACGAAGGTGAGCCGCGGCTCCGCCGGGTGACC
>VXBI01002036.1:588172-604142 GCA_013397375.1 Toxostoma redivivum | reverse complement strand
GCCGCCGCTGCTGCTCCTGCTCCTCCTGCTGCTGCTGCTGCTCCGCGCCGCGCTCGGCGCTGCCGGCCGTCTGAGCGCCCGCCCTGCCAACGAAGGTGAGCCGCGGCTCCGCCGGGTGACCCGTTTATTCCTCGTTCTTCCTTTCCGCTATTCCCTCCTTTCTTTCGTTCTCTACTTATTTTTCTTCCTTTTATTTTTTTTTTCTCCCCAATGTTTTTTTTTTCCCCGTTATCCCTGCCCGCTCCCCGTTAAGATGGTCCCGTGCGGCAGCGGCTCCTCGCTCCGGCAGCGCGGGGCTCGCCCTGGCACAGCGCGGCCGCGCTCATCGCCGTGCGGGGATGGATGCATGGATGGATGGATGGATGGATGGATGGATGGATGGATGGATGGATGGGCGGGCGGGCAGCCGCCCTACCCTCCGTACCCTCCCCCGATCGGGTGCGGGGGCAGCGCAGGCTGTGCCGTTCTCCCGCAGGGACGGGAGCCGGGAAGCGGGAGCGGCCGGGGAGAGCAGCCCCGGCTCGGCAGGTGCCCGGGGCGAGCCTCTGCCCTGCCCGGGGATAACTCCGAGCCCTCTCTCGTCTGCAGGCGTGGTGCCTGCGTTAGTCCTTCAAAACTTTAAATTAATACACAAAAGCAGCTTGCTCCCCTGTAAAAACTGCTCCTGGTTCCCTAGCGGATTTGTATCAGATCTTGTTTGTATCGGATGAGTATCAATGTGTTAAAGTTGTGTGTGTGTTTATATATGTATGTCATTTTCCGGAAAAAAAGAAGAGTGAGGGGTTTATTTTCTTCTGCTGTGTTAATTTTTAAGATGACATTTGCTGAAAACCCATGCTAGGTTTCAGGGGAAAAAAAAATAGTGACAACCAGACACTGAGAAAGTGATTTAAATACTTGAAAAAAAACCCTTCAAGACGCCTGTCCTTTCCCTATTAAGAAAAAAAAAAAAGAAAAAAATATTGAGCTTTTGCTTGCTTGCACAGTGAAGGCACTCGGCATGACCATGATGTCCAGTGTAATTATCTTTAGGGATAAAATCTGGAGGGCAAAGGTTGTGAAGAACTTCTAGCACACAACAATCATGTAAAACTCGCACCTGCTTGAGTTGGATGGTTTTGTAGAGAAGCTCAGAAACCTGCCAGAGCAATTATTTCTCCCTGACAAATAATGCTGATGTACTTATTGGTATTCTGGGTGCTTGTGTGATAAGGCAGTGAGATAACAACTTTAAATGATTTCTGGAAGGAAAAAGAAATATAGTAAGAAATAAATTAGGAAAGATGCAAACTTTACAAGTCCTGGGTAATCTTTAATCAGTTGATTTCATTGCTAGGAAATAATTACAGTACCGTTATACAAGAAGAGCAGTATGTCATCTGTTTGTATGTTTTATGTAAATTTGTTTTATATGCAGTGCTTTCTAGATTTTTTTAAATGATTGTGTCACTTTCAAACCTCCAGGCAGAAGCTATTTTTGTAAATATTGTCATCTCTCAGAAGTCATTTTCAGGAATGAAAGCAAGAGTGTGAGTAGGGGTTAGTGTTGTCTTATTAAGAGCTCCTGGGGAATGGTTGTGGTTCTGTCAGTCAGCAGAGCAGCTCTGCCTCCACGGCACTGGCAGGCAGGCACACTCTGCAAACTGAGAGTGCCTATGCCAGAAAGATGCTGGAGCATTCCAGTTTGCAAAAAAACCCCCACTTTTTGTGTCTTTGTTTCGAGTCACTGGCGCTGAGAATTGATAAAGGAGGGAAAATATTGGTGTCATACGGAATGCATGTTAAGTACACTTGCCCAAGTCAGCTTCCAGCAAATGCTGCCTCCCTTCTCTCTTCTCAGCTTCAAGAGCTTGTACAAGATGAGCAATATTTGCAAAATTGGTAGTGAAAACTACAGTAAAAATGCAGTTACTGGAGAGTAACCTGATTTTAAGTGGCATTTTTTTTTGGAAGTGTATGTTTTGCTATGCTTTTCAAAAACAGGAATACTGTCAGTTTCTTTCAAAAAAAGAGATCAACTGTAAAAGGCTTTTAAAATTTTTTTAAAACCCCATTTAGGAAAGCTCAGTAATGTTAAAATTTTTTACACTAATAGATTGGTTGTGTGAGTTCAGAAATCTTAATTATTATAATTTGCTGATTATCACTATTTGATGAACAAGTGTTAGCATGCAGCTTTAAATCATGCCAGAAGATGATGTTTTTCTCTATTAAATAATCTTTTTCTAACGTCTTCATTTACATTGTTCCAATAAATTTTATCTCAAAACTAGAGATAGATGTTTCTACATTTCTCTGGAATATTTAGAAAAGTTTCCTGACAATAAAAAAAAAAGATATTTTGGATAGCATTTGTTAATGTAGGCATGTAGATAAAAATGTTTATCTTTTTCCTTACATTTTATATTAAAGCTACTGTTGAAATTCTCCCCATAAATTGTTTAAACAACGGGTGGAACTGATTTTTGGTGTGTTTGTGCAGCTTAGTCTAACTTCTAGGGGATGTAAATGTTGCAGTGGGCACGTAACAAGAAAGAGTGTGGGCAGAGCTATCAGAGAAATAGCTCCTAAATTTATTTGACTTGAAGTAATTATTTTTCTTTTTTTAAATCCACCTTCACTTAACATTTGCAATTATGATGCAACTGATGACTTAAGTGATGACACTGTAGCATTACTCCAGTGAAAGTGGATGGGATGAAGGGAGAAAAGAAGGAAAGAGGGGCTGAAGACAAACTGCTGGCTTACTGCATTTTTTGGTGCTCAATGCATTCCTTTTTTGTCTTTTTCTTGGAGCGCTTGTGATTTTCTTAATTTGCTTCATCCCAGAGAAGTTTGATTTAGGGTTTTTTCTGGCTAAAAGGTAAAACTTTCCCCTGAGTTTGTTTCCAAACTCCCTGCTGTGCTCGTGTGAAATCTGCCTGCATTCTCCCTACTCAATCCCAGGACTCAAGGAGGTTCTCTGAAGTTCAGATTTATCTGTGTTTACTGGTAAAAGGTGTGTGCTGTTTTCTGAGGGGCAGGAGAATGTCAGGAAGATTTAACACCCAGCTTTTCCAGGTTGGAGTTTGCAGGCTGAACCCTGTAGGTGCACAGAAACCATAGGTTCTCCTGCTCCACTCTGTTGGATATTCTCTGCTTGGTGATGATTGTTTTTCTTTTTTCTCAGAAGGATGCAATTCTCTTTCTGAATAGTTCCTGCAGTATCAAGAAATCGATTGAGTTCTGTCCTTCTTTAATTTAATAATTTCTCCTCAGTCTCTTCTGTAACTATATTGCCTGCCTGAGGGTACCAGCCACCTTAATTTCACTGTTTTATAACCCATAACAGTTAACACTTGACCTAGGTCATTAACAGGATTATCAGCAAATTTGTTTAAGCTTTTACTGACAACCTGAATTGCTTCAATAATATTTTGACTGTGCAGACAGGAAACTTCTTGTAACCTCTCAATCTAGCATAAAATTAATTTCTTGTGAACACAGCTACCAAAAGATCAATATGGGAAATCTGCTTACAGTCCTTGGCTTCAAACAGTGCCTGTTTTGGGTTTACAGTAAGAAGGTTCCAATCAGTCTCTCTTTTCAGTCTGTATTGCATTTGGAGCTGCAGTTTCATCTTTTGAGCATTGATTGCCATCTCAGAACTTTGCAGAACCACACAATTAAATGCACCATTTTTATCTGACCTGGTCTCTGTTAATACTTAAAATAGCTAAAGACCATTTACTGTGCCTTTGTAGTAGTGACAGCCCTTGGTGTGGTTTTGAAAAATGTGCTGCTTGCACATGGAACAAAATTGCCCAAGCCTCGTATGTGATTTTGGGAAAGGCTGACAGTACTGGGAGCTTCTCAATAGAATCAGAAGGGGGAAATGCTTTTTAAAAATCTTACTTTGCTCTATGTCATGTATCATTAGGTCAGGGTAAGTCTTCATTTCTCCTTACACTATTCCTGCTGCTGCCCCTGGCTTGCAGTTGAGTGTTTATCTGCAGAAGAAGTTAAAAGTAGGTTTAGAAGTCTTTTAAAATTTAGTTTCAGAAAGCTCAGAGTCATGGGGGGCTAGAGGACTGTTTTTCATACAGCCGTGTCTTATTCAAAGCTTCCGTGCTTCATCCTAACTTGTACGAGTACAAATAATCTGTTACAAATTTTTACAAATAATTTATTTGACTTTATTACAAATAATAAGCATGTTTTAAAATTCACACCATGATGGTTTTAAAACCAGAAGTTGGGTAAATGCATCATTTTCTGAGAATGTTTTTGATAGTAGAGTATAAAATGTGGAGTAACTTATTTTCTTTACTGTCACTGGGCTTTTTCTTGGCTTACAGCTATTTCAGCATAGTGTATTAGAAAAATCTCTCCATTTGCTATAGCAAACTTCAAGCAGGTGTTTGAAACACAGAGATTTGCAAATAGGACACAGCAATTAATTCTTATTGCAGTTAATTTGGACACAACGTCTTTGCTGCCCAGCGAAGCACTCAGGGCAGAGAAATGGGTCAGAACTCTTTTTTCTGTACCCTCAGCTTCAGCAAAAAGGCACCACCAGATGGGCAAGCATCAAACAGATAATAGACACACCACGTTTAACAGTTGTTTACACAAAAGCTTTGCAAATCAGGAGTGAGTTCTGACTGAACTTAAATTTTTCATTCCCAGCTGGGAGGATGTATAAATTAGTTTTAATTTTTTTTTTAATTATTCTCTGCTGGAGTTAGGTAAATTGCTATTAGTATACTTACTTTTTGATTCTGTCGGAGAACTTGTGAGTTTTCCTCTAGGAAAATGTCTATAATTGCTCTTGTTCTTGTAATCCCCACTTGATGAAAGTTTAGAAATACAGATGCAGGTGTTCATTCTCTCCTTTTCAGAGCTCTGGATTTTATCACCAGTGAGGGTCACTACAGAGCTGTTACCAAATACCACGGTCCTGTTTGTGGAGTTTTATACAGAGCCTGACTTAGTGCCATAAGATACCTGTAACTCACGGAGCTTTGTAGCTGCTCTTTGATTTTTCTGTGAAAGAAAATAAAAGTAAATAAGTAACTGGAGCAATAATCATGCCTTTACTTACGGTGAAGTTCAAAGCTCTGCTCGGTGGAGCTGGTATTGAAACCCAGAAGGTAATTTTGGTACCCTAAGGTACCAAGCTGGATGTTTCCAGAGTTGTTAGATAAATATCCAGAGGTGGGGCAGAGGGTTTTCCCTAACCCCCTGCCTTTCTGAAACTTAATTCTAGCGTCCAAAGAGTGCTTTTTCTGGAATGGAACATTACCTTTCTTTTGCACTATTGGATTTGTTGAAGCATTGCTGAAAATATATTTGTGGGGAGGAAAAAATTGCCATAAGTAATGGTAGAGTGAAGTAAAAGAATTTTTTTTTGTTTACAAAAGCATCTGACTACTGTTAAGTCATACTTTTCCCTAAAAATTCACCACAGTGGGGTAACCCTTATTTCTGCAAACACTTTAGAGCGGTAGCTGTTTTTTTTAAAAAACAAACCAATCCATATGAAACTTTTCTAAACAAGAACTAAAACTTTTAAACAAAAATAGGTTAATTCAGAAGATTAGATATGAACTCCCAGGAGTGTAATTTTGGAAACAGAGTGTGGTAGCAATTTGTGGGCTTAGGATTGCGTTCCCCAGCAGCAGCCTTGTGTTTTTTAGTTTCGTAGGCGCTCGCTAAATCCGAGCACAGGTTCTCATTTTGCAGTGTGAAACAGATGCAAGATTAAAATTCAGCCCCTTAAACTGAAAGTTCCTTTCAAACTTCTGCAGTGAATGAATGAAAGAAATAAAGATGTAGAAATAAAGATAATCCTGCCTGAAAGAAAACTTGGGATGGTGACAGAAAAGTTCCAGTCTGCGAGGGTGACGGGGAGCCAGAGTGAAACACCAGCATGTAAAGCCTTGAATTTGCAGAGATGTTATTAAATCAGACATGTTGTAAGCAGAAACGTTTGTACCACTCTCCTTTTTTTTTGTTCATTTAACTACCATGTCCTGCTGTTTCAGGCAAAATATGGAGGAAAATCCCATTAATCTACTGGAAAAATATTGATGAAAGGAGAATAGCAGACCAAACGAACAGTGGTTGAAACTTGCTAGCAATTAAGAGAACAATAGGTTGAATGTTAAGGTTCAGTCAGAGCAGTTTAGTGTAATATGGTGTGGGAATGGGGCTTTTTTTTTTAATTTCCAGCTGGTTTCTCATAATGTTTTTATATCTATATTTGGATTGAAAGATTTGCATAGCATTGTTTTTTTTGTTTGGTTTTTTTTACCAGTAATTAAACCTGCTAAAGTACAGCTGCCTCACATAAGAGGACAGTAATTAAAATCTGAAACTTTTAAATTGGTACCTAAGAAGGGAGGGATTTGTAGGAAATCTAGAGTGACATGTTACTCTTTAAATAAATTAGAATTAAAGCACAAAAATATATTTTGGTCTGTGGTAGGCGTCCCACAAACTTTGTGCAGTAACAAATAACAACAAGTGACATGAGATTGCTTAATTTAGCTGCTGAGAAGTTAGAAGGCAGCTCGAGGGCGTTTGTTCTTGATTATTTTTCAGAGGTAAGGCTTTTTGAGAGATCCATTCTGGAGGGGGAGAGAAGGATTAAAGGAAGAGAATAAGTAGGCAAAGATGAAGAAAATTGGATGTGAATATTAAAAAAAAATTCCAAACTTCCTCTGATTACTGACAAAGTTAGGAACCCAGAATTCAGCCCTAACAGGCATCCAAACAGTGAGCAAAGCACAAATTAAGAAATTCCTTGCCTCCCTGAAAGTCTGAGCTTTGTTTACATTAGTAAGCTTGTGACTCTGATTTACCAGGGGTGAATTTCAACAGAGGCTGCAGTTAAGAAAGGGAAGAAGTATTTTTACCATTCTTTTTAATCCTGCTCTGACAGTGCTTTCTTGAAAAAAGAAAAAAAAAGAAAAACAAGGCAAGTTATGTCTGCCCAGCCTTAAGGCCTTTACTTTGAGACAAGTTCTGAGATGGTGAGGGTCTTAACCTGGAAAGCTTTTCTCCCTTGATTTATCTCGGAGAACAAATGTCCTAGCAGAGCTTGAGTGTTCAGCGTTCCTGGAGTACGTGGTTCCAGCTGTGGAAAATGTTCTGTGCTCACCCAAACTCTCCAAAGAAAACCCAGCTGTAGGGAAAACTCATCAGGTTCTTTATTCCCAGCACACCTGCCCACCCTTCCTCTCTCTCCTGGGCCATTTTTTCCCTTCCAGAAATCAACATTCAGCCAGAAAGAACAGAAGGCAAAGATCATATTTTTCTGATTTTGAAGGCTATATGCCCAGCCCTCTTTTTACTAAAAGCTCTTTACCAGAGTGGGGATGCTTTGACCTTGCAGATGCCCGGAAGAAAAGACAAAAGAAAAGAATTCAATGTTGAATGGCATTGCTTTTCCTGAAAGATGGCCTAGAGCTAGACAGAGAGTGTTCAAGAAATTAAAACAGGAGTTTTCCGTGCAAACCATGGAAAGAAACAGTGGAGGAGAGGCGTGAGGAACATGCTCAGCTTGTGGAATAGAATGGAAACCTGAGCCCTTTGTGGTCAGCTGGTGGAAGCAGAAGAATAAGCAGAAGACAGGGGTATGAAAGTGAATAGAGCAGTCATTTAGTCATTTACCTTTGTTATAAATATTTGTGTTTCTCACATATGGAAATAGTGAAAAAAGATGTTAGTGAGGTTTTGGTTGCAAAGGCAGCAAATGAAGTCGGGGCAATTCCATTTTTCATATGGAAAGCTCAGCACACATGTTCTGCATTAATTACCTCCATAAATTCTCTTAACCTGGCAAACAATGAAAATATCATGTTGGTGACATCACTGTATTGGAAAATAAAAATGGGTTCAGCATCTTGGTTTTCTCAGCATGACATTTGAGGAGATTTCTTATACTATTGGCATTTTACTCCTGCAGTTTGCACCATGGTGTTGAGTCATTTGCTGTGTGGGTTTATTTTATCTGTGGGGCAGCCATGTAAGGACCCAAGCATTCCATGCAAGCTGGAGATCTTTATTCATGAAGGTAGAGAAGAAAAGCTTGACAAAATCATCAGGGCACACTTGAGCATGTGGCTTTCCAAATGTAGTGCTTCAGGATTCTCAGAATCGTTTTACAATTCTTGACTTCTGTGCTTTAAACTTAGAAAAACAGAACTCAACCAAGCCCAACCCAACTCTATTTTTGTTTTTCTGTGCCCCATGCAAATAGTTATTTAAAAGCAAATTTTTTTTTCCTGAGTTGTGGCATGCTGCCAGTTGATTCACTTGGGGAATATCACAGCCTTTTTAACAAATGAGTAGTCATTTCCTGGACTTATGCTCTGGTCCCTGTCTCAAAAAATTTCTGTCCTCCAAAGGGGTATTGATCATCTGCTGTGCATTTTGTTGATTTCAGGACCTTGAATATGTTTGAACTGCGGTAAAATTTGTGAGAGCCTTGGAACTTTTAGCTTTTAGTTGTGGGTGTTGTGTGTGCCCAAGAGTCTTTTCTGTGACACTTCTTGGTGTCTGGAATTCTAGAAACTGAGTGTGCCATAGTAGATTTGGACTTCTCAGCTTGCCTTAAGTGAACTTGGACACTGACTCAACATTCATTTTCCCCTTTAAGCTGCTAAAAGTCTTCCCAAGGGGGATCTTTGTCACGCTCCAAATCTACCAGACCTTCAGAGAGCTCAATTCTGTAAAACTAGTGAATATTGGAAATTTTTTTTTTTTTTTCCCCCCAAGGAATGTAGAAGTAAAAAGAGCTAGATGTGCAGCATGGTTAAACCTTTCTGAGAAGTGCTTCTGAACTTACTAAAATGATTTGAGTAATGTTGAGTTTTGGCTAGACATAACATGTGGTGCCATTTTATGTGCCTCAGGGTTTGGGCACCTTGTGGGACTGACAAATATGACACATCCTACAAGAGACCCACTTCTGTTCTGGTGTTCTGGGCTGATAAAAGGCAGGGTTTGGCAGGGTTTAGGTAACTCAATCTCATCCGTAGTTTCTGGGGTTTTTTTCCTCTGAGAGGAGGGTTTTAAAAGTAATTTAAACTCCCTTTCAACACAGTAGCCCCCATTCTGCATTTGCATATTTAACATGGTGCCTCAGTGATATCAGATTTAATGCCAGAGTGGTGGAACGGAACAAGATCTGTAGGATTTGTGTTTGAATGTGAGTTCAGCTAAACTCTAATTCAGGTATCCTGAAGCTTTCTGCCTCTTGGTTTTTGTAGGAGGTACTGGAAAAGGACCAATTGGAACTGTTCAGAAAAAATGCAAAGAAGCGAAGGCGGCACAGTAATTTGGAACCCATTAGGTTAATCCATTTTTAATTTTTATATCCTTGTCTTAATGAAAAGAACTGGCACATATCAACTTACAGGAAATAGCCTAATAAAACTGAAACCTTATTAGGCCCCTTTGATAAACAGTGCATTCCAGCCCACCACCAGTCATATGTTTTTGCATACTTGGAAATTGAGCTTTGTGCCACTTTAACAATATCAAGAGAACGCTCATGTTTCAAAGTAATAAAAAAGAAATAAAAATCTGTTTTGCCTGTGTTCATCACTGAGAATGGGTGGATGGTTGTCCATTTTCCACAGGCAGGCTCCATACTTAGCAAAAGGAGGAAGACCACTGGAGAGCTTCCACTTAGCATGGAGTGCAGGTGATGTTTTTATTTATAGGCATTCCCTCCTTCATGGCAGCCTTTTGAGAGAAACCTGCAGTGAGGGGTTGCTGCTGCTTCTTTTTCAGCTGTAGGAAAAGCTGAGGTATCTAAATCTGGCCTCAGACACTCTTGGGGAGCGTGTTTGATAAGAAAAGTAAAATCTGGGAGGAGGAAAATTAAATTCTTCCTCTTCAAAAACTGCAGGAAGCCGCCATAAAATTAGAATTTGCCAAATCATCCAAATTGATGGTGGAAGCTTTTATGTTCTGCGGAAGCAATAATCTCTAGGGTAATTTGACATATTTTGCTAGCTTTTTGTCTGTTCATCTGATAATTGTGACAAAATCTCTTAATTTTGGAAAGTTTTTGCTGCATATTTAAATGAAAATAAAGGAGGCTTGGTCTTTCCAGTCTTTTCTGCAGATTCCTACGTTCAGTATTGCAGCAACTGTTTTTCTAAAATTAATTTTGTTTTTTGTTTGCTTGTTCATCCCTTGCCCCCACCCTGGTGGAGTGCTTCAGTCAGGAGTTTGACCACAGATTGAACATGACAGTTGCCAAATTTGGAATGTCCTGCACAAAATCATGTTTGCATTGTGCAGTGTCAGAGCACAGGCAAGGAGGGCTGAAAGTGCAGAACTCACAGGGCTGTGCCTCTCTAAGGGCTGCAGCCTGGATTTGGGAAAGAGTTTTTTAGATCATTTTCTTCTGAGCAGTGCTAACATCTTCACTAAAATATTTGAGGGGGAATGCAGGACCATAAAATCACAGGAGACCCAACTTTTATTATTGAGCAAGCAGCAAATCAGGCTGCTTAAAACCAGGCTTCACTGTTGGACACCCTTTTTTATTTGTTGTCCCTTCCCAAAGGTTTCTTGGTCTGCCTTAGCTGGTTTCAGCATGGTTTAGGCAACATCAGTGTGATAACAGATCTTAGCTGGGAATTAAAATTGCGTCAAGGCACAACTTTGGCCGTGCCCAGAATAATCCAAGACACAAAGGTGATCTGCTGCCACTGCAGGGGCAATGGAGAGTTGGGAAGACTCAGATCTGTGTTCATAGATGGGTGAAAATATAGGTGCAGGCCCCCTTTGTCAGGAAGGGTTTGCCATTCCAAAAATGTACATCAGGCTTTGTGCTGACTCCACTCTGTCCCACCCCAAAACCAAGTTCTGGCTGACTTTCTGCCACAGAGTATTTTCTTTGCTGCTTGGGATTATATGGCACATTTCAATTAGACATTCACCTTCTTTTTTTTGTTTTTTGGTTGAATAGCAAATGTAATTTTTCCCATTTGTTGGTATTTTTCAATAACTAACCAGGGTATTTATAAACTGATAGTTTAGATGCCAAACAGGAAAAGACAACATGGTGTTGTGAGGTTTTTTTGTGCCTTTTTTTTTTTTTAATATTAATGGAAAATGTTAATTAGCCGAAGAAAAAAAATTATGTATCTTTTGGCATTGACTATTGCTCTGTATTTTCTTTGTAAAGAAGACAATTTGGAAATGCTTTCCACTGGTTATTTGTTGTTTGTAGGTGGTTCTCTAAATATTGCAAGTTGCAGGACAGTGTCTCCTAGCAGGCTTTCCTCCTCATTTCCTCAGCAGCGAGGGGAATCCCAGAGTGATTCTACCTGGCACAAGATTTGTTTGTTTATTTTCATTCTTGTGGGAGGTATTTGTGCTGTATTCAGTTCATTGTAGCAGTTATTACTCTATGTGTTTCTGGAAATGCTGCAGCTTTCCTGAAGTGTTCAGGAATCACTTCAGTTTTAGGGTTCTTTTCTTTCCCTGACATCATTCCTGATGAAACATGCTGTTAGTGAGCCCTGGACCATCACTCCCAAATCTGGAAGCAGTTTTTGGTAGCACGAGTGTCATATTCCACCCAGGCCTCCATTCATCTTGTGCTTGATGCCATGAGAGGGAGAATGAGGGAGCTTTGTGTTCCACATCCACATCCCCACTCCAGTTCTGGGAAGAGATTTGTTTTACCCCCTGGAAATCCACATGGAAGGAGATGATAATGCTTTCTCTTGTGGCTGTGCATGGGGAAGGCCAAGAGAATCAGGCAGGATTCTTGTTCTTAATTGGCATTTTAGGGGTGTGCTGCATTGGCAGAAATACTGCACTGTAGTGTGGGTAGCAGGGCTGTTGTACAGGAGGAGCAAATCCCTGAAATTCAGAGTCAGAAAACATGGCTGCTCATTTTAGTACCAGGAAAGTCTCCTTTAGAATTACCACTACCTTTAAATCAAGGTAATTAAATGATGGGAGCCAATGCAGGACACTAAGATAGCTAGACAGCACTTTATTTATTTACTTCAAGTTGCTTTATGAGACCTCCTCTGTGTCTCCTCAGCACAACCAGGAATCCTTTCCAAGGCATTCTGTTGGAAAGAATTGTCAGTAGCAATGAAACTGTTCAGCTTTTTTAAGAGTTACCCCTGGTAACTTGCTGGGCAACCTCCGAGGTTTTTGTAGGAACCAGCTGAGTGATGGTCACAGTTTTGCAGGAGGACTTGGTACAAAGAGAGCAAATGAGTTATGTGGGGAACTCATAAACTTTTTTCATCTAGTAAATACATGGCTATAAGTGTTTGTAGGATATTTAAGTATTGGATTTCATTTAACTTGAATTGTATGTGAAAAAACAAATGAGGAGCACACTGAAAAATGCCTGCCAGTGAGGATCTGACTGAGTACATCTTCATGAACCACTTCACAAAATGGACCTGAGCAAATGTTGTATTTTACACTGTTGTTACACTAAAGGATCTATTAAGATTAAAAGAAGTTGTAATCAGTTAATGTAGGAATCAAGTGCTTGTGTGAAGTTTTACAGTTTTACTTTTTACCTAACTATCCAAATCCATGAAAAAAAAAAAACCAGACAATGAATTTCTGACCCATTCTTTATGTATTTCTTATGTCTTAGTATAGGGAAATGCTATTTTCTCCTCCAGTTTCCAGATTAATATGTAGTCTTAGAACATACAATGACAAAATGTACCATTGCTTCTCCCAGTCATTTTTGTCCAGAGACCAGGATTGCATCTTCTAAGTTCTGTATTATTGTTGTCTCTCTGTCAAGGTGTGCAGCTCTCTTGAAGTCACAGGGAAAATGAATGTCCTAGAAGCTTTTATCAGGAAGAGGAAGGTTTTTTTTTTGTTTATTGATGTAGATAAAACAATGCTATTGTTTTCTTATAAAGGAGGGTATAAGTGCAAGGGGAAACATTTTTCCCACATAGACAGTAGAGCAGCTCAGTCATGGCAGTGTAGCAGTGCATATATATCCATACAAAACACAAATATGTATGCACATAAATGTAGAAAATATGTATATTTATGGTTCTTTACAGCACAGTCTTATTTCTAATACTCTACACCTGTGTCTCTTCTGTACATCCTAATTAACAGGAAAAATAATGCCTTCAGAGCTCTCTTTTTTTTAAGTGGTGTCCAAAATTAAACAGCAGTTAAAAGGAAAATGATGAAATAATGCAAATAGCTTAACTCAGATGATTCACAGATATTCTCCCTCTTTTTTTTTTCTGTTTACTTAGGGCACCAATGCCCAGTACTGGTTCTAGGGGCAGTGACACCCCTTCAGGTTAACAAACACAAGATGGAGCTGCTACAGTGGCCACCTCTAATAGATCTGTCACTGTCAGATGTTAAAATGTCCTAGCATATACTGAGATTTATTTCATTGCTCATTACCATTAATTTCCAAACTGAAGGGGAAAAAAAAAATAAAGGAGAGGTGAGGGGTGATGAACACACCCAACAAAAGTTCAGATTGCAGATAATAAATATTACAGTGTTGCCATACTGTGTATTAATACTTCATTAGTTTATATTTATAGTCTGTTTTCTTTTATACAGTATTTTTTATAAATTCACCTGTTCTGCTTCATGTTGATAAAGAAGTGGTTACTTGGGGAAATGTGTGATCAAGCACTTGGAGACTGTATGGCCAAGAAACTAATTTATTTTTGTGCTTGTAGGAAACAAATGCCAAAAGAATGTCCTTTAATCTGGATGTCTTTATTTTAAATACCCATTGTCTCTAAAAGTAGGTATAAACCTACTGAGATTTGATTGACTGGAAAATGCGTGTCAAACTGTTTACAAATAAAATTTTCCTTCTCACACTGGAAATTATTGCATGGCTCAAAAAAAACCAAAAAACAAACCCCAGCAAGATTAGCAATCAGTTGATGGCTCTCTTTAAAAGCAGCTTTGTCTGAACTTGTAACGTTGTAAATAATTACTTTTGTATCTAATGTGTTACACATGACATTTAGAAAACACTACTGTGAGACAATTTGAGAACAAATTAGATCAGAAGGAAGAAAGAGCTGCAGGAAGGACTTTAATCAGCTTTCATTATTTATTCCTGTATTCTGAGAAAATTGTAGATGCCAAATACATGCCTTTTATCAAATAATGATTTAAATATTCAGATCTCACCATTTCAGTCCGATGCAGTGACCCAAATTTCAGGCATCCGAGGGGAAATGCTGTGGTTTGTGCAGCTGATAGAAGAGTTCTGTTCCCACCCCCTGCTGCAATTAATTTTGCCACTGATCCATTGTTTGTTTTTTGTCACTTTTCTGGTTTTCAGAAGTTGCCCTGTCTGCTGTTCATAGTGTTTTAAGATGATCCTTTTCATTTGTCTATCTTTTTCTTCTGTGTAGCTTCACTGCCAGGCCACCTGAACAAATCAACTTCTCACAGGGTCCTCAAATAAATACAGCTCTGGGTACGGGTAACTGAGGCCAGCTGGGCAGAGGCAAAAGAAACTCACTCCTCTCCGTTGTGTCTTCTTTTGTAGTTAATCTGCTGGATTCAAAAACAATTCAAGGGGAGCTGGGCTGGATCTCCTACCCGTCACATGGGGTGAGTTCACTGGAGTGTGAAATGGCAAAGTGCTGCTACAGACCAATGTGCTATTTAACCATTGTTTCCTCTTCAGAGGACACCGTGCAGTAAGCCTGGAGATGCAAAAATAGTCTGCTCTGAACTTGCCAAATGTGGCTTACATAGTTGTGGAGCCTTCTCTTTAGAACACCCATCCCACTGCAGGTAAACCCCAGGAAGGGCTCATTCCTAGGGGAGAAACATGAAAGAAGGAGGTGCACTGAACAACAGCAGCAAAAGTTCTCTTTAGGTGCTGCTCTTTCTAAAAGTGTGTTTCTGAAAGAGTTCATGGCTGTGCTTCATGGTGTTACTTGCTAATTTGTTCAGATGGAAGTAGAGGAAGGTGAAAAGTATGTGGACGTAAGCAGATGATTGTAAGTACTTGTTTGTAACTTCTGTGCTGAATTGCTGCTGAACTGTTCAAGTTATGAGTTCAAGTATTCTGAAATACCCAAATAATGTTTTGGAGGTGGTTGGTGGTTGTTTTGTTTACTTTGTATCCAGATCCAATGAATCCAGGCATTCTATTGGAAGATTTAGAAGTGCAGTCTTAAAGCACCTGTGCTTTCCTATTTGCTAACTCCATCATTTGTACATAATTTTTGCGAGCAGACTCCTTTTAAAAATGTCTTGGTAACATAATATTGATGACTAAATAGTGCATATCTGTCTAGTGGAGCTGATATGTGTTCACTCCCCACTTCCATGTCTGTGGAATGTGTATTTGTGTGTACGAACATCTCATTGCTCTCTTTCTGCATTACATCGTGCAGATATGCAGGATGGCTCTTGCATTCCTGCATTCTGTTTCCCCAAACACACAAAAAAAAAACCACTTGGCAGGTTGAACCCTCATGTCCAGAGCTACTCTTGGTCTCAGAGGAGGCTGAGCCTTCAAGTCTTTGCTGAAAGAAAGCACCTATGAGATTTTCTTTTGCTGTTCTTTCAGGTTTTTTGCAGCTTTGGGCAAGCTGTTGATTCTCCTTTATCAGTTTTACAGAATCAGTGTTAACAGTGCCTTTGAATCTCTGCCTTATGGGATTCCTTTGCTAATGTTTAACTTGTGCCTTCTTCATATTAAGCATTATGCAGGTGTTTAGCAGCATTTAAGGATGAAGGTTTGGTTCATTTCTTGAGTTTATTCATGGATCTCTCTCTGGCTAAAATTGTTCCATTCTCATGGGAGAGAAGTGGGAAGAGGGTTCAGATTTCTTCCTAGTGGCTTTTTTTGCTGACTTTTCCCAACAAGAAATGTCTCTAAACAGGATGTCCAAGAGGGAACTTTCCAGCAATTTCTAGCTCATCAGGGAATTTTTTTGTTGTTGTTTTCACTTGCTTTTTT
>VXBI01002036.1:567755-588124 GCA_013397375.1 Toxostoma redivivum | reverse complement strand
TTTTTTTTTTTTTTTTTTTTTTGTGAAACCTTTCTCTCCCAGCTCCCACTGCTCCTCTGCTTTGCTCTGCTGCTCTGTTCAGCTCCTTGCAGCTGTGCATATCTGCTGCTCTGCTCCCTGCAGCTGTGTCTCTCCTGTCTTGGATGCCTAAAGCAGTTGGTACGGAATGATGCAGGGTATCATGGGGGCTATAAGGAAAACAGATGTGCTGCTTTACCCCACCAAAAAGGGCCCCCAGATCTGTCAAGGCCAATTTTATTGGCTTCTGCAAGTTTTTGTCAGGTAAATCCAGCCCAGCTTGTTGTTTGCGTGTGTTTGTACATGCTGTTCCTATTTACTGCCATATCCTGGGATATGGAAGCCAAAGTAAATCATGGAATTTCACTGATGTTCTTACAAGTTAATGAAATTCTTCGTTAAAAATCGCGTGGCAGTAAATTAATGTAGATCGTATGCTGTGACTTTTTTTGGAAGAGAACTGAGGCTCTAGACTGTAGTCTTCAAAATACCTTGAAGTATTTTCAGCTTACATATTGAAATATAAATGTAAAGTATAGAAATAACAATGTTTATCCTATCCCACTTGGCATATTGCTGTAAAATGGTGACAACTTGAACATCGTGTGAGAGAGGCGCCTTCTTCTTACAACCCTTTATTTATATAGTCAATTAATTAAACCCGGTAAATATGGCTGTGTCTGTCTCTGAGCTAACTAAAATATGAACTTAAACTTCAGTGGAAAAACATTATAATAAAGATGTCACATCATATTGAAAGATTGCTAATAGCAGAGCAGTGATTTACAAGGTAAAGCTGATAGAGCTGCACTGGAGGCTGTGACTCACAAATGAGAATATTGGTGTTGTGCCAGCTCCTCTCGAGCGTGCAGCAGTGTTCACATAAATGTCAGTACACCAAAGCTGGTGACTTACAGAGTTTTTAAAAATAATTTAACTGAAGTGTTTAACAAACCTCTTACTAGGTTAATAATTTTGTCCTGTTGATACATGATATTGATTGATTTTTCTGGCAAAATGACCCAAATTGCTTGGCTCTTGTTTCCAGCATTCGAGGGTTCTTCTTTATTCCTTTAAGTTGCCCTCGACTTGGGCATATGTAATAATAGCTTTCCAGAAATTCCTGAATATTCATGTTAAGGTTTGTAGCTCATTTGTATTCAGAGGTTTGTGTGTCCCACATGAGCACACTGTAATGGCAGTGGTTTAGACTCTGGTGAGTAGTATCAGCCTGGAAGAATGTGATCTCTCCTTGAACCATCCCACACAGCCACAGCCTTGGTTCCAGGAACCCTGATGTGGTCAAGCTCATAAAAACCCCCTCAGCACAAAGCATTGGTCCCTTCAGATAGCAAGGCACGAGAATTAAAAAATATAATAGCAGGTTTTGCTGATGCTTGAGCATGATTGGCAGCAGCCACAAGGCCTGTGTCCTGTGCCACCATCCCCAGCACCTGCCCAGGCAACCTTTTTGTGATGCCAATCAGTCAAACCCCAGCTCCATTTCTATAGGTTTCATTAAAAGGGAAAGAAAGAAGAGCTACTTACTCTGTGCAGAGTATATTATTGATATGCTGATTAAGCATAATGCAAATGATCATTAACCGTAATTCACATAAATTACAGCAGCACAGATGTTGGGGGTTGGGAGGATAAAGCTAGTCACTTTAATAATATACAATAGAAATGTGATGGATAATTCATACAGGACAAAAGGAGTACAGTCTAAACGCTGCTCTGCATATTCATGGGAGGAATTGTATTGGTTTCAGCATCATTATTTTTAGGGAGAAAGATGTATCTGACTCCTGCTCCATGTCTTTTTTTGTGAAGTTTGAAAAAATAAATATATTCGTGACATAATCTCAGTCCATCGTTCTGCAGTCACGCAGCTTGTGACTCAGTCTTTATGTGTTTATTAGTCAAATTTATGGACTTGAAATTTTTGGTCATGTTTTTTTCATGTAGTCAGTAGAAAAGTAACAGAGAAATCACTCTTAGCTTGTTTTGTTTGTAGCTACAGAAGGGAATGCTGTGGCATTTTTTTACTGTCATGTAGAAGATAATTGTTATAAAAAGAAACCAAGTCAGGAAAAACACACCACAACAGAAACAACTCTAACAAAAAAAAATACCCAACCTCATTGAGTTCTGTACATGGCTAAAGTTAGTAAAATGCAGACAATATTTAAAAGACTGATTGGAAAAAATGATTGACAACTTTTTAAATCCCTGAGGTTCTTCAGAAATGTGAGATTTCTTTGAGAGCTGGCCATACCTTTAACTTTTGGGCACTTAGTTTGAAATCTGGTGTGGATAACTTGGCTTTTTCTTAGTGGTCACTCTGGTCATTTGAACAAATTGAGGTGATCATTCCAGTAATGGAAGCTGGTTTATCAGTAATTGAGGAGAAAAGGGCAACATTCCCTACTCCTGTAATAGCTGGTGTTGTGCTGGCCAGGCTAGAGCCTGCGTGACTGAGATTAATGAGAGTTTTTCCATCAACCAAAAATTGGGTTAGAATAAAAAAAAAATCCAAGCAAAAGTGAGGAAAATGCCTCCTTTCTTATATTTCAAAAGCCTGAAAGTAGTTTGTCACATTAGCCTGCCTTGCTGCCTACCCAGGCTGCTGGCAGCCTTCTTGGTTTCATTTGTTCTGCTTTCTATGGTTGGCTAATGTGTGGCACTGTAAAAATTTTTGGGACTTTTCTTTTTGTGGGATATCATGGACAGAGTGACTTCAGAAGAGCCTGACATATAAGCATTTGGATGTACCTTGTGACTAGGTGAAGGTAGAGGAGAATTTGTGCAGGGTACATCCTGGCTCTGATGAGGGTGCACTCAAATAAACGATGTTCAAGAATCAGTTGCTCAGGCCACTGTGACTGGAAAGTTTCTCTGTTAAGGCAGAAGATGTTTTAAATTTTAATAAGTATTTCCATGAGGTTTGTTTTCCTGCAGCTTTGTGTCTTGCTGTTAATTGCATCCTGTTCCGTGGAAGGTTTGGATTTTTTTTTTTTAAGGTCCTTAATACTGGTGGGTTTCCTTGTGTCATGCTTCAGCCTTCCTCTCAGCTGGCACACACAAAGTTTTTCTTCTTTGCACAAGCCTCACATTTTCATATCACTGTGAAATCTCAGGGCAGCTGAGCTGCCAAAAACCTTCAAAACTGGACAAAAAAAATAGAAAAATTAATTAAATGCCTCATTTTAGGTTTTTATTGATGTTGATTGACATCTTAGCCTGTGTTCACTTTTTGTCTGACACCAAACTTGACAACTAAGCTGTACTGTGTATAAATTGGGCAGTGTTGCTGAAATTACTAAGTGTTTGTGAAAGTGAGTGTCTAAGTAAACCCAGTGATATAAAACAATTGGTATGAGACAAAAGACTGAAACTTAAAGATATCTTTGTAAAATAAAAAGTTAAGTCGTTGTTTTAAAAATGAAAACAATAATGTTATGCTATATACTTTTTCCTATCCATTAGCAGTGGAATTTCCTTAGTACTTGTTGAAACAATGTGTTCTGTTAAAATCAAGATTTATCTGTTTTGCCTGAGCTCTGGTCTCCTTACAACCTCATACTGTTACCCTGCCTTCCACAATTTGTGTATCATGTCTGAAATGCAGGCAGGCTACTGCCATGATTGCAAGTCAAATGAACCACTTGGGATTCTGGTTTTGTGATTCACAGACTTTGTTTCATCTTACAATGAGTGATTGATTGGGAAAATATTTTTTTTTTTGTTAATATGCTAATTTTTTTCACTTCAGTATGTGCTTTTGGGGTACACTGAAAGTGTATTTGTTTCAGTTGATTCTCATTTTTTCAAAATAGTGAAAATTTTAAAAAACAAGAGCTTTCATAAGTTTTGCCTTTTACCTTCAGTTTTCTGTAATCAAACATGTGCTGTTTCTCATTTTTAGACTTCTTGTTTTCTTCCTGCTGGAATAAAACTCTCTGAATGTTCTGCTGTAAAGTGAATGATTTTGCTTTGGAGAGGGACAATCAAAAATCTGCCCGATTTTTAAATTTTTTCAAGTGTCTTCATTGACTCTCAGAACCTTGAATCAGAATGCTATGGTGGTTTCTTCAGTATGTGGGTGCTGCTTTTACACAAAATCTGAATTAGTAAAAAGAAAACTATTTATATTGTACTTTTTTCCCCTTTCTGATAATCTTTCTTGTAGCAATATCAAGCTATGAGATAGGCCAGATAAAGATGTTAATTCTGAGAATATTGTTATATTCATGACTGATTTTGAATAAATGTGAGTTTTGTTGGTATTTTCAGAAGCAGTGTGTAAGTAGTCAGTGACAATGTATTTTTGGAGTATTTTAGCTGTTTTGTCTTGTGTTTCATCTGTGTACTGTTTTCTTCTGCTTTTATTACTTAGTTCTTTAAAAGGGACGTTTAAATAAAAAAACTTAAGTGGAGTTGACTAAAGAAATAAGGGAAATGCTTTGGGGAAAAAAAAGAGATTAAACATATTACTTCAGAATTTTATGCATCCCTGGTCTTGTTAGGAATTGTTACTAGACAGAAATGCTTTCCTTTTTAAAATGTGGAGCACTGTAATATTCTCAAGATCTTTTTTTTTTATATAATTGTAGTCTGCATTGCATTAATTTGAAAAATTCAATGTAATCATAATGGTGCTGTGTACATTTTTAGAACAGCTTTTAAGTTGATCTAAAGTAGAAACTGTGCTAGTTTCACTGATGATTATTATTAATGGAGGAAGGCTTTTCTTTTTTTCTACTTTTTTACTGTGTTACTTCAAATTATGACATTTCTATTAAAAAAATAATTATAACTCCAAGAAGGAAAAAATACAATAAGGGCAATGTCCTTATACCATATTTTATAATGGAAAATATGGACACTCTCCCTGTATTTCATTAGCCTCATCAGCCCTTTTATTTACTGGTAATCAGATTGCTGAATGTTGGATATCAGTTTTCTGTGGTTTCAAATAAAATGAAAAAAAAAAAAAGAGCAAGTTTTGGTTTTTGTTCCAAGAGTTAAATAAAGATCTTATTTAAAATTGGAAATGTAGACACTTCAGCTTCCAATTTTCCCTTTTAACTTTCAAAGCTTAGAAGCAGCATCATTCTCCTCATGGGCAGAATTTTATTTCTGTCAGCATAAATCCAGGCCATTTGTGAGAAGTCCTCTCAAATGGTCTCATCACCACGAGGTATTTTTCATTTTGTAAAGAAACGCTTACTTCATAATTTTATTCTTTTGTGCTGAATTTATTTGCATAAACCAGAACAGAACAAAGCAAATACAGGAACTGTCATGAAATGCAATATTATTTATCACAGGAGCACACTGCAGTCGGCTTTCAGAGTGTTTTTATAACATCAAGTCCACAAGACAAGCAACTCCCGTCTCCAGTTAAAAATGCCCATAAATGTTTTCTCCTGATAGCTTTGCTGTGGTTACATTTATGGTCTCAATAGCTTGGGTAGGTAGTTTATTCTGGATTTTAATTCCTTTTTCCCCAAATATCTGTAAGCATTCGGTGTGAGACGACTGAAAGAGTATTTTTGTTTTCTGCGGTGTGGAGTGCTGTTAAAAGCAATCGGGCACGGCGGGCGCTGCTGCTGCGCAGGGCGATGGAGCCAAACTCGCTGGGCGTTCCAAGGCAGGGCTTCATCCCCCTCTTTGCCCAGTCTTTTAGAGCTGTTTGTGACCATACCAGAGGGTTGTGTTCATGAATTTCCTGGTTTCTGTCATTTCTCCGGGCTGTACGCAAGCCTGGCCGCGGGCGGGGCGGGGGGGGCGGGGGCAGCGCCGGCGGGGCTGGGCGCGCTTCCCGGGCGGGGANGCCGGCGGTGCTGGGAGCGCTTCCCGGCCGGGAAAGGGACATTCCTTGTCCTGAAGTGTCCTGTCCTGTCCTGTCCCTGCTCTGGCCAGCCTCACCCCATGGTGCCCTGGGGCACCGCTAGCCCTGGGCACACCGCGGCACACGCAGGGCTCGGGCAGAGCGGTGTGCGGTGCTGCTGATGAGGAGGAGGAGTATGGTAGGAGCATGAAGCGCCTCGCTGCTGCCGCTGGGTGCCCTGCGGGAGGCGGACAGGCTTGGTGGGGAGCTGGGACAGCGTCCCGATACCGCAGTGCCCAGCGGGGATGTTGGTGTTGGTGTCCTGCCCCGGCGGGGCTCAGTCCGCACTGCACAGCACAGTCCGGCCTGGCGAGCCCCCTCATCCCGGCTTCCCCCCCCCCCCCCTCCCCCCCCGGCGGNGCCCCATCATTCCGGCCTGGCGAGCCCCCTCATCCCGGCTTCCCGGGCCCCATCATCCCGGCCTGGCGAGCCCCCTCATCCCGGCTTCCCGGGCCCCATCATCCCGGCCTGGCGAGCCCCCTCATCCTGGCTTCCCGGGCCCTATCATCCCGGCCTGGCGAGCCCACTCATCCCGGCTCCCATCCCCGCTCTGTGTCCCTGCAGCAGGGACCGGGATGCCAGACCAGGATGCTGTCCCGCATCTCCACGATTTAGGCTGCTCTCTGTCCCTCGGGATAATCCATGCAGCTGCAGGCCCCAGCGGGTGTTCTGGTCCTTGGTGCCGCTGGTTTGGTGTTGGGAGCAGAAGGTATCACGGTGAAACTCGTGTTTTATATTCTGCTTTTAATCAGCGCTGAGCTGGGTGGAGGCTTTGTGGTGCTCGGGGTGTAGATACCATCTTAAACATAATAAGGTGATGACATGTCAGAGTTTCACCCCGTGACATCTGGCCACTTCATCTGCGGGTTGGTTTGTCCCGCCTAGCTGCCATTTCCCAAACTTTATTTCTAGCTGTTGGGTTTCCAGAGGCCCCAAAGGGCAGCAGAGTGGTTGGGTTGCTGGTTGTCTGCTAGCACAGCACGGGGGATGGATGGATGGATGGATGGATGGATGAGAGCTGTGGTTTGTGTGCTCTTACAGTACACAAGCAGGGCCAGTCAACACCATCCTTCCTCAAGAGCCTGACAATTGATTTTAGTTGGACTCCGGGGGGAAAAAAAAAATCGAATTGCTGTGTGTTCGTGTTTTTAAACAAAATAAAAGCCTAACCCCAAAGTGAATCTCTTAAATCTAGAGGAAAGTTTCTGTTTGCAGTAGCTGAAACTTAGTTTCTAAATTGGGTGTCTAGGTTTATATGCTGCACTTTCTGAGTAGAAAGGTAGGAATTAGTATCCTATATCAGTTGTTTATCTTGGAATGTTAAAGGTAGCTTTTGACCACTAATCCTTTAATTAGTGCCTGTTCAGACTTCATTGATATCAACAAAAGCATTATGGTGAATTAAGCTGGTTTAAGTTAATTCACCCAAAAGTTATGGCTGATGGGAGAGGGTGATAGTATTGGTTATGAGTCAGGCTGCAGAATGGCATAAATCAGAATCTACTTTTCACTTGGAATCTTCATATTAAAATGTTGTGCTGAAATGAGTCTTATTTTCAGAGTTGTAGATTACCAGAGGCAAATTAAAATGTTGTTTAGGAGAGACGCCAGGAGGCCATTTACTCCATCCAGTCCCCTGCTTGGTGCAGGATTATTATTAAGGTTCTACCAGGTCGGCAGCTTTGGTTTTGGATAGTGGAATCTGAGGTTGGAGATAAAACAGCCTCTCCAGGCAGCCTGTTTCAGTGCTTCTAGTGGGTAGAATTCTGCCAGATACCTAACCTGAATTTCTCAAGACACATTTTGTGGCTGCTTTCTCTTCTTACACCATCTGCTGTTACTGAGGAGACTTCGTGTTAACTCCCTTTCAAGTTGTTGCAGTCTGTAATGAGATCATTCCTTAGCTTTTTTCTTTTTACAAGACTGAACAATCCCTGTGTCTTTGTATTTGTCCTCTAACTTGGTATTTAACAATCCTATTAGGTGTGATGCCATACTCACTGCTATCCTGGCTTCCTTAATGGGGAGGCTTATGTGGAAAACCTCTAGTAGGATGGTCGAAAAATATCCAAGAATGGGGTGAAGTAAGGATGTAGGTGCTTTATCTGTGTAACTGATCAAGTGTTTCAGTCTAGAAACACCTCACAGCAGCACTGCAGTTTAGTTTACATTCCTTTTACAACCCAGGGATTTAACAAGTATAAGCTAAATGGGTTCTGGAGGGATTTTTTGAAAAGAAAGCTAACAGCATAGTGTGGCTTATTTCTTCACAACTCCTAAAAATTAGAAGTCTGGCCTTAAACTTGTGATCAGAAAGCTCTTATAATAAGAGAAATGTGTTTCTCTGAAATCAAGACTTCTTAAATAGCTCTTTTCATGATAGCAAAATATCTTAATATTGTATTTTCTGCTCAAAAGGGAGATTTTGTCTGTTTAAGATTCAGTAAGAGAAGTGCTTTTTGGAAATTGAGTGTTTTGGGGTTTGTTTGTTTTGGTTGGGGTGGGTTTGTTCGTTTGGATTTTTGTTTGTGGAAGTTTTGTTTGTTAAAAAAACCCAAATGTTTTCTGTGGGTAAACAGGATAAAAAAAAATGGAGCTGAGGAAATAATGGCAGCTGAACTGAAGGTGAGAGCTCTGGGTATTGTGATATTAAACATTCAGATCTGTGTGGAGAGATGTCAGGTGTGAGGGTGAGTGAAAAATCAAAGAGTGAAGTCTCCAGAAAGCAGCCTGGATTGAAATTGCTTATGGAGCTGTTTGTGCTGCCTTCCATCTGGAAGGCTTGGAGCTTCTTTCCCATGTGACAGTAGGGAATAAAGATGCCACAACAACCTTCATGTTCCAGAGAAAAGACAGGACCCTTTGGCTTCTTTGAGAGGTAGAGACCTTGGGTTAACTCCTGGCTTCCCTGAGACTCTGACTTCGTATTTCAGAGGTTGATTCAGTGACATTTGTGCCTGTCACCTGTTCAAAACTCTGCCTTTGTCTATCTCTGTAAACACTCTCTCAGAATCCAAACAAATGGGATTCTCACTTTTATGCTTTTCATAAGAATTAAAACCCCAACCAGAGCTCCAGAAGTTAATTTTCTTCCTGTCTGTGTAGTTTGATACATCATGTGCAGTGCATTCCATCAGACTTATGGGATGTGTAACCTGGCAAAGCAAACACTGCTACTGGAACTTGAGCGTTTATGTTCCCTGATATCCTTGTGTTACCTGTTTAACTTTCACTAATATTTCTGTGACACTTTATTAATAAACATCATGTATCCGTGATGGTAATTTAATTTTACTCTGAAACCTGGTAATAAATGTTTGAACTGCAGAGCATTTCTGTAGAAGTGTTTTAGCCTGGAGAAATATTTAGAGGAGAAGCTGAGCTGCACTTGTGCTGATGGCACCATATTCAGTGGTGTGTATTCAGAAGTAAATGGTTTTCAGATTAGAACATCCTCTTACAATGAAAACATCCAGAGGGTGAATGTTAATCAGATCTTGTAGAAAAGTGCTGTGTGGATGAAGGACAGGCAGAGGTGGTGAGGTAATGCACAAAATAAATGTGCAGCCCAGGTGGAAACTTCCCTTTACCAGGGGTTCATTTGCCAGAACCACAGCAGCCCTGAATTGATACTCCTGCAGACTGGGAACTAACTGGAGTATCTAAAAATACTAAAGGCAGGTGTTGGTTTTAAAGAACAGAGGATGAGGTGGGATGGGCAGATCTGGGAACAAACCCCCTAGTGAACACCAGCACTGTCACATTTTTAATTTAAATACTGTTTTAAGAGCAAGTTGTGCATGGGCTGTCTTGTGCTGCAGCAAGCAGAGGATGCATTGTGGGCTACACCAATGACTTCCTGAAGAGTTTGGGATTTTTGTGTTGAAATATGGATAAAGAAAATGGAAGCAGAAGCTGAGAGAATGGAAAACGTTTTGAAAATAGTAAATGCTGAATGTTGTTCTTAAGATGTTAGGAAAACTGACATATCTTGCATGCTGCATTTTGAAAATTCAGTTGTTGCATGTGACTGCTCTATTGCAATGTCTTGATTTAGAAGGTGGAGGGCAGCATTAAACCCATAGAGCTAATTTACTGGGGTAAACCCCTATTAACAGAGACACAAAGTGAAAGGTCTGCAATCTGCTATATAGGCTGAAATGTGGTGACTTTGAAGAAAGGCCAAGGAAAATACAAAAAAGTTTTACTTGACTCAGAGTTGTGTTTTAATCTGAAGAATGGCATGTTCCTATATAGGAGGTGTAAAAGAGCAATATAATCTGTTATTAAGTATATAATTTGCATTAAATATATAATTGTTTGTGTTTACGTACTTTGAAAATAAGGAGGATTTAGCAGTGGAGTAAGAAGTGTCTGACCTGAAGGTTCATGGTTTCTTTTAATGCTGATGTACAAAAATTTTGCAGGGTTATATCTGCCACCCTATTTTATATTTAACCTTAAGTGTATATTTAATTGCCTCTGACAATGTTTGGAAGTGAACTTTTTAAAACCATATGCCTTTTAACTGTGCATGGTAGAGGTATTTACAAACACTGGCCAAATGTGATGTAGGTTTGTTTAACCTGCTTCCCTAGTTGAGTTCAAGGCAGGGCTGTGACCAAATGTAAACAGGTTTTGTCATGGGCACTTGCAATGCGTTGTATTTAGGAATCAAGTTCATTTAGTAACTTATTGCAGGGTTTTATTTCTCTTTGTCTATGCCTTGTTCATATTCAAATTGGAATTGTGCTGAATTTCCATTTGTAACTATGAGTAAAATACGACTTTATGTAGGTAATGCTCTTGCACTGAACATAAAAAGAGTCAGGTTAATGTAAAGGTTTTGTGCTTTGGGTTTTTTCCCTTCCTCTGGCCTCCTAAATGTGAGTAATGTTTTGTAAATGCACGAACCAAAATGAATATAAATTATATTTTGGCATCACGCTCTGTGCCAGACACTGTGAAACAAAGTCATGGCTGGAAAGGACAGGGGTGGAATGAGTGCCTGAAGAGGAATCATTAGTTCAATGTGACTATAAATGCCTTTGTTGTGAAGAGAAAATGAATGCAGAATTGTAATAAGTAACCACTGATGGCTGGTGTGAGCAATGGATATGGTATTCTGGGCAACTGGAAAGGTTATGGAATGGCTAATGGCATTATTAAAATGATAGTAAAGTAAGAATGCTAAAAGGTCAAAATAAATAATAAAGATATATTGTATTATCTGAGAGAGAATGGGCAAATAAAAAGAAGAAAAAGTAGAGAATCTTAGAAGAAGCCCAGAATAATTTGATTAATGTGGAGTTTGTGTAAAACCAAAATTAGGTTAAAAAACATTGTTTGAGTGTCCACAAATCTCTAAAAATGTGTAAACAAAGAATAATGCAAGAATGATGGTATTGGGATAATTGACAGAGAATAGTTCAGAATTAGGGTTTTTTTGGTGCCACTTGACATTTTATGCACTGAAATGAACAAGGATACAGAGGAAAACAGGAGATCACAATATAATAGATATTAAAAAGGAGCAAAAGAAGATGGAACTGAGGAAGATACCAAGAGGAAATTCAGGAAGTAGGAGAAAGAAAGAAAAATGAATGATACAATCTTTAAAATACATAATCATGTATGAACAAGCTGCAAATTGAGAAAGAGACATGGATGGGTTATAGGTTATTTTTTTTCCTCTCGTTTATTAAACCAGGAAAAGAATCTCTGGGGTTTGCAGGGGCAGCATGGTCCTTTCTCTCCAGGGGGGGCTGTGTGTTCCTGAAGCAGTGACTCCTTCCATAGCAGCATTTCCCCCTTTTTTTCTTTATAAGTCTCTCTTTCCATGGTTCAGCAGATACCTTAATGGTTAAAATAATTCAGAGTCCTGGTCAAAGATATTACAGTATAAAGCAAAATTCTAAGTGTTCTTTGCCTGCAATTTTAGGGACAGAGTAGAAGTTCTCTGTGGTCTTTTTTTTTTTTTCTACGAAGGTCACACAAATGCAAATATCTTTATAGCCATGCACACACTCATTCTTGCCTGATAAAGAAGTTCAAAAACAAAAAGCTCTGCAAATTTATATACATTTAATACTGTATGCAGCCTTTGCTGTGCATAAAAACCTATCTCATAGCCTTACAGTAGATACTTACTATTTGTGAGTTGCATTAGGTCCTGACAGTTCAAGTTTTTTTATTGCTCCTGCTGTACAAATCTTGTCTTTTCTTCTTGCAAACAAGTCGGTGTTTTTCAGTGTTTGCATGATAATTTCAAAAGGCTTGTTCAAAAGACACTTATATTTATTAAACTAGAACTTCTGCTGCTGGTATATCACAGCAGCCAAATGTGTAAACTGAGGGAAACACTTGTGGAAATGAGATTTTTATTTTACTGGAAGTTAAAGAAACCCCAACCACCCCCAAATCAAAGCCTTGCCATTCCCAGAGAAAGCAGCCAGTATTAAAAAAATTCAGTTTAATTCAAATGAAGGCTATAGACCAGATCATTGTATTGATATCAAGTTCTTTGTGATTGATGGTACAAGAGTGAATAAGAAACTAATTTTATAGTCATTGATTTTGTACTGCAGTGTATTGACAACGTGCAATGTGATATCTGCCTTACAGAACTTGACTACTTTCTTATTGCTCCTAAAGGTTATTCTTTATTTTTCTACTTCCTACCTTTTTATTAATATGAACACATGAACATTCTAACCTTTCTGTTTTGAGCAACTCATTTGGTTTCACTGGCACGGGGTGATTTGGCCTGGACCACATTCCTCCTTTTGAGAAATTAAGTCTTCATTAAGTCTCTTGCTTCCGAAATTTTCATAACAAAATAAGATTTAATGGATGGCTACATGTACAAAAGTTTTACTGGGTATGCAGAGTTAAAGTCTAGGTGATAATTTCCTCTACCTTCTACCATTTAATTTTTTTCCTGTGTCTTCTTTAAACTCTATTGCTTTTATTCCACAACTCTGAATAGTTTCAAACAGTTTCTTTGAAAAGTCATCAAACCACATAAATACAATTTATTGTATAAACTTTGGAACTTGGAAAGTATTTGGAGATTAATACTGAGGGCAATCTCACTTTTTGATGATATTACCTCTGTTTTTTTGTGCTTGTAGGCATAGGAAATTTAAGAGGGTACTGGACCTACAGTTGCAGAAGAGTTTTGTGGAAGATATGTCATTAGACCTCTCCGAAGGTCTGTCAAAAGGGTAACTTGCAGCAAAAAAATCCACATATTTAAGTTTTTGTGGTAAACTGGGATCACTAGCCTGCTTTGCATAAAAGTGTGCTATAGGACATGAAAAATAAGTTGCGATTTTAGCAGCTGGAAGTGTACTGGAATTGATGCAAGTGTTTCAGTTTAGCAAATACAATTGTTTGAGTTTGGTGAAATTATCTGAAGAAAAAGCTAGAAAAAGGAGCAAAAATTAAACATTCCAGTCAGTGAGCTGGATCATTTTAGAAAGAGAACTGCATTTTAACACAGATTACTGTGGTTTTAAAAATGTTATTATACAACACCTCAAAAAAAACTAATATAGGTTCAATTCTTATTTGTGGCATAGGATCTATAGGCCACGTGCATGATGTGTTTATAGCTGATATATATTTATCAGCTGTAACAATGTCACATCACATCTTTGAGTTTTAGCATTTTAATTACATATATTTGACTTCAATTCCTTATGCACCTTCTTTAATTATCAAGTCAATGTATATCGTAAATCAGAGGAAATCAGACAAAGAATCATCTTTTGTGTCTTTTATGACTTAGAGTTTGAGACTAAAATAATTTTATTCTGTTTTTAAATTTGCATGACCCAGATGTTACTTCTGTGTCAAGAACAAGCGTGAGCCTCCCTAGAATATTTCTGTCAGAACAAAATAGTCAACGTTGTATTTCAATCATTTTCATAGCTGGTAAAATTCATATAATTTGAAAAATTTATGGACAATATATTACAAGGGAGGACTGCAGCATGATAAGAAAGCACAGGATATTAAAATAGATTATACATCCCAAAAAAAAAAAAAAGGAGAGATTTACTGTACTCAGGAACTGCAGCATGGATGGGGAAAAATGAGAATGGAAAATGAGCTTGCAGATAAAAAGCCCCAAACAGTTGAAGGTCAAACACTGACAAATTTTGTGTGTGAGTGGGGCTTTGTCCCTTTGTCCAGTGTTCTCCTGGCCCTGTGCTTGCTGCACAGGATAAACTCTGCAGTCCCCTCCTTGGTCTGGGCCATGGCTCATGGAGGCAGCAGAGCCATGCAGGATTGGAATTAAATTTTCCAGCCTTTCCTAGGAAAGAGAATCACACTCTGCTGTCCTGCTATGAAATGAAGCAGCTGGATGGGGTGAGGGGATGCTCTGCTTGTTTGTTTCTTTTCACCCTGAATTTATGTGTGTTTCGCTGTGTGTAATTGACACCAGAGTTCACAGCATCTCTGAATTTGTTCCACTTTGTCATAAATACCTGATACTTCATTGTCCTGTGGTTTTTAGCCTCCTTCTCCAAGTGCAGTGAATAGGACTTTATATTTTTTTTTTCTCTAGATGGTGTTTTGCTCAAAGCAGATGTTTTATGACAAATAATTTGAGGGTGTAACATGGAAGAGATATGAAATTAAGCTGCTTGAGTGCAGCATTGGCAGTAGAGGCATGTGGAAGAAAAATAATGCAACAACATGACTGCAATTGTAGTTGGAAAAATGAGTGTGTTTATTTCGATGAAATTTACTTAGAGAAATTTATTTAAAATAACTGTGATGTTACAGTGCAGTCTGTAGTACAACCCATTATATTAATTTGTTTTGTGGTAAGATTTCATTAGTTTCTAAGCAATATCTGGATGTTGTTTACTTATTAGTTTGTTGTTGTGAAAACTTTGCTCATAACAAAGCTATTGAGTTGTTCATAATAAAAATACTTCTGCTTTGAGGAGCATTTAGCTATATATATATATACCTCACATAGAAGGGGTGTGTGATGGACAGAAAGGAGCTGAAAGATGAGTTTATGCCTTTGTTTTCTCCATGTGGAAAATAGAAGTTGAAGAGGTCACTTGAATTCCAGAACTTATTTTGCCATGATTATATTAATTCAGTCTTGAAGTTTCTGCAGATATCTATTTTGGAGATATCTATATTAGAGATACCTCTTCTGGAGATATCCATTCTACAAATGGCAAAGCACTTCCTTACCCCTTAGAACAAAACCAGGCAGACTGGTAAATAACAAATTTCAGTGGCAGCAGGTCCATAACAGTGCGCTGACCACAAGGAAGTTGGACACAGAATTGAGATGAGACACTGCTGTCAGTTTTTCTTCTCCTGTTTAGGAAACTCAGTAAACACCACTTTAGGATGTGTTAGCTTCCTTTGTTTTCTGCCAGGAGTCTGGTGCTGATGCAGAATTGTGTGTCAGCTTTAGAGCTGATCACACTGTGTATAATTCATTGATATTTCAAGAACATCTGATTTCAATAGCAGAGCTATTTTACGACTAATGTTTTAAGAAGCTGTCCAGAAGACAGCTTGACTTCATCTTTCCCTGTGTGTGTTTTCTTTTTAATAACATCTTACATTTTAACTGAACTTCTTTTCTTTCTTTTAAATCTCTGCTATTTTTTGTTGTCTTTATTAAGGAAAGTCACAAAAGATCACATAAACACATCCTTAGCTCCAAAGGGTTCAGAACTTGGCTGGTTTGATTCCTTCTTGTCTTGCACTGTTTGCTGAGCAGTGGAGTATTTTTCTCCCTGAGAGGTCTGATGTTTGGGTGCCTGAATGGAGAAATTTGTAGATGGTTTTTCATGACCAAGCAGCACTTGTAATTTTTTATTAATGTCTCTGACTACTGTTACACACTTCTGCTCAAAATGCAGCATGTGCTGTGTTCCCAAACTGGAGAGTGCTTAGGAATTATCAGTGGTACATACATTTTTTTAAATGAGATATGTGTTTCTTCCACTTGAAATATTCTGGGTGGGTTTTCTTTTTTTTATCTGTTTCTATTTTAAACATGTAATTTGAATAGTTAGAGCAGCACAAGAACATAGGATGAGTGGAATAAGGCTCTGGTTCTGCAAAAGCATCTACATTTTGGATCCCATTGGAATTAAGATGTTTGCTATCTTTAAAATTAAACAGACACTTCTGAATTTGGGGGAACAAGTGTTTTATCAATTTCTTCTGGTTATTGTTAGAAAAGTTTTGTGAAAGTTTTCTTCTTGCTTTAAGGAGTCAGAACTGTAATAGGGAAAGTTTTAGGGACTGAAACAGCTTTAGTTTTGGAGCATCAGGATTTACTTTGAGGTTGAGGAATTGTGCTTTTCTAAGAACCTTTCCAGCAGTCTCTTAAAGTGAGGTTGTTGACCTTGTCTCTGAAGTTTTTCCTGTTAGCAAACTTCTTGTCAGGCTGTGAAATACAAAGGCATCGTTAAAAAAGAAGGAACCTTGTTGACATTTTATTGGGAATTTCTAAAGCATCAGAAAACTTTTAATAGGTAGGTTAAATGTGGGCATTGTATTAGGGGAAAAAAAATGTGATCTTGAACTAATTTGAAGTCCACAATTAGCTGGGATCACAGGTGGCAAGAAGAAGTTTTAATGATAGCCTGGCCCAGGCCTTGAGGTAAATGATGCATAATTATTCATAACTGCTATTTTTGGCTTGCTTGCATTTGTCCTAGACCTCTGCCTGAGGAAACAATTTGAAATAATTAGTGTGCTAGTGCACTGACAATGATGAATGAATCAAATGCATCTGGTGCCAAACATGGATCTTGATAAGAAGCAGATAACTTTGGCAACTGTGGACTTTTTGTTTTTAGATTTCTGAGACTGGGAACAGTCTGTTCTTGGTTTTTTTTTTTTGGTTTTTTTTTTTTTAGGCTGACATGTTCAACATAGAAAATTACCACTCAGTGGGCCATGATCAAAGTGCAGTGAAGAATTCCAGCATTGGGAACACGAAACAGGTCTGCACACTGTGTGTGCAGCCATTGAGGGCTGAGAAAATGAAGGAGGTATTTAGGTGGAACTTTTTGAAAACTCAGGTCAGCAGAGCCAAAAGTTAATGTTGAACCAGCAGGGTGCATTGCTTGTCTTACACAGGTTGCAGGCACATTTTGTGTCAATATTCAGCAGCGTAAATACAGCTGTGTGTCATTATTAGAGCAAAGCTAGAGCAGAAGCAGGAAGGTTGTGTTCAGATTCCTGTACTGAATCTTAGTTAATGCTTCTGAAGTCCTCAGAGGTGTTTTCTTTCTCTGGCTTGAGTGCTCATTTCTATCTATGTCATTCACTTTATATGGGTTTAGGTGCAGGTGGACGTGAGGCTCTTTTGGAATTAGATGTGTTTAATGAAGAGGGAAAATGTTAATTAATATGCCATTATCTACACATTTTTATCTTGGACTAGTAAAGAAATATTTAGTAGTTTTGAATTTGTTCCTAGTAAATTGATTAAAACAGGGCACAAGGTAGTGCTCAGGTCAGTAACTGAGCTGTGAGCAGCAGTCTCTCAATCCAGAGATTATTTGGCTGCTACTCACAAACTTGAAATTATAACATTGTGAGTAAAGTTCTCTGCAACAAATGTGGCTCTAAAGAAAGATTTTTCGGACTGAAATGCAAGGTATAAATTTAGTGGGAGGGCTGACAGCCTGAGAGTTGATCTATTTATTCACTTTTGCGTGTGCTTCGGGTAAAATTGTTACAATGAGGATTTAAATTTTTGAGCTTCTCCACTGCTGCTGCACGTGTTGTGTTTTAAAGGAGTTTATTGGTGACAGGCATTTTATGGACCTTAAACTCTGTGCAAACTTCAGTGGAATGCATATAATAAGTTTTCCAACTTCTAGCTAGTCTTTAACCTTCTGCTTCTATATGTAATTAATGTTTTTTTAGTGATTTTTCCAGTGCCAATCCTAATAACTGCACCAGAAACTTAGACCTCTTTGGGCAGTGAACTCTAATAATGTTGAGGATGCCTTGGCAGAATGTGGATTTAGAGGAGTTTTTAACGTATCCAAGCAAAATCTCTGTTTCTAAGAGAAGTTCTGCTATGCTAATAAGTTTGCATGATCAGATATTTTTTCTTGCAAACACCTCTGAGGGCTGTGTCCAAATTGCCTAAAATCACTGAAGTTTTTTGTTTGTTTATTTTTTCATCTCAGTGGTCTCTGAATTTGCTGCTTGGTGTTGATGTGGGAGGAGGCTGGGGAAAGAAAACATGGGGAATAACTGTATGTTCAGAGACTTTAGTCCAGAAACTTAAAAAGGAGTCAATTCAGGTACCTAATGCTGACTCACTGCCTATGCACCTTGCAGGTTATTCACTCAGGCAAAATATTTAACTAGCATGGGTTATTTTTATCTCAAATGCTAAAGATGCCAGAAGGGAAATGGGAAATGAATGAATGCCTGAGCAATCCAGAGTCCCTTGAATTGCTGTCACAGTCAGAATGCTCAGAGCCTCTCTTGTCTTCTTCATTCTGGATTCTGCCTTCTCCCAGGGCTGCTGAGCTCCTGAGCTCACCCAGGTGTTCTCTCTACAGAACACGTGTCCTAAGAGAGGTCTAAGAGGATGCTGCATTCCACTCTGCAAAATCAAGGGGATTTTGATTACCTGTGGCCAGAATCTGGATTTCAGTTTCCAAACTCTCTCCAGAATCAGAATCCAGACCAGATCTTGCCATTCATCAGGATTTCCCACTCTTCTTGAACTCGAAGGTCCTGTTGGAAAGATGTATAATCACTGAATTAGGTGGTATCACCATGTCTGTGCACCCTGGAGCAGAGCTGGATTTCCACACCTCAAAGACATTTCAGTGGCTTTGTGGCAAATGATGTTATTTTCTTCATTCCCTTTTTTTTTTTTTTTTTTTTTTTTTTTTTTGAGGATCTGGTGGGGATGGTTTCTTTCAGTAGGTGCTCCAGACTTTTCAGTGAAGAGTTTTCAGCTTTGGAATCAGCCTAACATTTGTTTTCCACAATGTCAAGAGCTTTTGACCTGTGGGGTAAACAAACCCTCCTGATTTGTCCCTGCTTCCCATTTCTGTTGGATATTCCACAGGAGATGAGGTGAAGGGCAGTGTTTTGTGTTAGCTGACAGTGCAGTAATTTTAAATGATGATGATTATTGGAGGAATGCCCCTTTTCCAAACTGAGAGGAGTCAAATAATTTAAAAAATAGGTTGTGAGCTCTTGTAAGTTGTTCAAGCTGCACAGAATCACAAATCATGTTCCACAAGTGGCAGAAATAAGTGATTTTTATTTTCCCTAGATTGAAATCCTAACTACAGATTGCCAACAAGTATTCTGTGGCTTCTTTCCTTCAAAGCAGTGCCATCAGTCCAGTGCCTGCTTGTTCTGTTAAAATATGGTTTGTTCTATTAGCTTTGGGTTTGTACCAGTTCAATTCTGCTGTTCTTTGTCCCAGCCCATAAAAAAGAAATTTTTAAGAGATTTGTGATCATGATCAAGTTCCTCTGTGCATGCATTCATAGCAGGCTCACTTGTTACCCAAAGAGGTGAGTCCTGGTGAATATTGAACTTACATAACTGAGGCTTCATTCTTGAGTATTCTTTGGTTTTTGGGGCTTTTTTCCCCTCATAGAAGCAGTGGTGCTGCAATGATTTGAGAGCTTGGAGCTCTATAGGCCTAATTTTCTTTCTGGAGAAAAGAACTGAATCCTGAGCTCAGGGGAGAGAACTATTTCTCTTTTGCAGACATTTAGGAAAACGTAAAATTTTCAATGTAATGAAATGGGATGCTTACCAGACTTGAATAAGTAAATAATTTAGCCTGGAAAGACTCTTCAGTGGTCCTAAAACTAACTGGAGTTTTAGGTGGTCATAGGAACAAGAGGAATTTACTCTTTACCTATAAAATTACTCTTCACAAATCACTTCGATATATTTGATGTGGGGTTTTTTGTGATAGAAACTAATCAGGGTGAATGATGTTTTCTGAGGGAAAGAAGTGAGTGCTCTTATGCTGAGTAAGAAGAGCAAGAATGTTTGGGGTTTTTTGGTATGTTTATTGAACAATATTTCACGTGGGTTTTGTTTTGCAATGGGAAAATACTTTGAGGTAGATTTTCATGTAATTTGGAGTTCCTTTTTTGGGTTTTTTTTATGCAGTGTACTCCTTTCCCGTAAAAAACAAAGTGAAAATTATAATTTCTCTGAGGCAACAGTACTGAACAATGTACTGGTTTTTCCCAGATGGAAGCAGAGTGCAAATAAGAAGCTTTTTTGAGGAGAAGAACATGTTCTTTGAAGTGGATAAACTTATTTATTGTTAGTATCTGAAGCTGTTACAGTCAGTCTATGGGCTCAGCATGATAATAGCTGCCTCAAAAGTTATCTTGTGCATTCCAACATTTGCACAGAGGGTGGGCTGCGGGGGGGGGGGATAGGGGGAAGA
>VXBI01002036.1:538052-567570 GCA_013397375.1 Toxostoma redivivum | reverse complement strand
TTTCTGCTTTTTTTTTTTTTGTTTGGTTTTTTGGTTTTGCTTTGTTTTGGTTTTTTGGGGGGGCTTTTGGAGTGAGGTTTTTTTTTTGTGTTTTTAAATGTTTTTTAATATGACCTTAAGCAGAAAAACCAGGTTGTTCATCCTGTCTGCCTCTTGTTCAGTTCTGTGCCAGGAGCTCCTTCTGGGGTTACCCATCCTCAGCTGTTTTGAGTTTCCATGGCAAAGTTTCCTGCTGGGCAGGAGGGGACCCTGGCAGAGGTATTCAGGTGCTGCTGACACCCAGGTAAATAAAATGGAATTATTTAATCTAACTCAGCTGGTCCTCAAGCCTGGACTACAATAACCACTCCTCTGTCCTTCCTAAATCTTCATTAACAGAACAGAGAGTGCTGCTTTGACACATTAATTAGCTGCCATGCTTTCTTTTTCTCCAAGTTAACCTTTCCTTTGGTTACTTTATTGAAATTACTAATAATTGCGGGGCTGTTAGGGATCTGTTTGTGCAGAGTGAGTTTAAAAAGGGGCTTTGCTGTCCAAGGCAGCAGGCAAATGGTTCCTATCACCTGAGAGCTGCTGGGTTGTGCTTGTCCCACACTCCTTCCCTTTAAAAAAACCAAAGAGAAAAAAAGCAAAGATAAACCCAACAGAATACCACAAGAAGTTACTTTCAAGGAAACCAGTTCTTCCTCATTGGAAAATAAATGGGATAGTGAGAGTGGACCGACACAAAATTAGCATAGCGAATATTTCTTTGCTTATTTCCTGCATTATGTTGTGCTCAGCAGTTACCAACTTCCAGGAAAATCAATACATTTAATTTTTTTTTAATGACTGCTGAATAATGTATTGTACTCCTGCAGGAAAAGAGTAAGATTTTGGATTACTTGAAACTTTATGGCTAAGTAACACAAAAAAATTGCACATGTTAACTTAAACTGGTATACCTTCCTGGATCTCAGGGTTTTCTGTATAGATGTTTAACATTGTGCCATATTTAATATTTTCCTTTCCGGCTGTAAGGCAAAGAATCTCACCAATTTTCTTTGTTTTCCCAACAGACTTTGGTTTTTGTTTCTTAGCCAATGAAAGCCATCAATGCTTTCCACTAAATGTTCTTATGACACTTTGTTTCAACTTTTCTCCACTACTTCAGTCAAAGGCTGGAATTTCTGTATAGTTTTGATTGCCCTTTTCTTAGCTAAGGTCTCTATTTTCAGAAAATAATGTCATTAAAGGATGACTCAGTCCATTTGTGTGCTCAGACATTTGTATTCGAGTGTTACAGAAAAGTCCACTTGAATTTTCTGGTTTGTAGTTATTTTCAACCAAGACATTACAGATACTGTTTAGTCTGATAAAACATGAACTTCTGTTTTGAGAAATGTTGTATTCTTTCGGCTGTGATAATTCACTGTGGAGAGTCACGGGGCCCTCTCTCTCATATCTGAGCTATAAAATAGCATCTACCATTCAAACAAAACTTTTTATGGGCAGAGATGAGTCATTCTTACATATTCCTATTATGCTTTTCACAATAGAATTGGTCCTTCTCAATACTACCACTTTTCAAGTAATAAAGGTAGCAGTAAAAATACTTTCCTGAACTTGTCTGCTACAAAAAAAGTGCCATTACCTCACTTTCAGGAACATTGAACTTCCTTTTTTTTTTTTTTTTAAACTTCAGGTGGCCTACTTTGTAGGCTAGATATTTCTGAGAGCTCTTCCTTTTTCCACAGCTAATCTGCCTTTATTGTGTAAGTCTCAGTTTATTTGTCATTTAGTGCATCCTAATTCTAATTCTAGCTAAGTCTTCAATTTTGTGTATTTTGTGATCATGAGCCAGAAAGACTTGCATGGATTTGAGGTTGTTTCTGTGACAGGTTTGTTTGATCCCTTCTTTGGATCACACATGTGCAGTCACCCCAGAACTGCTGTCATGATTGAATTTACATTATTTAAATAAGTGGCTGCTGAGTATAGCCTGGAATAATTGACAGAATTTGTGTTCCTGCTGTGGGGTGAGGATACCTTCCTTAGGGTACAGGCTTCAGGAAAGAAAATGTTCATTGGGTTGAGGAGTGACAGAAGGTGCCTGGGAAAGTGCTTTTGTGTAGGAACAAAAAGCCTCATACAGGTATTGAGGGCACACTGCTCTCTCATGCTTGGCTGGAATGGGACTTCTCTCATCATAATTTAAAGCAGCAGCTCTGTGACCTGTGTGCATGCACAGTCACTGATTTAACCTTAAATCACCTGCGGGCTGGGACTGTTTCTCTGCTCTTTGTGCTGTGCTTGCTGCCACTGCTGCTGAGATGGACAACTTCACCTGCATGGCCAAATGGCTTGTGCTCTCCTGAGAGCCACAGTGAGGTGGCTGTAAATTATGCAGGAAAACAACTCCTTGCTGCAGTGTATTGAGTGATACCATTCTGGGAGGGGAAAGAAACAAATTTAATAGCTCAAATAGAAAGCAATTATGTGGCTCTAGATGTCTCTCTCTTTACCAAAATGATCATCTCTTGTTGGGTGGTGGCAAGCTGATGATGTGGCACAGGAATCTGGTTTTGCCAAGGACAAGTTCTGAGTGTGTTGTTCCTCCCACGCTCCAGGACTTTGCTCTTCCCTTACTGAATCTCTTGCAGTTCCTCTGATCCCATTTCTCCAGCCTGGCAAGGTTCTCCTGGGTACCAGCACACCCTCTGGCATGTTGGCCACTCATTCCAGCAAACTGCTGAGGATGCTCTCAGCCCCATCACTCACCCATGGATAAAGATGTTGGACAGGATTGACTCTTGGGTGCCTCCAGCCAGACTTTGTGATCACAGCCTCCTGAACTTGGCTATTCAGCTTCAGTTCACCCCACTCAACTTGTCCATGTTTTATCAGAGTTTCTGTCAGCATATTATGGGAGAAAGTGGTGAAACTGTGCTGGCTCTGCCTGATGGTTTCCTTGTCCTTTATGTGCTTGGAAATGATTCCCAGGATTACTTTTTCAATTATCTTCACAGGGATGGAGGCTGATCAGACTGTGGCTCCTCAGGATTTCCCTACTCCCCATCCCTCTCTTCCTGTCCCAGCCTAGAAACTGGCATTAACATTTTGTGATTGTTGATCATAGCAGCAACTTGTGTGTCTTTATTTAAGGCTGGCTGTTTGGTGTGTTTGTTTCCCTGTAAGTTTGGTGTGTTTTTGCCAGGTTGACGTGCAGATGGATTTTCCCTCATATCAGCTCCCAGTATGGGCACTTTGGAGCTGCTGCAGGGAGCAGAAGAGAAGGTGGGAGTAGCACAGAGCAGAACCAGCAATTAAGCTGTACAGGAGTCTTACTGTGCAAGTTCATTTTCCATGTGGTGCTTAGAGGTCAGATGCACATTTCTGTACTTTTCATAAGGAAAAAGAAATCAGAGTATTTGAGCCAGGTATTTTGCTTGTGCTGTTTTAATTTGCTTTACCCAGACAGTGGTTATTTCTTAAGGGTGGTGAATTTTAATTTATGCTTTAGAACATCACATTAGACCATCTTGAGAAATCTAAGCAATTTGAATATTGCAAATTGTCACTCTCATTTAAGCTGTCATGCTCTGCCTGTGGAGGTATCCAGTTTGCTGAAGTCAGACTGCAGCTTGGCTCCAACAACATGATTATATTGCCTCTATATTCTGTCACCTTCACAGCCTTCTGATTTAATTAGGAATTGCCTTCCTAGCTTTTGGAAAGCTGCATGAATTTGCCTCTCTCTCTCTCTCTGGCCTCTGTTATGTCTACTTGCTGATCCAGATCTTGATCTTTCTGCTTCTTCCCCAGATTTCCAAGTTTCCAGGAATAGTTCTGGTACACACTTTTATGTTTACAGTGCCTGCTTTTTCCATTCTTTCTTTGTATCTAAGTCTCTCACTTGATTTAATTTCTTTCCTTGACTCAGTTGTCCATAATAGCTTCTGAATCTTAACCACTTTTGTATTGGGTTTTGAATACATTTTTATTCTTTTTTTCTGATTGCAGCAGCAGTTTTCTTCAGTTCTTGCTTGTCACTCACTATCATCTTATTGCCTGGTCTTGGAAGTCTCACATCATTTTGTCACCATTTTTCCTCTCCCTCCAATGTTTCTGATAATTTAAGCTTTTTTTTCCCTGCTTTCTATTTCCTTAAAAACTATATTTTTATTTTCTTTCTACTTGGAAAAATATTCTTGCCTTTTGAGACAGAGGAATACAAACTATTTATCATTTTATAAAGGTCAAGAATTCTTTAATTAAAGACAGAAATTGCAATACAAAATAAGTATATGTGGTATGTAGAGTATGGCCTTTATAATAAAAACTTTTGCCCTATTATTTTTTTAAAAAGAGTTCTTATATTTTTAACTTCTTGGATGCTCTGCCTACATAATTATGTTTAGCAGAAGTTCTAAGTCTAAGCAATTCCTTCTAAAACACTGGTATCAGTAGACATGTAAGTAGTGCTTTATTATTTTCTTTCCAAAAATCTCTGTATATAGTGAATGAAATGTTAAATATGTTTAAATTATATCTAGGCATGTGAAACATGATTTTTCAGGTTTTTCACTGACTTTTTATATTCAATTTAAGTAAATAATTGCTGTCTTATCAGTAATGGCAACAAAATGATTTTTCTGTTGGAATTGTTCTCATTTATGAAGTGAAATAGGTGCAGTGTAATAACAGCAGACACAATTTCTCATTTAGTAGGAAATAATATTGCATCTAAAATTAGCAGACTGGAATATTTCAAAATGTTTAATGCATAAATGATAAAACTCCTGGGCATAAAGTATGCATTTTACATCACCTGCATCAAATACTCCTGTGAGTTCAAAGGTATGTTGTGGGGTTTTTAGTTAGGTTTTTTTTGCTTGTTTGTTTGTTTGTGTTTCCTGACAATTGAAATGGATAAACAAATCTGCATTTTTGGTATGTTTGGAGCACAAATTGCTGTTTTCATGACAAAAATGTTAGTCTTTACACTTGGAATTTTGGTATATGGAATATGAGGCTTAGTGTTGTCAAAGATAATGTTTATTGAATGGTTTATTTGTTTGCCTGACTGCTTTGCTTTTGGTTGCAGCACCACTGAGGTTCATCAGCAATAATTTCATTATCACTTCAAAAATAGAACTTCTCCTGTTACAGTTATCTGCTTCCTGTGTGCTCCATCTCTTTTTTTGCTGCTGTAAGTGGCATGTGGGCTCAGTACAAGGTGGAGTTCTCATTTCCCAAAACATTCCCAGTTGGGATGTTGGCACTGGGACATGAGAATATGAAACAACTCTGAAATGCACTTCTGGACTTCATTGCCTATCAGTAAATCTGTGTTACTGGCTGTATTTCATGGGTTATAAATCAGCAGTGGTACTCGATTTTTCCTGTTTCCTGTGGCTTGAAGCACATTTCAAGTGTTTTCATGTCCTGGGTTTCTCACTAGGTCCCATCCATCTTCTAGGGGAGAATTCTGATTCCAGCAATGGAAAGGACTCCTGACAGCTCAGGTTCTTTGAATTTCACTCTCACAACGTGTTCACTTGGACCATGGGAAGCAAGGGACTGAAGCTGAAGGTCTGAAAGAGTGTTGCATACACATGGTAGCTTTTCTAACCAAGTATATTAAAATGTAATTTTTATCTCTGGTTTATGGGACTTCAAAGACTCAACTCACCCAGAAAGTCTGTGATGGCTTTATCTCAGAGTCTTGAAACTGAGTCTTTATCAGAAACATAAACAATTTGACACAGTCCCTGACCTTGGGGCAGCAAAAGACCAGAGATAGGGTGAAGGTTGATTTGTCTGTCCTCCTTTGGGTTGGGATTCACCCATTCTTGTGGAGGTCATTGTCAGGACATCCTGGAAAACCATGTGCTTACTCCTACAAGGCTACCTGAATGGCAAATACAGGGGCTCTTTGTATTCTGATTCTGTGTAAACTTTCACCTCTGGAGCCACAATCCAGCAAGATAAATAAAACACTGAAATCCTTGTCTGATTTTATTTTTTTTTTTCTCTCTGCAGTCCCAAATGCAGAGAACCGAGTCAAGCACGCATTTATTGATGCACATTCCCAGCAGGCTTCCATTTATATTTAGTGTGTTTTGTGTTAAAAAATAACAAACCTCTCTCCTGTGCAGTTGTTTTCATTTTGAGCTTTTCACATGCATGTAATCAGTGTCTTACTGAGAGCAGTGCAAGCATAACTTTCTTTTTTAACCACAGGACCTGGAAGTGAGGCAGTTTTGAGTGCTTGAATACAAAATAGTGCAGTACTATTGAGTGTATTTGTATCCAACATTATGAAGAAATTCTTTCAAAGAAATGAAGCCTGAGTAAATAAAAGTAATATATGGAAGTATTTTTGGCATTACAGCTAATGAACAGTCTTTATCTTTAGGGTAATTCTCTGAACCATATTTAATCTCTGCAGTAAGGTATTGATACCACTGATAATAATTAGTGTACTGCATTTCTGGAAGCACTTTGTGCTCCACTGTGTCATAGTAAGCTAGAAAATGGAATTTAACTCCCATATTTACATGCAAGGCTTAATGGAGGAATTTGGTGAGTAGGATTATAGGTCAGGAGTTTCTGTTCCTGTTGATACCTCTCAAACTCCCACAGAGCAAGTACACAAATATACCTATTTAATGAGATTTGAAATTGAGGTTCTTTGTGAGCCTTCTCTAAAATATGACAGTACCTTTTAGTATTGGATGTATCCTATTCCAAGAAATATTTGGCTTTTCCTTGGGCTTTCAATGATCTGTCACCAGATTTTTTTTTCAAGTGTTTGTTTGTGTGTTTGTCAGCTGTTTTATCTAATGAGCTTCTGTTTACCAAAGAATTGAATTGAATGAACCTGAAAGCTGTAAAAGTGTGATTAACTCTTAGGTTTTTTTTTTTTTTATGGTTGGTTGATTTTGTGGGGTTTTTTTTGTTTGTTTGTTTCTGCAGGTAAAACAACATATTTTTGTGGCCCACTTTTTTGTAGTTCCCAGTGTGTACAATTTATCAAATAACAAACAAATTTTTTAGAAAACTATATAGCTCAAATTTCCTGCTGCACTATGGAACTGTGAAAATCAGCTAATGCCATTGCTCCTCAAGAATCTTTGGTTAAAATCCTGGTTGAGTTACTTCTGTTTATTTATCTCATATTAAATTAGGCATGAGTTCTTTCATCCCCAGCCTGACACAGGAAAAGTAATTGTTTAATAATGCTTTAGAGCCTTGAGAAATCAAGAGTGTCTCAGCCAGAGGTTGAGAAGATATCTGGACTATCTCCAGAATTCCCAGTCTAATTACTTTCTTCTTGTTCAACTGAAACAAATTTATCTTTAGGAAATATGAAATGTCAATGAAATATGAGTTCCTGTATTAAACTTATTTTTCAATTAGAATAACTGGAAATATGTGCACAGAGCTAACTTTTCCTAATTGTAAAGTAAGGAAATTAATTTCTATAGAGTTAGAGGAAAAATATAATAATTACCATTTCTCTTTTGACTCAGCAGTTGACAAAAGAATAATCACCTTTTTGGAGGTATTTTTAACTTAGTCTTTTAAGCATAATGACTCTTTGATTTTAGCATGTGTTTAATTTTCAAGACCCTATATGATAGCTATATTTAAAAAGTAGTATGTGTGCTATTTTAATTCATTGCCTTTTTTTGCAGTACTTCCTAAGCAAGGAATTGGAGGAAACAATATGAATATTATGCTTTTCAGGTATATTCATAACTATTTTTGCTTGTCCTCATTAAAGGGAGGTATGATGGCTGAGACAGGATTTCAGGTGCTGTTTTCTTTAAGGTGTGTTGCTTTCTACAGGAATAAAGAGGCAACCTCAGGAGGAAAAATGTATTTTATTGAAAACTTAGAAGAATATCACAGCATAATTTAAATACCTCTACTGAAGAATGTAGTTTTCAATGAAAGCATGAACTGATGAATGAAAACGAAGCCTCTTCACGTTGTTATTAAGAAATGATTCTAAAGATGGAAGTGTGGAGGAATATGAGTGTGTAACTGCCCAGCTAAAGGACATAAAAAGAGAACATTGCCATATGAACAAAGTTCCAATACCTTTAAATTATGATAATTCCTCTGAGCAGCCTTTTATGGGATTGGTTGTGGGCTCCAGCTGTCGTGGAAGTTGGAGTTTTCAGATTAAATTGTTGTCTCACATGAAGTTATGAAGCATTAGCTGGGTGTCACTCACCCAAATTAAAGGTTTCCATCTCTAGATTAGCTCCCCATCTGGGTTGTGCCAGGGAGTTGGAGATTTCAGTGGAATCAATGTCTTTCAGAAGGGGCAGAGTCACAGTTCTTGTCTTTATGTGCAGGATTACATCCAGTGCTGAGGTCTTAAAGGTTTTATTGTGCTGGAGGCCAGAGGTGCTGGAGCTCAGGATCCATGGAGATGTCCAGCTCCTTGGAATTGGTGATGCTCTGGAGCTGGAGGGAGGCTGCTCCATTCAGCAGGAGCTGCTGCAGTGTCCCTTGGGTAACGCTGTGGTGGCTGTGCCATCATCAAATCTGCTGCAAAGCTGAAGTAGAGACACAAACTTCACAGCTTGTCCCCAGGGCAGCTCTGACATTTCCATCCTCAGCTGCACTGTGCTCACCTCCTGCTCCTGAGGGGTAGAATTGTCCTGCACAGAATTGGGAATAAGTCTCACCTCTGGACTGGCTGGTGTGATGTGACTGTTTTCTGGATCCTACATTGCTGTTTCTTGTCTTTCTACCTTGCCAATTTATCTTTTTCATGGCCTGTGCAAGGCACTGGTGAAGGACACGTTGCTCCAGGAGCAGCTGGACTAAGGATGTCTGGTTTGCTTTTTATTTTTTTCTGTTCAGTTTTGCACTCAGAAAACAAGCAAATGTTGTTTGGATTAAGGAAAAAAGAAGTCTGCTGTGTAAAATTTGCTCAGAACTCTGTATCCCTCTTTGGTTTAATCACTGAAGAACAAATGAGATTTTCTGTTGGGAAGTAGTTTTATATGTATTTGTGTTCCTTGCCCTTGTGCAGTAGTACTGCCAATTATATTTATTAGCCCTAAATATTAAACAGCTGGAAGGATTCCATTGTATATAAATAAGACATTTGAGACCTGGAAGGATGCCATTTCTAATACAGCCAGCTGGTGCTTTTTACAGTTACATTCAGCACAACACTACTGAATTTCACTGTACATTGAGTGTTGTGTTAATGACAATAGGAGAACGTGGGGTGGTTTGGGATTTCTCTAGGAAATGCCATTGTGTAAAAATACATTGTTTTGAAAGACTGGCTAGCAGGGAAATGCTATATTATGCACCTGTTTTTTGCATTTTGATGTAAATACTTTTTTTGTTTATATGTTTTGCTGGCAAATACAAAACAACAAACTGCAGGGGCTTTTCAAATGTGAATTTTAAGTGTTCTTGTGCCACAGATGTTTTTCACTTCCTCTGTTGTGGTGCTGTTTTCCCATTTAAGTAATGGTTTCATTTTTAAAAAATCCTTCTTGCTGATGCTTCTGAAAGCATTTGTTCATTCTTTGGTTTTTTGGTTTTTTTTTATAAAGGCATCATTCTTATGGTACAAGAAATAACTAAAATAGTAACAAAAATATTACCCCACTATTAATTTGTTCCTAATCTATTTGTGAGAAAACTGAGGCATAAATGTGGGTAAGGGATATCTTTCTGTTTAAGTAGCCAGAAAACATTTTGGAGAAGTGGATTCTTCCCACTTTTGATTGACTGTGTCCTGATTATTTCTTTGTAAAGGTTTGCCATCACTACATCAGTTTTAGGTGCTAGGTAGTGCTTTAGGTGAAGCAGAGGATAGTGCTGGACAACCTAATACTCTTTATTTGTGTTATAAAATATTTACAGGAGCTGTTTGTTATGAGCTAAGTGTGATGTCTAACATTGTGTGAAATAACTTCTGATTATAATTACTGGAAAACAAATTTTTTTTCACCAGATTGCCACATCCACAGCTTTGTGTGAAATTCATCTTGGTTAAATTTCCATCTCAAAAACAGCTACACTTAGAGGCTGAATCTGGATTATTCCATGCTTGTGGAAAAAGGTGCTGTTATAAAAATTATAGTCCTCTACAGATTTCAACTATGGGGACTGTTGTGTTGAGAACTTCCCAGAAAATCTGCTTAACCTGTGAGATAAATAAGATTGAAACCTGCTTCTCCAGGAGATATATAGCCTAGGGAAAAAAAAAAAATTTGAAGCTGTAAATGCTTTGCTTGTCCAAACTATGAAGGGGTGTTTGAATGCTGGATTCAGATGTCTTTTAGGAACTCAAATGTTTTCCTCCCTGTGCTGACCTTTTTACCTCACTGTGATTAAGAGGCTTTTGCTTGCTGAAGGGTGAGAATCAGCTGTCCTTACAAATTTGATGATGAAGTGCTCATGTGTCTTCCAGTTAGAGATGGGGGAAAAAAGATGGTTTTCCTTGTCTTTCTGCAGTTTGGTTTAATTTTTAGTTTAGTATTCCCATGATAAGGTATGCACTCTTGCTTTCTCAATATTGTTTATGTGTGCTTAGCTTCCATAAGACAGTTATTATATTTATTTTATTTTATGTCATAGTTCTTAAAAATTCAATAGCATAACTGCATGGAACACAGATCTGACTGGTTTGGATAATTTGGGATAAATTTGGGGCTAATTATATGGTAAAATGCTAGACCCCAGCTTTTCTTGGGAAGGTTTTGTATCTGGATACTCTTAATGAGTTTCTCATCTCACCTCACCTGAGCACTCAACAGACAAGATATTAGTATTTTGTTTTGGTTGTAATTCTGAAACTATTTTGCTTAGCTCTGAAGAGACCCAGGTTTTAGGCTGAAGCTATGAGTGTACCAAAGGGTTTGTCTTATGAAGGTTTATGGAAATTATAATTTTACTATTTGTATAACTTAATCAGAAAACTCTTGCAATGAAACTTATTCTTTCATTTACAACTTAGAAGAAAATTTAAAAACTCTGGCTAGAGCCAGGTAATTTCATTGATTTTTGAATGTCAGATGTAGGGGAAAAAAAATTCCGTGGTACTTTTAAAGATTCTTAAAATCCCAAATCAGATAATTTTCTGTCCTCTGATCTCAGCCGGTTGGTATTTATGGGCCTTGAATCAGCATCTTTGGTGATGTTATAAGGAAAGTTTTCATACTGATGAGCTGCCCTGGAATGCATTTTCCTATAATATGGTCATTACAGGGTTTTTGTTAATAGCCACCTTTCAGAGCTCTTGCATCCTGCTACTATTTTGTTAAGCTTTTAAACAGTATGTGGGGGGATTATTTTTTTTTTTTATTTAGACTTGAATTATTTTATGCTCATCTGAAGTTGGAGTTTTATACTTTGTAGTTTAAGTTTTATAGCAATGTGATGCTGACAGAAAAAATGGGGCTTTTCTTTGCAATCACAGAGTTGCATATGTGTTGCATTGTAAATCACAAAATACCCCTCCATTTCTTATTGTAATTCAGATTTTTTTTTTATTATGATGGATAAAAAGACAAAAAAAGTGATGTCACGGACAGGATGAAGGAATTGAGATCACTCATGTCCTAGATTCCCTCACTGAGAGGAAGCTTTTCATTGAGACTGCTCATGACATCCTAGAAACGTCCTACATTCACTTCTGTACATTTCCTTTCGTAAAGAAGTTGCAAGAAAGAAACCAAGCCATAAGTCCAGCACAGTGCCAGATCTTGGGGAAGAAAATCCTTTTTGGCCCAACTTTGTCAGTCAGAGACATGAGTTAGACCCTCTCACTGGGGGTCTGGAGCTTTTTCTACACCACTGAAAGCAATCTCTTGTTTCCTGTCATTAACAGTATCCAAAGAAGATTTTAAAAAGTGAAAAGCAAACAAAAGAACATTTTCCAAAAGCCAAATTACATGCTGGGAAGGGAGTGGTGCTGTGGCACTTCTGGACATGCTTCTAAAGTATTGAAAGTGCCTGAAGGCGCCAGGGGAATATGACATAAATACTGTGTAATAATATGAATTCAGAAATTGTGCCCCACATCATTCTGTCACAGAGTCCCTGACACTTTTTTATAAACATCTTCCTAAAAAATTCTGACTTTATCATTTCTATTGGACTTGGAGGAAGATAGTCCTGTCATTCCATCATTCCAGAATTTAGGGTTTGCCTATTAATTTCCTCTCTAATAGTAGCCAAGACTGATAAATAGCCATCAGTTTTGTACAGTATTGGAAGAAAGAAATTCCAGCAGGTACACCTCTGCAGTGTAATGCTGCATGGACCAGAGCTACTCAAGATTTAGTTTTTGTTTGTCACTACCTTGCTCTCATTTGATCGATAATAAATTAGACCAATGTCCCCTGTTTTGTCCATGGCAGTAACAGGTGAGTGATCTTTGCCTCTTCTTGTCTCGACCCACAAGTCTTTTGTTGTATTTTCTCTCCCCTGACCATGTGTTTTATTATTTCCCTGCTTAACTCCATCCCTGGAATAAGAATTTATTTATTTTTAAAAATTTTTTAAAAATAATTTTTGTAATAATTGTAACTTTACAGAGCAAGTTGAACATGTGAATTGCAAGTACCAAAATAAAACTTAAAACAAGTGCAAATACAGGGTTTTGAGAAACCTTACTTAATAGAAAAAGCTCAATGTTCTTGATTATCTGTTTACCATTAAGATCCCTTTGAAATGGCAATACAAAGGCTTACTGGGAAGGGTTGCAATATATGAACAATGCAAATGTACTGCTTGCTTTTTACTTTGATCATAATAATTATTGAATTCCCAAATGTACTTGAAACTGGTACATATTGTGATTTGAATGCTCTTCCTGTAGTTTTGGTAACTTATTTAATCTTTTTCTAATGAAATAGCTGCAATCTCCACAGTTTTATAACTGTTAAAGTAATTTAGTTAAATTAGCACCAAGTGTGAGAGTGGCATTTCCCTTCAGCAATTCTTCAGCATTAAATGATAGATTTGAAATTTTGTTGTTCATGTAAGTGGTCTAACACAAACTTCCAGACAATTTGATCTTCACTGCAAATTACTGAAATTTTAACTGTATGAAGTTATTAATTGAATATTATTATCTTCTGGAAGAAGAACATAGTAGTGATGCTGCCTTTGTTATGCAAGCCTTATATGTTCATTGAATAGTCTGTGTAAGCATGTTGGATAAAAAACTTATGGCAAAAAAAATTGCCACGAGACTTGTTCAGAAAACTAACATCTTGCTGAGGAGATGTTTTAAACTCTGCCAGTTCCTGGCTTTGTCTCTGTCTCCCACTGGACATTTAAAATAAAACTGATTAGAAATTATATGGAAATTATAATCACTAGGTGACTTCTGAATCAGTGTGAGCTGCTTAAAATGTCTGTAAAATTTGGTTGCATGATATAATCCTGTCTAATTTCATCCAGGTGTTGTTACTCAGTATTTATTTGTCCAGGTAAGAGCTGCAGATAAATCATGCAGCTTCACTGGAGGCAATTATGGCTCTTTGAGGCAGGGTTAGATCATTGGCTCAGGGCCTGTGCTTGTGCAAGGACATCTGTCAGAGTCCTTCACTCAGTTTTGGGAAGCTGGCAGGGGCTGGGAGCCAGGGTCCAGCTGCCTCTTCTGCAGGCAGCAGCTCATCCTTGTATGGCTGGTGCCAAGCTCTCAAGTGGCCATGAGCTCCAGGGTGGCAATTTTGACTCAAAAAGTCCCTGCACTGCTGGCTCTTTTTGGAAATAGACTCTGTTATGGCATGCTGCAGCTTATCAGCTGCTGTAGACGCATCCAAGATTGTTTTAAACTCTGTTGAACGAGTCAGGAAGAGATAAAACTTGTGTATAGTCGGGTCTGTAAAGTGAACTGCAGTAAACTTGGTTTCAATTAAAGCAAAGAGTATTTACACTGCTTTTATCTGCTGGTTTAATAACGTGGTTTAAAATCACATCTTCAGTGGTGTGTGGACAATTTCATTGTGCAGACCAGCTCTTAGATCAAAACTTCCTTAAATTAGTGGGTTGGGACTGAGAACTCTCAGATGCTGCTCCGATATGTCCATGTTTTTTTTCTTTCTTTGTATATGTGTGTGATATACATGCATTGTAAACCCAAGAAACTCTAAGCACTTCTGCACCACGATTTTTGTCTTTATAGTGGGAATAGTTCTTTCCTCTCCTCCTGTCTGCACTACACTCAAGTCCTGTAACTAAAGGTGCTTATGTACAACAAGTAATTATTAGACTGAGATCTTAAATAGGAAATTTATATTACTTGATTTTTGAGGGAAGATGTTTTTCTGGTAGAAATTCTTCTTTGTCTCCCTCCCTCAGGAGTGACAATGACTTCTGGCAATATACTTGGTTCTCCAGTTTTTGTTGTATGTTTCTTTTCTCCTGTGGTTGGTAAATATTCCTCTTTGCTAAGTGTGACTTTGGAAACCGTGTAGGGCTGCTATGTGAGTAAATCAGAAGTAGGAAGCCCCTTCCTTCGTGTTTTGGCTCAAGAGAGTTTGTTAGCTGATGGCTGCTGTAAAAACAAATCATGACCCTGTGTTCTTCAAAACCATTCAAATATCACAGCCTGTGTAGTCCACAGAAGAACCAGCTAATCAGAATATGGTAAATTGGTAGTAATTCTTAGTCCAGCTCAACCCAGTTTCCGGAGTTATTGTTTGTCAGATACATATATCCCAAGGAAAATCAATTGTCATGCTTTGAATAAATGTAAAACTGTAACATTTTATTGTGTCGGTATGGATTTTCAGTTGGAGCTGTTGGCTTTTGTTTAATCTTAGAAATAAAACTGTTTCTAACAGTGCAAATGTGTGTTGCCCTTGAGGATCTCTTCCATTTGAGGTGAGTGTAGTTGTTGTAAAGACATGGAATGGAAATCACAGGTTTTTAGTAGTGCAAAACAGCTATAGCATTACTTTTGTCTACCGTGAAGTAATTTGGTAAAATCTGACTTATTAATGGTGAATTCTGTGTTAGTTTAAGATGTTTCTGTTTTTTAATACGAAAAAGGTAACAGGAGGTTCAGCCAGATCTTATTGCTTATTTTATAGTGATGTCCAAGCAAAGTTATTTTTGCTTTTTCACAGCTTTTGGTCTAAACATTATTTTTGTTGATGTAATAATTAATCTAAAACCATTTTCTTTTCTTCTTTTTTACTTTTGAATTCAGTGGGAAGAGATTAGTGGTGTTGACGAGCACTACACCCCGATCAGAACCTACCAAGTGTGCAACGTCATGGATCACAGCCAGAACAATTGGCTGCGGACAAACTGGATCCCGCGCAACTCGGCTCAGAAGATCTACGTGGAGCTCAAGTTCACGCTGAGGGACTGCAACAGCATCCCCCTGGTGCTGGGCACCTGCAAAGAGACCTTCAACCTGTATTACATGGAGTCTGACGACGACCGCTCGGTCAAGTTCAAGGAGAGCCAGTTCGTGAAGATCGACACCATCGCGGCCGACGAGAGCTTCACGCAGATGGACCTGGGCGACCGCATCCTGAAGCTGAACACAGAGGTCCGGGAGGTGGGGCCCATCAGCAGGAAAGGCTTCTACCTGGCCTTCCAGGACGTGGGCGCCTGCGTCGCCTTGGTGTCGGTACGCGTCTACTTCAAGAAGTGCCCTTTCACCGTCAAGAACCTGGCCATGTTCCCCGACACGGTGCCCATGGACTCCCAGTCGCTGGTGGAGGTGCGGGGCTCCTGTGTCAACCACTCCAAGGAGGAGGAGCCCCCCAAGATGTACTGCAGCACGGAGGGGGAGTGGCTGGTGCCCATCGGGAAGTGCTTGTGCAACGCTGGCTACGAAGAGAGAGGCTTTGCGTGCCAAGGTAACGATGCCCTCCGTGCCCGGAGCTCTGCTCCCAGCGGGGGCTTCCCCCGGTGTCCCTGCTCCCTCTGGTGGGTCGTGCTCGTTCTCTCCAGCTCCTGGAGAGAAATCAGTCAGGTGCTGAAACTGCCCTGGAAATGGGGTTTGCTTAAGCTGCGTGAATAGCGTCATTGGCTAAAAATATTTGCTGAGAGTCAACAACTGATTTTTAAACGCTAAATTTTTTAGTTGCTGTGTAGCAAATCTAGCCTCTCTTACCGCTCTCGGACCTTCTTCCAGTTTACAATGGTTTTCTTAAATGTCTGTGTCAAAAAAATGATTTTTTTGGTGTCTTTCTGTCTTTTAAACTTTGTGTCTCGATATATGACTTTTGCCACTTAGATGTGTTGATTAATTGGGACTGGTTGGTAAAAAACATGTGGTATTAGTCCTGTAGCATAGTTACTAAATGCAGATACATTTGGAAGATTAATAGTTGAAGTTTATTCATGAATACTCATGTATTTAGTTTTCTCCAAACTTTTGATTTCTGCAAACGGTGGTTATGTGAATGCTCCCAAGAACAAGAGTACACTGGGGATTTGGATTTTTTTTACAGAAATGGTCTTTTAAACCTTAGAGAAATGCATGTTGTATTTACTAATTTTAATATCAACCAATATGATAGCAGCTAACATTTTAATGCTTTTTATCAAATTACATTTTGAAGTTTTGTGTTGATTCAGTCTTTTCACAGAATGCCTTGAAGGGTGCTGACTGTTGCAAAGGGTCTTCCATTAAATATATAAGTAAAAATTAATCAGTCATGTCTGGAAATCCCATAGTTGGAAGCAGAATAGCTGAGATATTTTCTGTGAGGGGTGTATATGAAAAGATCAGAAACTTAAAGTATTCTGAACCTGGTTGGAACAAAGCCTACTCATTTTTAATCAGTCCTACAGCAATACTTATCAAGTCCTGGGGAGTTACTGAGAACCCAACAAACCATAGCCATGACTTTTTCTCAGAAAATGACAGGGAAATGTCTGGGGGAAGGGGTAAGAGTATTCTTGCTTTGATTTTTAAGTAGATTTTAAATAATTTTTTGCCCTTGAATAAATTGAGTAGCCAGGTCTGAGGATGCTTTTCTGGGGCTAGATACTGTTATTTATGAAAAAAAAAAACAAAGTAAACTCCTCTGTTAAGAGCTGAATTCGGGGGAGGATATATTATTGTTCAGAAATGCTTTATCCAGGACCTCCTACAGCTGCACTTAGAAATGCTAAAACACGAGTGAATGTTTTATCCACTGTGTATATTCCTGCTTGCTGCAGAGCCTGTGTTGCAGTAAATGGCTGAAAGCTGTTGGTTTAGAGTTTCACTTACACGTGAGCACAGAGAGACAGGCACTCCAGAAAGCAACAACTGAGCAAAGGTAAAGCTAAATAAATTACACTAAACTTCTATTAAAAACAAGTTCTCAAATGCTTGGGGCAGGCAAGGCAGCTCCTACTGAGTTCTGCATAGAAAATCAGACCATGGAATGAATATATTTTTCTGGTTTGGTTTTTTTCTCCCTCACTCACTCTTGATCAAGGGGGTTATATACGATGAAGCCGTTAACAATAGCAGCAGGTCCTTCTGCTTTATTCTGATTTAACATAGAAGGTTCTGCTAGCTTTTATTTGAAGTCATATTGATCAAATTCTTTCAGTGGGCTGTGATTGAAGTGGCTCTTTAAAAGCAGGAACTGAAAACCTCACCTTGGTCAGCATCAGTGGCACAGAAGGAGTTGGAAAACTCAGAAAACCAGTTCAGCTTTGACCTCAGGATCGAGGCTGCTCCTGCATCTTTCCTTTCCTTTTTCTTCTTTCCTCCTCAGGCCAGTAAAATCAGGGCTGTGGCAATGTAACCAAAATGGTGTTACAAGCATGGGCTGGGATAAAGGCATAACTTAGGAAAAGTAAGTTTCTGTTGAAGTCTGAAGGAGTAATTAGTAGCAGAGGTTACTGTCTTCCCAGCAGTTGAAAACATTTAAGAGCTTAGTGTCCGTTGCTACTTGATCCTGTGTTCAGACTTTCTGATTTTGTTTGTTTCCATAATGCTGTTTTCATAAACAATGTCATTTTACATTAACAGGAGATTATCACTGAGGATTAAAATGAAGGACCTTAATGCTCTAAGATCAGGCTATTTGAATTTTATTCAAAACAGCTTTTCTTTGTACTTGGAAAACGAGGTACAGTCATGGCCTCCCAAATAACACAAATTTTGCCAATCTCCTTGACTGCTTTCTTTTCTCTGCATAACCAGGATAAGATGACATAAACTCAGACCATTTTTAGTTATTGCTGCATGTTTTTATAACACATTTTTATGTGAGCTGTGAAAAGCCAGCTCAGCTGATGGGTTCTTGCTGGGTGGAATATTGTTCTCTTCTGGATCCTGTTGACTGATTTTTACATGTACAGCAGCAGCATCCCTATCTGTCAGTCAGTGAAAGAATTTCACTGTGACCATCATTGTCCTCTTTATTGGGAGTGTGTGGAGAAATGATTTCTTAAAAGTGAGTTTTAGACTTCACTTTGAGGAATTCTGGTATCACTTTGTTATCACTTTGGGTTAACATCTTAAGCTCTAGCAAAGGCTTGTGCACCTGCTCAGTGTTTTGGAGGGATTAGGTTTGTCTGAAGTAAAGTAAGATGTATTGGGGACCAACTCTTTCTATATCTGTTTTCCCCCTTAATTAATGCATATGTTAGTTAATTAAAATGGTGTATGTCATACAATGTAGGCTGTTTGTTATTACAGCTTTTTTAGCATCACAGTGATCCTGTCTTATTTAATCTTATTTTAATATTTCATGGTTGAACAGGACTTCTTCCTTACCATGTCTTTTATAAATTATGTTTTCCTGCCACTCTCACCAAACTACATTACTGTGGCATCTTCTCTCCTAGAATAAGTGTGTTTTAATTAGGAGAAAAAAAAACCCAGCTGGCTGGAACTACACACTAAGCTTAATGCTTTCTAATAATCTCCATTCTGCTCCTCAGTCAACAAGGAAAAAATAATATTTTCAGTTTGTTCCCCATCAAAGAGGCAGAGTAGATCAGGTCAGATCTATTGTCTTTCTCTGACAGTGACTAATGGCATCCTCCTAAGGAAACTAAGGGAAAGTGTAAGAAACTATATAAAAGTGCTGCTTTCCTGGGGAAAGCTTCTGCCAATCTACTGCTGACTTTTTAAGATACATTTTGTAAGAAGGACTATGTGCAATAGGAATCAGTGACCAATCTCTTGTTAATTTGTCTGTATTTTCACTCATATTTTTAGTCTCTTAATTTTTTGTGGAAGTGAATGCCATATCATGCCTTGTGTGGAAAACATAACTTCTTGCTGTGTTTAACCCTTCTCTTTTAGAGTCACTGGGATAAGGTTTTCCATATCCCTGTGTAGTGAGGAAATAACTCCTCCCTTTTCAGCTTCCATATTAACAAATTTGAAGATCTTTTTCATATTTAATACTTCATCTCTAATACCTCTTTTCTGAACTTTTCCTCTGTACTAGTGCCTTCTTTTTTAGAGGACAGACTAATTGCTCTATACCTCATCCTTTTTGACTGCCTCTGGTACATATCCAAAGTAAACAATGTGAATTTTTATGAAAAAGGCAATGAGTCTTGTGTGCACTGTTTAAGTTTCAAATGCAGGAGGAGATTAGACAGTGGCTTGGAGTTTAGAACAGCCCAGAGACTGAGTTAAAAAAAGGAGCATTCACATCACCTGCCCAGTGAAAAGCTTGACTCAGTTTGATTTTGAACACTATAGAAGAAATAGATCTCACTGTCTGAAGATTGGTTAGTTGGGGTATTGATACCAAAGTAAATGGGAAAATGTAGGATAAATGGCAGAAAAACTATCTGTAGTTCTGTAATGATCTAAGGGCTCCGCAGGAAATAATGGAAGCCTCATTTCAGGAGTTACTTTTTTAAAAAATTGCAGTAACCAGATGATAAAGGAAATCCTGCACTGGCAGGTTTGGACTAATAAGTCTTTTCCATCCTGAATGTGTCTATTCTGTTGTTGGCTATTTCATGCACTTCAGAAAGACCTGTTGGACATGGAGAAGGTTATTTGCCATTACAGTATACTTAATTAGCAAGTGTGCAGTGGGCAATTGTTTATCCATGTGGGACTATGAGTGAGCTTGAATGCTCTTTTGAAGGCTTCCAACAGGTGACCCTCTAGACCAAAACCAAATTTTCTGGATCTGGTTATCAAATGAAAAAAATTAAATTGGTGGGCCTGAACAGAATGACCCAAAAAGTACAGAATAACATTTTCTGCATGGTGTTGTTTCAAGGTATAGTTCTAAATTTTAGTTGCTGGAATTGAGTAAATCTGAACTGTAAATTTCCTATGTAATGCTGTGTAATAAAGTTGTAAGTTTTAATCGTGAGTGACTGGTACATTTTCTATAACAAAGCCAGAAGGAAAAAGAATGTAACTCAACAGTTCTTCTTTATGTGTTTAACTTTTAGCTATTAATCAGGGGTTGAATGGGAGAAAAGGGAGTGAGGGGTAAAAGAGGGAGAGGATAAGTTCACCCACTGTGCCTGGTTATTGCAAAAATGACTTCACAAAATTTCCCCTAACACTAAATTTTTCAGTGCTTCAAGTTGTGCAGTGAGCATCTCCTAAATCATATTTCTCTCTCTGAGTTTCTGGAGATATGAAAGGAATGCCATCTGTGGCTGCTAAATCTGAACCATCACATACATTGCTTAATTCTTTGAGTGGAATGACTGCTGCACTTGGGGTAAAAATATATAAAATATCACTAATACCAAGGAAGCAAAGCATTTCTCCAGACTTCTTTTTTTCCTATATGCTTTAAATAACCATTTTGTCTCTGCAAAAGTAAACCTAATTTTTACTTTTCTAGATCAGGAGATCTAGAAAAAAATTTACATGTAAAGAGAAAAAGATACAGGGAAGAACTACTTAATTTTGTGCAAGTGAAAACAGAAAGAAGGCTCAAATGCTTTTTGCAATTGCAGAGTTTCCCTTGGAATTAATTGAGTGGCTTGGATGTGTTACACTGCAAAAATGTGTGGCCTTAACTCTTAGAGCAATTATATTTAATAAAATGCAGGCACTGATCATATGGAGATCTTACAATATAATAATGGAGCTATCAAAAAATGTTTCCTTTCACATGAAATCTGAAAAAGCTGGGGATTCAAAATTTTTAAAGCAGAGGTCTGAGATGTGTTTTTTATTCCTTTGGTTTGTATTGTTTTGATTTTAAAAAGCAGGAGAGATGCTTTTTTAAAGGACTCTTAATCTTTCAGGCTGGTAAACTAAAATGACAGCAGCTATAAATTATGAATCACTTCATTTGTAAAATATTCATTGTCTTTATCCACTTTATATTCTGTAAGTCCATAAACAGAGCACAACAGTGAAGGATTTACCTTCCTACTTAGAATTTATTTAACTCTTACCAAAGTTATGTCGAAGATGCCCAGATGATTTTTATGGGAGATTAATTATGGTACATTCAAGATTCCAGCCAAGTTTTTATGTAACATTTTCTGACTGTTACAATTTTGGAGAATATTTTCCAATTTGTTCATCATAAGCAGTAGATACAAAACTGCAAGTTTTTCAGACAAACTTTATTTGGCACAATGTTGAGATTTCTTGACCACATTTGTCACATGTCCTGAAGAAAAAAAATAAATTCTGAAATTATTGGAAAAGAGATTTTTTTTTTTATAAAATACTATGGACATTCTTTCATACCTGTAAGAAAAGTCTTCTTTCAGCCCTTTTTAGTTTTTTGGAGATCGTGATAGAAGTACTTAAAATCATGATTTTAAATATGACATAAAGTTTTTAACATTCAATGATTAGGAGCTTGAATGTAACGACCCTGTTAAGTGTTCTTAAAAAATTTAGCAATGCATCTCTCCAAGTTGTTCAGTACTACAGTTTCAATATATGGCAGGACTAGATAATTTAAAATTGAATTTTTGTGTTTAAAACTAGGTGGGAGATGGAAAGGTTCACTCAGAAATAATGGAAATATTTGCAAAAGTGTTAATGCAACATAATACAGTTTGTTTAATCCAGATATGTTACCACTTTACAAGTGTTTGTTCTTCCACTTTGTGTGTTGACAAGTTTCCCCTTGTCTACCTTACATGATTTTCAAGCAACAAAATGACCACCCCACTCCAAAACCTGAGAAAAAAATCTCAAACACCACACCCCACTGCCTGGAACCCAATTTAACAAGTTTGTGAAACACCTACTTGCTCTTCTCAACACAGAAATATTTGCCTTAATTCTGTGACTCTCACATGTTCAAGAGCACCACCACTGAATTTGTGTGCAGGATTTTCCTCAGGAATCTTCAGGATGTCTGTCACTGAGAATCCTAAGGGATCTTGCTGGCATTTCCTTAACCTTTTCACTGTAATGGGTTCCCTTCTTTGGAAGCTTTCAAAAGATTAAAGACTAAATAATGAGTATCATCCTCAGCAATGCCTTGGGACATTTTTCAGTCTGGAGTTGCAGGAAGGTTGTGTTGTCAGTGGGAATTCAGGGAACTTTTTCCATTGTTTCTTTGCTGGTGGCAGAGTTTATAGAGCCATTTGACAATCCCTTATTATTTCCAGAGTGGGACTTATAAAGGCTAACAGGGGTTTGCAGTACCACTGGCAGCTGGCACTAGGCTTGAAATAGAGAGCAATTGCAGCAAGAGCTGTGAGTTCTGATAACACACAACTCTGAAGATGCTCTCAGGGTAAGGAGCATCTTGAAAGATGAGTACAAGACAAGGAGAATCTTCTCTGAGTCTGCTGCTCCTCAGTGTGAAGCACAAGGTGTTGTCAAAACACGCTGTTGGCAGACATCTAAATAAGCAGCAATTGATAGCAGACTTCATTGAAACACTCAGACTGCAGGAGAAATATCAGCATTTGCTGTTTCTTGGATGGCAAACTGAATAATATTCAGTTCATTTGTAGTGTCTCATCCTCCTTGCGTTTGAAATTGCAGCGTTATTCTTTATAGCACGCCAGGAAAATAATAACTTGGACTTCACACAGCCTGTTTAGGGGGAGAAAATGCCAAGATGACTGCCTAGAATTTGTTTGCAGCTTCAGCTTTCAGTACCTGCATCAGATACCCTGGCAATTAGTGTAGGTGTTGTTTTGAGGCAGGGATAGACCCAAGCAATGACAAATCCTGCACAGGTCAAGGAGGTGAACTATTTCACTGCCATGGTTCTGTGGGTTCAGTGGCTGTCTACTGTAAGGTTCAAATTTGATGTGATAATTTAGAACAGCTGCTCTTTGACAGGAAGATTCACTTTCAGCAAGGGAAGAAAAAGCCATATGGTAAAAGTTGATGCTGTGCCAGGTCTGAATAGCTGCAGAAGTGATACAGGACAGTTCTCTTCAACAGGATGCTTGAAGTAATGCATTTTACTTGCCATTGGTGTTTCCAATCTGTGTGCTTTTTGACTCATAACTTATCTGAGGTACAAGTACTTTTTCCTAGTTATTTTTATATAATACTTTTTATTAACAATGGTGATTAATTGACACAAAAGGGTGGGGGCTTTAAAAATACAGTTTATTCATAGCCATGTCCAGACCGGTCTTTTTAATCTAAAAACATATCAAAGTTTTATAGAATGATTGCTTCAAAATTTTCAAGTAAATTATCATGTATTTTTAGTGACCCAAATTTAACTTCAGATGCTTTTAGCGGAGTAATTCACTTAAGTGACAGTGCTTTTGTTCACATACTTAAATTTTAGTAAATTGAGTGAAACCTCATGAAATTAGTAATTCCCAGTGCTCATCCTAAACAGTAGTGGTCAATAGGAATAAAATGATCATCAGAAGTTCAAAATCTTATGTAGAATTCATCTGTCCTCCAACTTGGAGGCGAATTATTTGTCATAATAATTGGTTCTATGTAAAAAAACTCCACTGATTCTTTTAGATGTGGCAGAGATTTTTATGGTAAGGAGAATAACAGAATAAATTACTTAGTGTGCACAGCTCTTACTTTTAAAAATTGCTACTAAACAAGTGACTAAAAACCTTCCACCAGCAGTGCACTCCCATCTAGAAATGCAACTTTTTTTGGTGTCCCATTCCCCTGTCTCCCCCCATAATGAGGATGGACAAAAACCCGTTGTTTAAAGAAGAAAAAAATTATCTTTCCTTCTCCTAGGGGAAAAAAAAAAGTCTCTAAGGTGATTATAGTAAAGCAGTAAAATATGTTGAAGTGGTCATCTGTTACCCAGCTGAGCTAAGAAAAAACCTGAAGTGTGGCAAACATATTAAAGTCAAATATTAAACATGTTCTTTGATGTTTTGCAACCCTATGCAGAGGTCACTTATGCAGAATTTGACCTAATCTGACCAACCCCTTTATCTCTGTAAGAGGTAATTCTGAGATTTAGGTATGCACACATAGAACTGTTTATTTATAAATGTCTTCTGTAGCATTTTTTAAATGCCACATTAATATCAGGATGATGTAGAATCCAGTAAGTAAAAATTCCTCCTTTGTTTTCCTAATGAATGGCATAAAGCAGTCATTACTATGACTATTATAAAAAGAAATACAAGCAAATTATTCAATAATAATTCAGATTTAACAGGAGCATCTCCAGCTGCTGTAACATGCCTTTTTTGATGCCAGAACAACTTGAGCTCTCTGAAGGTCTAACAGGATTTTTTTTTTTTCTCATTTTGGTAATGTGATCCTAATACTGAGATGACAGCTCTGGGCAGTTTATTTTAAGAAGCTACTCTTCAAATCTGTTTTAGGAATTTTCAGGTTTCCCTCCCAAAAGGATAAAATGGAAAACTGAAACAGGGCTGAGGGACTGTGACTTGAAGTGGAGTCAAGGTGTATTAACCACGAGCATGAGATCACTGCTGCAGCTGCAGAACTGGAATTATCCTGGGCAGGAGGAGGCTGAGTAGGAACCAGGATATTCTGGCTGAAGAAGTAGCTGGTAACCACAGCTAATGAAACTTCATCTTCATTAATTAATTAACCATTCCTTCAGCTGCTACTTTTATGCAGTGTATAATGTCTCTGACTTTTTTGAGTGTCCAGAGCCTTCACCCCGAGTTCATACAAATATTTATAAATGCAGAGGATGAAATTAAGAAGACATGAAATTTTTATGTGTGTGTGGCATTTAATAAGCAGTGCCAGTCTTGTTTCTCACACTCTGTGAGGGGATGAACTGGCAGTGGAATTAACAGTTAAAGGGGAATAAGCTTCTGTGTCTTTTCTCTGCCCACACCAACCACAGCAGATGGTGGAAGAAAGCTAAAAGCATTTTTATAAGAGGGTCAGAATAAGAAAGAGAATGAGAGGAAAGAGAGTAGAGAGAAAAAAAATCACCATAATAAATAAAATATACTTATTTCACTGAAACCTAAATGCTGCAGTTAGTGTTTCTAAAAAAAGTTACTAAGTTAGAGGCTCTCCTGAGAAAAGAAAGAATACTGATTTTAGTTCAGAAAAGAGTATGGGTCAATGGTGTCTTTAAAGGAGGATGCAAATCTCTATGAAAGTTTAGTCTGTGTCCAACTGCTGAAGATATTTATGTTTCTGGGGAAAAAAACATGGTGACTGCATCAAGTCCATGTTTGGGTAGGTCTCTGTCACAGTCTGACATGGAATTGGTCTGCAAATAATAATATTAGAATGGTCATAATGATTGTGTTACCCTGAGAGATTTAAAGCTGATGTGAGTACAGTGAACAGCGACATTTCAGGGAGCCCTATCTAAATGAAGCTGAGGTAGAAAAATTTTGTTGTTTTCTCAAGAGCCTTCCTCTCAGAGGAATGCATGAATTGTCTCTCTGAAGAATTTTGTCTGGCCAGCTTTTTTTTTCTTTGTGGGTATGTACCTAGAAACATTCTCAGAATAATTCAAACATAATTCTCAGAAATTATGGGGATAGTTTGGGGGATTGGACTGGAAGACCTTCAGAGGTTCTTTCCAACCCTGACAATTCTGTGGACTTAAAGCCAAAAGACTGCACCTTGTTATGAACTCAGTGGACTGGGGGGTTTTTTGAGCTTGAAAACGCTTCTGTCCAGTGGATTTAGTGCTGCTCTGCAGCGTCCTTAGTAGAGGGACATGAAATAAAGCACTTGTCAGTGATGTGACATAGAAACCATGGTCACATCCATGGTTTCCCTTTGTAGGGGTGACTCAGAGGTGCAGTTCATCATCCCCATCCTTTGGGAACAGCTGCTCATGCCATATTTGTGGGCAAGCAGCTGCTGTGGCCAGGGAGGAGAGGTGTGTGTGCAGCAGAACTCAGGTCCTCCTGTCCCTGCTTCTTTAGCCTCTTACAGAAGGTGAGAGGAGGGTGTCAGCTGATGGATGGATCCCTCAGAGGCTTGGAGGAAGAGGTAGCAGAGCTTTTTGGGCTGGGTCAAAGTTAATCCCTGTTTGCCCTCACACTGCTACTGATCTGTTCTAATCCACAGCAAATCTGAGGTGTGATGACAAGAACAGCTTGCAGGAGTTTTCACTCCACTGGATTTGGAGTTTTACCTCTGAGCCACATCTGCAGTGTGATAACACCTAACCTTTTAATTTTTAATCTCTTCCCTGAACAAGTAGGCCCTGCTTCCCCCAAAAGTTAAATACTAGTCTTTAATTGAAAAACACACAAAGCACTGCCAAATCCTGTGGTAAAAGCAGGTGTTCAGGCACAAGCCTGTTTAGTAAAGAGCTTATTTAAACATGGATTAAGGGCTTCTTTGGAATTGAATGCGTTGTTTTTTTCTGTGCAATAATTACTTTCTGGAGCCAGTGTGTTTAAATGACTGCCTTAAAAACTAGCACGTCCCCATCCCAAATTCTCTCATAATTAGGGATTATTTTATAGCTTGTCAGTTACCCATCTGCTGGGAAGCTTTTTGTCTGACTTGCAGTCAGGACATTTGCTGTCACCTGCCGCTTGCCCCTTGGTTTCAGATCCCCAGATGTGCATCCACAGATTGCAGTCATTCCACCTACAGGTGTTTTCTTGGTTTTGTATGGTCTGGAGGAAAGGAGGCTCCAAAAGTAAGAGCTCTTCCTCTTCTCAACAAACATATGTGAACACAAGGTTATGCATTCTCATAGACTTGCTGTGGGATTCAACTGATTTGTGGGATCATGTGGGAGACTGAAAAAAGTTGCTGGGAGTTAGGACTTAAGAAATTCTCTAGATATCTTAGAGGTGATGTGTTTTGATACAGTTAAGACTTTTGGTCTTTCCTTGCAGATTGTAAATCTGCTATGGGGCATTTCACTTTGTTTTGTGGTGTTTGATGATGTGTTTGTTGACTTTCTATAGAGTGTTTCCATTACTTGAAAATCTGTCTGTGTCCAAAGGTTGACTTAAAAAACAACTGAAGGAATAAACAGTGTTATACATTCTCTCTGCAAACAATTTAGAAACACTGGTTTTGGATAACAGTCACGTCCTGCAGTAATTTGAGAAGGTTTCTAGCGGAGGGAAAAAAGAAAATGTATTATTTTTTCCTCCTCTTGTAATTATAAAGATTTTTTGAGTGAGATGTACTTGACCATTATGTAATGGAGACTCTTGGGTGTGAGCAGAATCATTCATGCCAGGTCCATTAGGAGTTCCCTTCATGTCAAGTTGAATACGTGAAGAGATGTGACAACTGCAATTTTGTGTAAAGATTGGAAAAAGAAAAAAAAAAGGTATTTATGAAGACAACTATTGATAGAGGTATTAAACATTCCCATTGAGAGTCATCAAAAGCATGCCTGCAAGGCTTTTGTAACTTCCAGTGCAATGTTTCCTAACAAATCAAGGCTTGCTCATTCAGGGGGAATTCATTGGAAATGAGTAAAAATGACCAGTGGCTTGGGGAGTCCTTCTCCCTGAGGAGCAGCAGCAGCCATCAGTAAGGTCAGAGCATCCATTCCTCCCTGTGTTGTTAGCATAACTTTGCACTTCACCCTCCCGGGCTATGATGGAGCTGAGGACCCCTGGTCCTCTCTGCCCAGGCTGCTTTTCCTGCCTGCTGCTGTTCCTGTTCTGCTGACAGGGACTGGGTGGGAAGGGGAAGGTGCCTTTCCCAGCCCAGGGCTCAGGATTGATGCTGGTGGCTGGCTCGCAGTGGGAGCCCCTGGAACAGTGACAGAGACAGATGATGGCACAGCAGAGCCTGTCAGCTGGAAATGGCAGGGCCCCAGTGAGGAGGAATGCTTTCCTCATCAGCCAAGCTTCATTTTGGCCTCCTGTGAAGGTGGGACGTTGGGGAATGGCTGCCTGGTGGAGGCTGTGTTTTCTTTTGTCTTGACATTTTTGATGCCAAGTCTCTAAGCACAAGTCAGGGTTGTTGTGTGCTGTCACGGAGATCACTTGTGAAGTTCCCATTGATTTAATGGGGAGAAATCAAGAATTTCAAACAATTAGCTCTTGGACAGATGAGAACATGTGGCTTTTTGATAAAATGCTGTTCCTCTTAAACAACACATTTCTCTGTACAGTCAGGAAAGCAGTGCAATACATTAGTGAATAAATTTTTGTATGTGTGAAATACAAAATCAAAATACAAATCAGATGATGGAATTTGCAAAATTATGAATTAATCGTTTAGCTAATTTACCAAGAGAAGATTTTTAGCTTTGCCAGTCACTCAAAATCACTTCTTTGTATTGTGATTCCAAGTACAAGACAGTTGGTGTACTAATATTAACCAAGTGGCATTCTTTTAGATTCCAGCCTCTATAGCTGACATCAACATGAACTTTGAAATATTTCAATGAAACACGTACCATTTGTGTGCAATTAATTCTAGTGAATTGTTATCCAATTAGAAAACAAAAGCATTTGGCGGTGTGACTTTACTAATAGATGGAGTCCAACTTTCAAATGATCAATTTAATAAACAACATAGTTAAATAGATTATTTAGGCCATATTTAATCTAAAAATAGTATCTCCCAAAACAATAAAAAGACAGCAGCTGAGCTTCACCAGCACAAATATCTGCAATAATTTTGTGTGTTTAAATGTAATTCTGTCCAGCTCAAATTTAGGTTAGACTGTAGAAAGCTATGTACACCCTGGTGTTTTTACAGCTCTCATTATTCAGGATCCAGCCCTACCATTGAGTAACTTAATGCAATATTTATACATCAAGGCTTTATAAAAAAATAAATACATGTTTTTTATCAGTTACAAAAAATATCACCAGTGGCCCACACATGTTTTGTTACAGAAGAATTATGATAACCTGAAGGCTTTGTTTTTATTGCTTTTGGGTTTGTATTTTACAGAGTCTTCGTGGTCTCAGTTTCATTACAGCTAAATGCATGAAAAATGCTCCAATTAGCAATATATGGAAATGGTTTGCAAATGGTTTGCTGGTTCCCTGTAATTTAGGAGTTTGCATAAATTACTCCATTCACAGGACTGAACTTCCAGCATGCCTGAGGGCTTTGGGTCTGGGCTTCTGGTTCAAATCACTCGATGCAATACCTTAAGAGAAAACCTGTCCTTTTCCCCCTTTTTTTTTGTCTTGATGTGTATTTTCTTTCTGTCATACCTATATCTCTGTACAGATGTATCTATGTAGTTTTATATATATATATATA
>VXBI01002036.1:474688-538034 GCA_013397375.1 Toxostoma redivivum | reverse complement strand
TATATATATATATCCCACAAAGAGAAGAACTGAAAGTCTGTTCTCTTTGCATGCCTTGAGAGAGCAATTTGCAAAACACAGAACAGGGAGATTTATTTGAAAACATATGGAAACCATGGGGGTGAAGCCTGAAGAGGCCACTTGGCCCAGCATGGGATGCTCCACCTTAACCTGAGCAGAAGCTGCTGGATCAGGCTGGGTGACCCCATGCTGGGGCTGGCAGCCTGCAGCAGCTCAGCTTAGTGACCAGGGGAGCCTGGCCCTCAGTGCGCTGTCCAGAAAGACAAAACTTGCCAAAACATTGAAGAATTTTGCCTAGTGCAAGTTATGTAATGAAGGAAAAAATGAAACAAAAAGCAATGAATAAAAGTTGCACATTTCATCTGAAAAGAACATAGTATTAAAGAAAAAAAAAAGGCACACACTTGTATTTGATTGAATTGATGAATTGATTTGTTGGCATTAATAATAATGGATGCTTTTAAATACAGGAGGTCTGTTTTAAAACTCTGTTTTAAAGAACAAGCTACCAAGGCATGTGCAGTGAAAAGAAAGCTTGCTGCAGAAATAAAGCGTTAGAATTATGTAAAACCCCTAGAAGCTCTTGTGTCTGTAGCCAAAAAAATGTTTATTTTCTGGGCTGAAGCTGAACTGTGACTGGAATACTTAAATTTTAGCTTTTTCAGGCTGGTTTTCCATGAGTAAAGCTCATAATTCATGTAGAGCTTAAAAGTAATTATTCAGATAATGCAGTAAATTATTATGATCTGAATGGGTGGGTTTTTTAAATACTTTATAGTTTGTGTCGTCTCAGCTTTGTTTGTAAGTGTTATGTATTTTTTATGAGAGCTGAAACGTTCTCTTTTTAAGCGCCAGTCTCTTGCTCATTCTCTTTAATTCTGAATTATGAGCCATTTTAATCAGATGCCAGTTCCTGGCAGCTTTGTTGAGCTGAGATGCTCAGTGTTGTCCTCTGCAGTTGTGTCTGTAGCTGTCTCCCTCCACTCCCCATCTCTTTTTTCTTCTCTCAGTGTCCACTGGTTGTTGCACAGCTCACCTGTACTCCTGTTTTTTCTTCACCCTTGACACAATCTCCTCTTATCACCTGGATTCAGCTGAGCTCAGGACCTGTCTGGGTGTAGCTCATGCTCTTTACTCAGGACAATCACTGCTTCTAGAATTTCTGATAAACACCCCTCAGGGGCTGTTCTAGGGGAAGGTGACTCTCTAAGAATAATATTGATTATTCCACCATGCCCTATTCTTGCTCTAAGTGTGTTGAAAGGATCACTGCTGCAGAATCAGCCAATCTGATGTGTTTCAGAGCTGCAGACTAGAGAAGTATTTCCCAGTTTTGGGAGCTCTTTTTTGATGGGCTGCCCTCCTGCCCTGAGTTGAGCTTGACTTAATCCCAGGTGTGCTGGGGACAGGGCTGGGGGCTGTGGTGACACCAGAGTGACCACAGGACAGGGCACAAGTGCTGCTAAAGCAAAGCCAGCTGTGGGCTCAAAGGATTTTCGGGTACCTGGCTGCTCAAGGGGTGGGCACAGTGCACCCCAAAAGGCTTGTGAGGTTAAATTCCTCTAAGGGCTCAAGTTATTTCTGTCTTTTCTTTTGTTTCTCGCTTTTGTAAAATTTGCCTGCCATATAAGGTCCACAAAATCTGGTGGTTGTAGAAAATGTATTTTTAGTGAAGATGGACCAAGCCACAGCTTTGTGTTACAGAAGTACTTTAGCTTTGTTAAATGAGAGATTTCCTGCTTCCCCTGCATCTCAGTGGATGGTGTCTCATTCATATTTCATCGTGCTGATGATTATGTTTGCAAAGAAGTCTCTTTGTTTAATGATCAATCAGGGAATTTAATTCATTAATCTGAAAGCACTCTGCAGCACAATAAAATATCATCTACATTTTACAAATAGAGTACCAGAATAGGAAAAGATGCAGTTGCTTGGTCACATAAATCTGTCACCCAGTGAGCAACAGAGCCCAGATTTCTTGAGTCTCATCTCTCTGCTTGCTTCATGAACCGTGGCCACCTCATCACTGTTAGGGAATGATAAATGCCTCCCATTTATAGGCACACATGCATGTTCTGGTCATGCAGTAAACAAAGGGGCCTTTCAGTATTAATGAAAGTATTCACAAGAGGCCAAGCCTGTGGTCCTCATGCAGACAAAACTCTTGTGGGCTTGTGTCAGAGTTCTGCTTTGAATGATTGCTAGACCAAGCTCATAATGTGTGTTTGAACCTTCTCAGGGGAGGAAAAGAGCTAGCATGAAACAAATCAGAAGTGAGGGTTTGGTTTGGTTTTCTCTTTTAGAATGAAAAAGAATAAATACAGTATCACTGTGGATGAGATCATATGAGAAAGCCCCTTGCAAGAGAAGTGAGGTGACTTTTGCTGTTACTAAAATGAATTTCCTTTAGGTCACTTGGTAAGTTTTAAGTTTCAAAACTCATCTGCCCAGTGGCTTACAGAAGATCCATTGCTTTTATTTGCTCAAATATCAATGTAAGAATATAATAGGTGCTACTTCTTATGATTATCCTTAAGATAAAAATTTAGTGAAGGTTCTCACATTCTGTGTTTCTGCAGACACATTAATTGTGCTTTGGTTTTGAAATTTAAGTTTCAAATCAAATTTCTCAAAGATCTTTTCCAACCTAAATGATTCTATGCTGCTGTAATGAATCCAGGTGCTGTGTTCTGCAGGCCACTTCAAACAAACAGAGATGAAGAAAAGGACTGTGGACAGTTTTAAAAAACAACCACACAAAACACTCCCAGGCTTTACCAGGAAATCATTCTGGAGGTGAAGGTACCTCAAAGTGCTTTGATAATACAGAATTTAAGAATAGTTATATTCATCTCACCTCTTCCACTACTCAAGTGGACATTGCATTCTGAGGTGAAATAATCTCTTCCTCTCTTCCTAAAGGCAGGTTCATAGCTGCTTGAAAGAAACCATAATGTTCACATATATTTTTTTTTTCTTTGGCAATATCAGCTGTCTTTTGTTTCTATAATCTTTGTCTTTAACTATTCTGCGTTTGCCTTTAGACACTGTGTACAAAGTGAAATGGTTTATTTAGGAAAAAAGTACAAAGTAAAATAGTTTATTAGTAAAATGCTGTTCAAGAGGAAATGAAATAAATTTGAAAATTAAAAAAAGAACTAGGCCATCTATCATAAAGTACTTTCAAGAGAATATAGGGAAACTTTATTCTTTATCTCTAGATTTTGGGTTTAGTTTGATTGGTTGGTTGGTTGGTTGGGGTTTTTGGGTAATTTAAACACACTCCAAAAAATCAGTATTTTTGAAATAGCAGGTGGTAAGCTTCCAATAACCTGTTTTTTTAGGATGACATTTTTGGATTTATAAGCTCCAGCGTAGGTGGTTCATTGACTTTCTCATTCACCCAAATATTTATGCACATGCACACATCCTGTCAGTTTTGAGGAGGATTTCAGTCTGGACCATTATTTTTGAGCAGAAAATTGATTGGTGAAGGATTTTCTAATCAGCTCTAATCTTACATGTCTGAGTAGCTTTGAAGTCATTCTGGTTTTGGAAAAAAAATACCTGTCCTGCTTCAAATACTGAATGCTCCTACTGAAACCATCTCTGTCCAAAAAGGAATGGGAGCCAAATTCAACCAGGGATGATTTCTCTGTTCCTGAAGGTATCAGAGTTTTAAATTGGCATCACTGGTACCATTAGTAAAGGTGTCAGCTTTTAAATTAACTACTAGTGCTAACAAAGTTTAAGGTAAGAGTTTTAGCTCCTGGGAAAGAGAAAATTCCCACCTTTCCATTCCCATTTTTGTTTCTATCCTAAGAGTACCAGGATTAAGGATACACTCCTTCAAATTCCTGCACTACCAACTAAAGTAAATTGTCCAAAATATGTTAGGGTGTGAGATAATGATTTTATCCACACATTTCTAGAGGACATCTGTAGTTATTTCCTTACTTAAACCTCTTTAATTATTGTCTAATTGCACTTTAAGCTATAGTACTAGTAGCCTTGAGACACTGAGGGTGCTGAAAATGCTGTCAAAGGTTATTAAATGCAAAGGCACCTTCTGTGGCTCAGGAATTCCCTTTGCCACCAATACCTGGAGTGTTGGGAAATATTCTGAAGAAGCATCAAAACTCATTTGTCTTCTTGCTGTCCTCTTTTCAGGCAGAGGCAGTTACAAAAATAGTCTCAAGTAACAATAGAATCTCTGTGGATGTCTGGTCTTATTTTATGAAATACTTTTTGTGGTAGTTCTTACACTTGTAAAGGTATTGACTGTGAAATATTATCCTTAAAGAAGAAAAATAGCTTTGCTTCAAAGTGGCATTGAGAGTAAGCAGATATAAATGCAAATTGGGTGTTGAGTAGAGAAAGAAAAGTAACACCAGAAGTGTCAAGTCCCAGTTTGTCTCTAAAATTAAACTGGCATTTTACACGTTCAGTGCCATGTTTCTTATGCTGTCCACTGGTGGTGCCCAATGTATGAATATTTAAAGGGTGATATTGAACCAACTCAGGTTTGTGGTATGAGTTACTCTTCCACTTATAACAGTGGGGTCTAACCCAACTTCCAACATAATAAATCTGCACTTCAAAACCTGGAGACCAAGGGATCTCCTTGGTTGCCATCTTTTTTGATGACAGAAGGTTGTGGATCTCACATGAGATTTAATTTTGGTGAAACTGAAACCTGCTCCTGTTGTGTAAATGTATTTGATAAGTGACTCTCATGCTGATAAAGCACCAGGAGGCAGGAAGGAGGATATCAAGTGAGTCTTTATCAAACCTGCCAATATCTCAAACTAAGATTATTGGCTTTTTCCCTGGAGCAATAGCAGAAAAGTCTGAGGACAGTGAGAGAAACATCTGTGAGGAGCCTAGATATTGATTTCATAGATACAGATATGGTAATATTGTATATTATTTGTCATTGTTTTTATTGTGTAAAATGAATTTTACTCCTTCATTTTTAAACAAACAAACAAAACCCCCAAAATTATTAAATAAGAAATGGATTTTCCAGATGGCTAAACCATTCAACTAGCTGGAATAGCAGACCCAGACTTACAGAACTCAGTACTGGTATAACATCTTTTTCTTTTTGTGCCCTTTCTGAAACAGCATAATTAATCAAGGGAGTATTTTCTAATAGTTTCTGTGCAAAGTAATTTGCTTTGTTCTTGTCTCTCAAGTGACAGATTGCTGAAGTTGAACCTCTGCTCAGACACCTTTTCCAGAGACAGTTTCATATTTCAGTGAACGTTTCCCTGGCCTGGCTGACTTGATTTATAATAGCTGAGGTTAGTGGGAAATCAAAAGTTAATTAATTTCAATGAATGTGTAATCAAGCAGAGTGGCCTGAGCCGTGGAGGTGCTAATAGGTCTCTCCTGGGTGTCCCCCTCCAAGCAGCTGAGCCTTTAGGGTGTGGAACATCCCAAGGTAAGCAGAGGGTCAGGGTTTTGGGGCTGGGTCTCCTCCTGGCGCTGCAGGTTAAGGAAGGAAGTTTGAGAGCTTTTTAAAACACATTAGTGGGACAGGGACATCTCATTGAGTCCTTGGAGTTAATTTTTGGTACCTGATTTTGGTCTCTGCGATGCTGTGGAGTGCTCGCTTCTATCCCATGCAAGCTACAGCCTCTTTCATGGGAAAGAAGTTAAAAGCTGCTCATTCAACAGTTCAAAGGCCCCCTAAATGCTCAGGGATCTGAAGTATTGGCAGAGGAATACATCATAAATTCGAATCTGTTATCTAAAAAACTAAAAGCCCCCTTCATATCAATTTTTATATGGTAGGGAGATAATTTTCTGTTAACTGCTCCCTCCAAATGGGAACATGGGAAAAATTAAACACTGGTTCTTCTCTCTGCTTTTCCTGTGAGAGAAGAAGAATTGATAGAAACAATAACCTCAGTGCATTGTTATTAATATGAGACTAATTTTAACCCTTTTCCAACCTTAATAATGCAATGAATCAATGATTCTAGCAGCACAGAGCTCCAGAGTGCATTTGTGATCCAAATTGAAGTGGGAAGAGAAGCTCTAACTCACAGGGGTGCTGAGCTTTCATTATTGGAGCTGTGGCTGGTGGGAATCCAACCCCAGCCCCACCTCATCAGCTTTGAAGGTCACTGAGCCTTTGGAGGCTCAGAACAAATGGATGCATTATTAAATATCTCTCCTGTCCTCACACTACACTGCGTTTGTTTGTTTATTTAAGAGTCTGGCCAGAGTGAGAAAAGCAGAGGAGTAGTCTCATGTAGCATCCCTTCAGAATTCTCTTAGTTGCCCAAATATGATTTTTGTGTGTCTGCACATATGTAAATATTTATGTCTATGCACATCCTTTCTCTTGAACCAAGGTAGGTTAATTGGAGCAAAGCTGTGAACAACCTGTATTACCTTTGCTAGAGCTGTTGCATAAAAACCATAAATAGCATTTTTTAAAAATATCAGTGTGAAATATTTTCTAGCACGTTGTACCCTAAACACTGATTCAGCTGTAATAAAACATGGCAAATAGAAATCTGTGCATTTGAAATTTTACTGGAACTAAATACTCAATATGTAAATTGCACAGAGTATTTTAGAAGTGGTCCAAGAATTGTAGTTTGGAAAAAAAAAAAAAAGCATAAGATATATAATGCTTTTTTTTAGTTTGGACCCTTCTTTCCAAAGGCTAATGGCTGACTCTTAGATTGTGACACCCTTTGATTTTGACTGGATGCTTGTCATATATTCCTGAAAACAGAAATGTATTATATTTTAAATAAAATATAATTTTTATAATAAGGAGTGAGAGGAATTTAAATAACCAGGATTTTTGCAATGATTTATCTATATATGGTCGCTAGTGAAATATTCAGTCCATATTAATTACAACATCATGGTTTTTAACTGCAGAGCAGGGTCAACTTTATCTCTTACTCCATTTCAAGAATGCTCTGAACACAAAATGAATATATTTAACATGAACCTGACCGTAATGGTTTGGATAAACCTCTCAAATTCATCTGTTTGGAGGAAATGTGGGAGTCTTTAGGGTGTTTTTTTCATCTCCAATGCTGTTCCCAGGTGTCATTCAGTTATTCCCAGCGATAATGAAAGATTTATGCATCGACAAGTGTGGAGGTGAAACTGTGGTTAAAGCAGTGCTGCAAGTGATACTCCTGATCCCAGCAGGAGCTGCTGCCATGCTTGCATTTTTTGGAAGGTTTTGCCAAGTTTCCCCTCGTGAATAACCATAAATTATTGCAGTGAGACTTTTCTTGTGGAAGCTAATGTCACCTCTTCTGGCCCGGAGATTCCTGAGCTGCATAATAGAAGTTAATCCAGTGCATTTTTTGCTCAGAGGATCTGAAAGGTTTTTATTATATGGAAAAAAAGGAGGATTTGCAGGCTTATGAAATAAGAACAATTACTATCAATTAATAGTTCTTATTCCTTTCCCCCACAGCTTTTTTAACAAAGAAAGGAGTGGAAAAACCCTGCCCAAACAAAGAAAGAGAGGCAGAAAACCCCCCAAAACTTTTCAGGAGTCAAAGTAAGCCTTAGTTGCTGTGATTGTGCTGTAACAGCAGTTAATCTCTTGAGAGCTGTAACATGGATTGAATTCATCAAAAAGAGAATGTGTGTCAGAAATGACCCTGTGTATAATGGGCAGAGATCAGGTCCTGGTTTCATGGTGTATTAAAAACTAAAGGCCCACAGTTTCAGGTCCCACATATAAAGAAAAGAGGGGAGATTACCGAGTCAAGCAGGGATGTTATAAATAACCACTTGCCTTGATTAGGCCAGCACAGGCTGCACTTCCAAATATTTGGGGCTTCAAAAGCCTTTGCTGATAGCAGGGAGATTCTCAGAAGAGAAAAACCCAAAACACAAAGTGTAACTCATCAAAGTTTGTCTGTCTTTGCAGGGAATGAGGATATAGTGGTACCTTTAAGAAATAGTTGAATTTCAAATGGTTTTTGGCAGTAGCACTTAAAAACCATTGGCTGTCATCCTACACTGCATCTCAGTTTTTTCCAAGATAAAACTGTCCTCAAAGAGTGTACTCAAGGATAAGAGTATCCTCAAATACTGCACATAGTGCATGTATCTTTGATTTCAACAGGTGGGGAAATTGAATTTATGATCACCTGAACTGCAAGGGGACTTTAATCTACAGATTACATTGACAAAAACAAACAAACAAAACCCCCAAAAACAAAAGCCAAAAAAAAGAAACCAAAAAAGAGGAAATTTGTTGTTTCTATGCAAGGGTGGTTAAGATGCATTCAGGATATGCCTGAGGTATCAAAGTAGTTTGTAAATGCGATTGTAAGTAAGATTTTAGTTTTTTCTTAAGCTGTCACTGGCCTGTATACAAAGCTATACACACAGCACTTTTCTTGCTACAAAATAGAGATGACAGATGCTTCTCCAGAGCATTCTGGTTACTTGTAGAGTCCCTCAGGGTGCTGGACCATGAGGAGCTTCCCCAGCATCTCTTCATCCTCATTTCCTCAGAGGATGAACTGCAGGCTGAAATGGGAGAGAGGATGAGGTGCATATTAAATCTTTCAACTCTTTCATATCCTTCACTTTGCCTGTTTGCTTTCCTGCTGCCTGAGAGTTGGGTTTGGGATACTGGTGTGGAGGCAAAGGCTGTCAGAGGAAATTGTGGGAGGGAGACAAGGAGTGGGATGATAATTGTGGGTGTTAACTGCAGCTATTAACTGCTCAAGGTCAGCACTAATGAATATTTCCCCAAGGTTGGAATGAAAATTGCCCAAACCACTACAAAGCTTCTCTGTGGCCACAAGCAGGGCTTGGGCATGGAAGAATTTCATGTGCAAGTTTGTGAAGAATTTCAGTGCATTTTGAGTCTTTGGGGTCAGCAGGTAATGCTGCAGTGAGCACAGCCTGCTGGAAGCATGGGGCTGATTTCAGGTGTTTGCTGATTTGCCTTTTGCACTTGTTCTGTTGTACCTTTGAAAGGAAAAGTTGCCTCTTTCAAGAAAGCTGAGGGGACCTTTGGCAGACAAAAATACACTGTGACTTTGATATTCCTGATTTATGGCGGGGGGGAGCCTGTATGTGGAGCAGCAACACAAACATGAGAAAAATTGTGTGCTTTTTGTGATCTGCAGTGTAAATAGCAAAGTGCAAAAAAAAAAAGAGGTGAAGTATGATGATTACTGGCCTTGTAATTTGTCAAACTCCCCCATCCATAACATTTTTGCACTGCATTACTACCTTATGGATATTATATTTTGTTCAGATACTGAAATCTTCCTGCTCAACCTTTAAAGTCCTTCAAGAGTAGTTGACCTTTAAAAAAGTATTTGAAACAAAATGCCAGATGAGAGTTTTGTTAAGTCAAACTCTTGCCTACATCCTTTTCCTCAGATATAATTCATTGCTTAGACATATTTTATGCTCTCTTGCTATTACAACACAGCCAGGTTTGTTGGTGGAAGCTGAGGAGAAGGGGGTAAAAAAAATACAATCCAGACCCCAAGGCTGCTCTTTTTCTGTGGTAACTAAATTGCAAATGGAACTGAGTAAAACATGTAGCAGAAAATTAGAAGAAATCAAAGTAGATCAGTGGGAAAAAGTAACCTTATCCTCAGAATGCCAAATTCTGAGTTGCAGAAAATGTTTCAAGGCCTCCAGAAGTAATTTAAGGAGCTGGTGAGCAGCATTATTGTTTGCTTTGTAAATGAATTCAGTTGGCTGTTTGCTGGGGTGGGAGCTGGAGTTGTGGGTAGGCAGTGCACTGTGCATTCACTGAAAACATGTAATTAATTATCTGCGCTGATTTCATGCAGGGGATAAATCAGACATTACCAGGCTAGCAAGCAGGGAAGAAATACATTGTAGGAAACAATCACATACTGGACAAATGGGGAAGGAAGGAGGGAGGGAAGCCAAGGCGTGGATGACCGAGGTGTTTTCCATCTCCAGCTTCTATGAATTAGGAAATAGGCTTAGTGGGGGCTTGGGATATTCACATTAAAAAGGAAAAGGAGGAGTCAGCAAATCTCCATGAGCAAGCAGGCTGCAATTCCCAGTGGCAATCTTGGAGGAGGAATGATGGAGGAGGAAAGAAGCGCCAGGGGCTGCTGGGCTTGGTGTGCCAGTCACAGGGAGGGGATCAGCAGGACAGAGCTGCCTGACCTGTGCTGGGTACATTCAGGAGCCTTTCAAAGGTTTCTGTGACAAACCATGGGAAAATACACTGCACTTGTGCTGTGCTGCCACAGCCTGAACATCTGCTTCGGGATTGATGTCTGTGTCCAGAAAGAATATCCTGCTCTGTTGGGCTCTGCCTGGTTTTGTGGGCTCTGCTTCATTTTTAGCAGCTTTGGTGAAGCTTTCCTTGCTGTTACCTCGGGCCTTACATGAGGCTTTCTTAGCACCTGTTCTAGCTTCTTAGATCTGACCTGTGACGTGGGTTTTGTACCCGTTTCTGACCAGGGAATGCTCTAGAATGGGGAAAGCAAAGCAGGTGTCACGCTGTGCTGGGGTGCTTGTTGTCCTTTCTGTCCCTTCTGCCTCAGCCTTGGCTGCCTTTGGTCTCCCTCCCTTTTCTGGGACACGGAGTCATCCTTAACCCTCTTTCCATCCCTCTGGGGGCCTCCTGGCTGCAGGGAGAAGGAGGCAGCCTGCCCATCCAGGGGCAGCCTCCAGGCTACCTGCTGGACTTGGCGCCTATGGATAAGGAAGGAGGGATTTAAGTGCAAAACCCAGGGGTTTTCTGGCTGCCAGCTGGTTTCTTTTTACAGATAAACTGGATTGCCCAAAGCCTCATCAGTCAGGAATGTGAAAAATCAAAGTGTTCAGGTTTCACTGCTTGTACATATTGATTCTGCATCTCTTCTTAGTCTTCAGTGGTTTGCAGGAGCGTTGGTGTGAATGTAGGGCATAATTCTGGTATGAAGTCATTGATTACACCAGTTTCAAGATATTTTATAAGACCGATCCAAATCCTTGAATAAAACCAGAAATGAGGTTGGAGAAAATCTCTGATGGCTTGAGAGTTATGTGGTCTGCATTTCGACAGAAGAATTTCACCCCCCCCTTATTTCTCACAGCTGAATCCAGACCCTCCAAATATCAGCCTTTGTTAAAAAAAAAAATAATAGGTGAAGAATGTTCTTCAAATGGGTTTATTTATTTTACTCTACAAAGAATTTTCTAAATAACCATTCTCAATATTTTAATTTGGTTGTATGCATCTGTAGAGACTGTTTAGACATTTTACTGATTTCCTACATAGAATGAAGCTATGGAGTCCATTCAAAAGCCGACCAGCATGCTTATGGCATTAAGTATTTCACTTTCAATTGCTTCATAGTCATGCTAATAATTAAAAAGAAAAAGGAAGGAAATCCATAGCAAAAATTTCTAATGACAAATTTAGAAGTGTCTGAGCTAGAGATGAAATAAGACCTATTTGTTTTGTCTTTCTCAGTGTTTATTGAACTGACCTCCAGTGACTTCCTGTGCAATTTGTACACCTGAGGCTGGAGTGGGGCAGCTTTAAGGCAGGAAATTGTCTTCCTCTGCCTTCCTCTGCATCTCGAGCTTGGCAAAAATGCCAACATTTCTGCCAGCAGAATCCCTGGAAGGAAAACACTTGAATCCCTTCCCACTGCTGGTATTAACTAGGCTGAGTCAGAAAAAGCCCTGCCAAGCCCTGCTCTCTTTCCCTCCTAGAATGGCACAGAATTAAGCATTTTTTGCTTGTGCTGAAATGCTAATGGCCAAGCTGCTGTTGTTTCAGAAGAAAAGTGCTTTATTGTCAAGGGTTTGAGCAACCCTACCAAATCCCCTTCCCATATTCTACAGATGGTTTTGGTGACTTTTTTTTGGCCCTCAGTTTTCCATCCGCACAAAGGAGCTAATGTTCCCCATTGTGGTGAGAGCACTGCAGTTGCAATTTAGTTTCTCTTTGTGATGCCCAAAAACACGATGGGCTCACATAGGGGTAGAAAGAGGAAGGTCTCCATCAGGCCTCTCAGTGAGGATGCTGTGCCTTGTATAACTTTTGCTGGTCCCTTTTGCAGCTGTTCTCTCCCTGGTTCATAGAATATCTGTCTGCAGCTCCTTTTCCCTTTCTTTTTCAAATATTTCAAATATTCAGATATACAAATATTTGGGTGTTAAGCATATCCGTGAGGTAATAATGATTGAGAGAACAGAGGAAAGCTGTGTGCTGTTCCTGGGTCCTGAGAGGAAACCTATTTTTAATATTTTTGCAGGTGATCCTTTTAGTTTTAACAAGTAAACCTACCCCTGGAAAAGAGTTATCTTGCTAAAATGGTGTTTTTCAAAAGCATCAACAAAGCTCATGAATAGGCTTTGGCTGTGGCTATCTGTGGGTAGTAACTTATTGATATTTCTCTGTTCACACAGCCACATTTTTCTATTCCTAGAAAGTCTGTAATCTGTCCTGGGGGAATGTGTGAGCTGGGGGAAAGTGTGGAATAAATAATCAGGATCCTTCTTTGGGAGCATGAAATTCTAAAGTAAACGTTGTGCAATCATTGATACTGAGCAATGAAAGTTTTGGCTCTGTCCAAGGTTTTCAGGAAACCTTTTTGAGAGTGGGAAGAAAAAAACCATAAACAAATGTTTAACATAAACAAATTGCATTTTCTTTGCCCGTTTTCTCCACAATTTTAATAGAGAAATCTTTGATATTACTAAGTTAATGCTAAATGATATGGGAATATGAAAATGGTGGAATATGAAAATTCTTCTAGCTAGCTTTAGCCTTTGCACAGTGATGCTTGCATGTAACTTCAAAATGTGGTGTTTGAAGTCCCAACAGGGCTTCCCTAGGGCTAATAGGATACTTTCACTCTTGTAAATGGGATATAGTCTTACATGTAGTCACATGGAAATTCCCTTGAGAACCATTGGACATGGGGAGGAAATGTCTCTTTTTCTTTCTTTTCACTCCCCTCTCTTTGTTTTGGGTATTGTTCATAATGAGTTCTAGATTACCTTTTTATTGAAGGGACTTGAGAAGCACAGCAAGACTATAAACTCTGCTTTGTGCCTAATTTAGAGAGGATTAAACAGCACTGGAAATTTGTCCTTATGCATCTCTTGGAGCACTGAGCCATGTTCAGGAGGCTGCCTTTGGGCTCCGGGATTGTTTGGAGCAAAATGGAGCCATTTGAAAGGAAAAGAGTTCTCTGATGCTCTCACACGTTTTCTCCACTGGCACTGCAGTGTGCTTTTGAATTGCTGAGCAGCACTCTGAGCTGGCTGCCATCAATTTCTTTCCTAATCCAGCCTCACTCCTACAAATTCAGAGTCTTTTCTATCTGGCCACTTGTGGGAATTACAAGTGAGGAACAATGGGGTTTTGTGATGGTAATGCTGACCCCACCACCCTGCAGCCTGAGCATCCTGTGCTGCTGCAAAGGGTTCTTGGGCAAGGCTCAGCTGAGCTCCCAGGCTGAGCAGAGACACCTGCTTCCACCCACCCTGCCTGATTATTGATCAATTATTGCTCATCCTACCTGCCCCAAAATGGTGCTTACACGGGAATGAATGGAAGAGGTTTTTTGTTTTTTTTAATGATTGCCTGCCAGTGCTGTTGCCTGTCTTTTATACCATGTGAATAACAACACATGCAAAGGTAACTTGTGCTCTTCTATTTTTGACACAGTGGTTTCACATGTAAATAAAAAAAAAAAGAGCTGAAAGCAGCAGTGAAGGGTAAAAACCCGGCTGAACTGCTTGGATGTTGTTTTAAAAAAGCCTTATTTTATAAGTTTGATTAAGTAAGAGTGAATTTTCCCGAGCTTTCTGTGTTTGGTTGGAAGATTTATGAGAATAAGCTAAATGGTGCTCTCAGGAAGCCAAAGTTCCCACAGAATTCAGGAAATAATGTATTTTTTTTCTGCAACACTAAAGAGAGCATTCTGCATTAAAAGGCATATCTGTAAGTCACTGATGTTCTGAGGGAGTGCAGCTGTGGTACTAATCCAGACCACTGTAATTTTACTCCCTGTTAGAAAAATAAAATAACCAAAGATGGATTTACTTATATCTGGCAAATACTTTGCAATAACTAATTTTATTTATTTGAAACTGAAGAGTCAATCGATACAATTAATTCTAATCTGTAATCTTTAAATACTCCCCCTGTTGCTTCCCCACATATTGTTTCCCAGAGAAGTGTTACAGTTCACATCCACGATGAATATTTCAAAAGCCTTGTTGTTCTTCTCTTCTGTCCTCTGACAGGTCTTTGTTTCAGTCCTTTTTTTTTTGTCTGAAGTAAAGTATTTGGTCTGAAATTTATTTCTTTCCTCAAGCAATTACAGCTGAATTTTTACTGGGTGCACTTGTGATGTTGCTGCAGTTAATGGCCACGCTCTGACGTTTAACAAAGTGCAAGCACTTAAGTGAAATGGAAACTCTGATTTAAGATATGTTATTTCAAGCTTGTTTTCATAGTTACTGTTTAATTTGCAAAATGTGAACATGGATTGTTACAGGGATTCCAGGAGATCATGTTTTGGCTAAAGCTGTAACAGCAGCTTTTTATTTCTCCATTATGTGCTTTCTCTGCTTATATTTAGTGAGCATTGCATTGAAGGATTAAACTTGCAGCTTTTAAGGCAGTAACATTTTTTAACTGATTGTCCTATGAACTGACCTTTCTTCCTCTGGAATTTTATGGGCTGGAATTTGTTGTACAGCAGGATATCAGCAGGCTTGGCAGCTGAGGGTCATCTCTTCCTGGGAAAAGCAGCCCCTTGTGTTAAAGGGAAGGTCCCACTGTGGATTTTCTAGCTGAGGTATTTTTGTCATTGAATGGGAGGCTAAAAATTGGAATAATCTCTTAAAAAAGTGGATAGAAAAAAATCAGGGGTGAGTTCACGAGCCACAAACCTGGGCTGTGTTTAATTGCAGACAGCTATGAAAGTAATGTTTTTACACCAAAAAAACCCCAAACTTTTCAAATTTTCAGGTTGCTTATTTTTGAGCAAATAAGCAACACTTATTTAATTTTGAAAGACACAGAAATTAGCATCTTAAAAATCTGCAGACTCATCATTTGTAGACGAGTATCCTTTGCTTCAGCAGAAAGGACAGGAGGAGCTGTTTAAAGTGGCATTGAACTCACGTCAGAGCACCAAAGCACTTGTCTGGGGGTTTGTGTTTTGCTTAGCAGTAAGGTTATGATTAGATGATGAAATAAGAATATGAACCAACAATTTCTCAAAGCAAGTGTTTGCATTAATGTGCCTGTCAGGATAATGGTTCCAAGACTGTGGTTACATCTCAGAGAGTGATAATATTGCTGGCAAATAGTTGCATTTAAAATGATCACTTTCTCCTGACTCTTTTTAAATTATGGAAGCGTTTCCACATACCTTGTAGCTTTTCACACTGAGCTTTTTACTGTTCTGCAGTAATGAGCTGTCAGCTTTTTACAATTTCTTACCACTTCACATTTCATATATGGATCTTTATTTCTCCAGATTCTAAGGCCCTAAGATCAAAAGGGGCTTCCTTTTAAATTTTATTCCTTTAACAGCAACAGTTCAGTGCTGTTTGCCTTTTTCTTCCAACTGTGTAAAACCAGAAATTAAATACCTGTTTAGTTCATCTACATTTAATACTAATTTGCAGTAACAACATGATAAAAGACAGAAGTTTTTAAGCAGCAGGGGGGTTTAGAATTGTCTTGATCCTGTCTGAATAAACCCTAAATTAGTGGGATTAACACAATTGGATCTGTGTTTTACCTGGTAAAGACCCTCCAGGGGATAAAAATGGCAGAGAGGAGGGAAAAAGGCATTCATCTAGAATAGCACTTAAATATATGCCTTGCCCCTTAGGATGTAGGTACGTGCTTAAATTAAAGTATATTTTAAACACACTTCCTGAATCAGAGCTGTAGAGAGCAAGAACTCCTGGAGTACATAAAATAAAGGTTGAAAAATAAGGAGACAATGAAGTCAGGCAAGAAAGAGAGGAGAATTTAGATTTTTTTAAAAAACTATGAATAGTATCTGTTGTAGGAAGAACAACCAGTCATGCCAGTTCATATTTTCAGAGCTTTGATCTAATTTCAGGGCATGACACTCTGTCTGTTTTTTTTCTAATGGGGAAGAAAGTGACTTGTCAGTGAAAAATGGTTTGGCATTGAGGAGAAGGTTACATACCTGAACTTTTGGTAAATCTAAACACAAACCAGAGAAAGTAATTCACAGCATCATTTTTTTTGCTAGCCACATACAATTGATGTTCAAACATGGATATTCTGTGAGTTTCAGCTCAGTTCACAAAGTTTTTAATTTTTATGTGAAGAGTAGCACCACCTTACTTTTCTAGGTAGCTGTTTATGCTTCATTGTACAAACAATAACGAAAAATATTCACAAAGGAGTACTTGTTTTTGCTTTTAGAAGCTTTATGCTGGGTTTATACTTTTTATAGTGTGCCTTTGTAACAGCACCCTTTAATTCCCCTGAAACCTTTTAAACTGGACTTTGTCAGCTTTGCTGCTGAATGAAGATCACCCTGAGGACAGATTTGTGGTAACTTTTCTTGGCCACCTTTGCCTTTTTCAAGGTGTGTTCCTAATCCCCAGCCCACTGGAGCATGATTCAAGACATACTGCCTGATTTTATTGCAGTGCTCTGCTGGTTCCCCAGCAGCATCCAGGCATGCCATATCCCTGGAATTGAGGCAGCAGTGAGCATGTGGCTGGCTCTGTAGGTGGTTTCTGGTTGGAGAAGCTGCCTTCTTCCAGGTGGGAAGTCAGCCTGTCAGGCTGAGTTATGGGAACATGATTAGTGTACCAAGTTCATTAAATGAGAACTTCTGCAGCTCTGGGTTCCCATTGCTCCCTGTGTTTATTCCAGTGAAACAATCCAGTTTTTCATTCACTGAGTGGATTACCATGTGCAGGCCCAGCAGGAGGACATTCCAGATTCCCCATTGATTTCCTCTGCCAGAAAGTTGTTTTGTGATTCTAGTTGGTATCATGGATAGTATCTGTATTATCTCTTGACTTTTGCCATGGTGGAAATGAGCAAACTTGTGTTTGGATAAAATGTGGAAGAACAGCATGTAATGACATGGATATTTCATGTAATGACATTAATATCTCAACCATACTATTACAGTTGCCCTTAAAATATTCTGCTCAGTACATTTAAATATGGTATATTCGCAGCCCAAAAGGTTAAGCCCCATCAAGTAATCTTTTAACACAGAATATGGTGCTAGATTTGCTAAAGAAGGGATGCCCTAACTCCAGATGTTGCTGTCATTTGCTATTTGGAGCAGCTAAGGAGCTTCCCAGGTGAGACACAGAGGTAAATTTCACTTAGTGTCAGCAAGGAACTGAAACGTGGTACCTGTTTACTTTATCCTTGCTATTTGCTGCTCTCATTCATAAATGAATCTTTGCTCAGTGATTGCAGTCACTTGGGAATAGAAAGGGCTGCAGGACCTGGCATCAGCCTTTGTGGGGCTCTGTGATGCAGAGGACGTGGTCTGAGAGGTCATTCCTCCCACAAGTACTGTCTTGTGTAGTTTTCAGATTTCCATTTTTTTTTAATAAGCAGTTTTATTAAAACTAAAACCAAACTGAGTGAAACTATTTATGCAGCTTTCAAGGGCACTTTGAAGATGTTTATCTGGCATCAATATTCATTAGGAGTGAGTTGCCTTCAGTCCATTTTGTGCCTCTTAAAAGTCAAAGCCTAAAAGGTTTCTGATGAGGGGCAAGATGTTTCTGTTGTTATTTATTTATATGTTTGTAACTGGGAAGAGTGACCTTCTTCCTAATGAAATGTATCCTTTTCTGTTAAGATAAAAGTGGCCATTTCTGACTGAAAAGCAAACCGTTATCAGTCAGGTATGGATTCTTCTCCAAGCAGTGAGCAATATCCTTAAAAGGTTCTGCAGACCTGTCTGCTACAACAGCTCCACTCTGCTTGTCTTTCAGGGACAAGATGGTAAAGGTCAATGAGGTGCAATTGCTGTAGTATAATATTTACAGATAAAGTACCAGATATGCCTAATTTAGAAAAGAAACGTTGTGAGCTTTCCATCATTAATTCGTTTTACACTCTCCTTTTAAGCGAATCTCCATAGACGATTGGTGGAGGGCTTAGAGATTAGTTTAATAAATGCCTAGGCTAAATGGAGCTGAAAATTCTGAGAAATGGCTCAATTTGCTCAGTGTTCAGTGAAATAAGCTGGTGTGTCAGCCAGTTGTACACATAGGATTTCTGCTAATTGATCACAAGTCACATCCCACTGTTTCTTAAATGAGGGCATTCATCTTCAGGAGTGTCCTGCAGAAGTGCAGAGTTTTATGTGCAGAAGGAACCTCCTCTACAGCATACCTGAGGGGTGTATGATGCCTTTTAGGTGCTGCTGGCTGTTCTCATTCATTTTTAGCTTGAGCTACAGTTAAAGCCTTTTAAAACCAGATAAGATCCCACACACAAATACTGAGTACAAACTAAGAGAAGTCTAAAAAGTCCCCCTGATGTGTAAATGCATGAAGTGGCATTAAATGCATTAATAAATAGCATTACTTATGCTATTTATTATTCAGTCTCTGAAAATGCTTCTGGAATTCTTGCAGTACAACATTATATTTCACAAAAAAATATGTCTAGAAAGCTGAGACCTTTGTAGAGAGGTGAGTGTTGCATTAGCCAGCATGTCTGCATCCTCACAAAAACAGCACAGGGAGAGCTGCTCAGGTTGCATTCCGGATCAATGTGAAGGCTGCCAGGGCCTGGTGAAGCAGCCCAGGGACACATTGTCATCTTGTGTGTGCTGCCTGTTGTACAGCTCACACCAATCAAAGCACTTGAGCAGAGACAAGCCACGTTTCTGCCCCGATCGATGTCGGCTCGGGAGCTGTCCTGGAGGCACTGCCTGTGCTCCAGAGTCTCAGGTGCCTGGAAGGGATTGGGTTTCACATGGATTCCCATCAGAGCAGCTGCTAGGAATGGCTGCAGTTCAGGTCAATACCTCCCTGCCTTGCAGGAGTGAAAGTGGTAGAATGCTCGCTGTATGTTTTTTATCCTTTTGATCAACAATCTGAAAGAGGAACCAAGTAAAATGATGTGGGAATTGGTGGAAACCATAGATGTATTTGCAGTGTTGGTGAGCCTTACCCCTTGGTTTTTTCTCATGCCATGGGCATCCAGCAGAACCAAATTTTTGAGTTTAGCCTCAAATGCAGCACTGCAAGTTACAAAAATTAGAGGTGGGAAATAGTGAAGCTGTGTTGGTTTTGGAAATAGTGTGCTGGCTGGTTAGTCCATCACACACTGCTTTTTCAGCAAAGGTTTCCTGACTTATCATGGTCTTCTACACCAGTTAAAAGATTGTTTCAGATCTTAAATAAGTGGGTACACCTCCCCCAGAACTTCTCTCAGAAGGAGGATGCACTGCAGGTCATCAGCCTCCAGGGATGAGCTGTTTCAGAAATATAGCCATAACTTTTTTTTCCCCCAACTATGAAACAGCAAACCTAACCAAACATCATTTCAGTTTATTTTTCTCACAATAAAAATTGAATTAAAGCAGCTTGAGTAGAGGTTAAACAACAACTGAATCAAAACCTTATTGGAACAGTTACCTGTTCTCAGCACTCCAAAGCAGCTGATTTTTATTGGGATTCAGATTTTAGTGCTGGAAATCTTTAGCACACAATAAAGGCAGTTAGGCCTTTTGTCTTGAGTTTCATCAGTGAGTTTCTAGAGACCAGAATAAAAGAAGTCTGAATATTTTATTGAATATTTACCTGCTGTCTTAATATTTTCATGTTTGAATTACAACCTGCTATGATGATGTTCAGTTTCTGGTGTTTTGACTGAGAAAAGTATTGACTGTTGTAATGTGCTGGTAAGGGAAAAGGGGAAAAAAATATTAACTTAGATCTAGGTGGGACTGTAATATTCACATGCTATGCATTTTATGTCATTATATACTCCAGGAAGGAGAGAGAGAAGAGTGTGACACTAGTAATATTTTATAAATGCTTTGCATTCATTTGGCACTGTTTTCAATAGCTACTTGTCAAAGAGCACCAGAAATCCAGCTGAGACCCTAGCAGCACGAGGCAGGAATGCTCCTGCAGCATGGAGTTTGGAAACTGATCTCTAGGAAACTGATATTCATATGCTGTGCAAGTTTTACAATAGCTGGAACAGAGGGTTTGATTGACATGATTTCTTCTTCACTCCTTATCGTTGGAACAGCATGGTAGGAACTGTTGGATTTTGAAGTGTGTGAGGACATCTGCCACGGTAAATCTATTTTTGAACAAAGCCTCTGTGCCAAAACTGTACAAAAATCTGTCAAAGTATACTTCTCATAAGTTATGTGGTCTCTACCATTAATAATGATTATTTTGATGGACAAATATTGCCTTCAGGACACAGACACTAAAGCCTTCATTGGTTTTTGGGTTTTGGGGTGGTTTTTTTGTTTATTTGTTTGACGTTTTTTGTACTGCCTTCCAAGGTCAGAATGTTACAATTCAAGCCAGACTGAAGAGACATTTCCTTTTTTTGATTTACTCTTTTACTGATTTTCTACAAGTACTCAAATTCTTCTGAAGTCTGGTATTAAATATTCCTTGGGTATTTCCTATTTGCAGCCAGCTGATTTTTGTGAGCTATTCAAACATCTGAAGCTAAGCTGCTGGCAGTGGTTAGTGCAGCCAGCTTTGAGTGCCTCTAGAAACCCAGTTTTAGCTCTAGCATGTAGAAGTGATAAAAAGGAGGAGGTGGTGAAAAGAGAAGTTGCAGCTGGCAAGTGGAAATAGAGGCTTCTTGGATCCTTTGCTCCATCTTGGACTGAATGCATAACCTTAAAAGCATTTTTCATCCATGTGGTGTCTCAGCTACCACAGATCCACATCAAAGCAAGCTCACCAAATGTCTCTGGAAGAGTGACAGAAAATGCAAAGTGGCCTTGGTGCAGGTTTTAAAGCTTCATCCCAGCCCCAGAATTGTCAGCATCCAAGCAGTCTTGCTGCTCCTTTGATGGGCAGGTTGTCTTCATGCTAAAGTGTTCATGTGGGCTTGCTCTTCTCCACTCACAGGGAACAAAAAATATCCCTTCTTCACTGATGGTCTGTGATGACAGCCCAAGTAATGCCATCTCAGCCCTCCCTGTTCATTTATTTGCCTTCAGAAATTTGTGGAGGCAGCAGAAGTATTGTTTCTTCAGATGCTGAGGATGAAAATGACTCTGTTGGCACAGGTTTGAGGGGGTCAGGGGGCTGGTTGGTTTTGACAGCATGTCCTCAGAGTGCTTCAGAGGGAGCAGTGGGCATTCCATGGAGGTGGAGATGCCCGGGGCAGCTGCTGGCAGTGTTCAAACCTGTTCTCCTGGGTGTTGTCACAGTCCCACGTGTCTGACATCACTCTCATGCAGGTATTCATAACCAGGAGTTACAGGTGCTGATGAGGTGATATTTAGACATTGGGATACACTGTTTTATCTTTCTTAAATACAGAGGAGAGCATGAAAAACTTCTTTACATGTAGGTGACACTGGAACAGGTTGCTCAGAGAGGCTGTGGAGAGTCCCTCAGTGGGGATATTCCAGAGCCCTCTGCATAGAATCCACTGCCCTGTGCTCTTCTCTGAAATTTTAAATGAAATCCAGTACACCTGTAAGTTATTTATTTTAAGCTCTTTCCAAATTTATTTCTTGGTTATGCAATAAGATGCATTAGTATTTCAACATCCTAATAAATTTTTCACTAATGTCTTGTGAAGAATGAATTAGACTGACAAGTAATTGATGCTTCATTTTAAAATTAGAAGCTTGGAAAGCTTAATTTGAAGACAATTTCCATTTTTGTATCCAATATACCATTTTGGGGGAGATATTTCTTGATGGAGTGTCAATCTGACTTTGTTACTTTATTTTTTACCTCTTATAAAGAAGATGATTGCATTGGCTTGTGCTGTCTTGCATCAGAGTTGTTTTTCCTGAGAGGAAGTTTGGTGGCTCTGAAAACTCAGGAGAAAGATAAAGAGGAAACAGAATTGTTGCTTTTTATGGTTGGCTTGTAACTTGGTGTGCCAAGTTTAGTATTATTTTTGTGTTCTATTTTCCAGATTACCAATAAAAGGGAAGTTTCTTGTTCCTAAATCTCTGATTAGGCTTGATTTTACAAATTATATTCTTTAGATAAAAGCTGTGAGATGACTCACATGGACATGAGAAGAATTGTTATGGACATGAGGTAATCCACAGCCTACTCAGGAATTTCTGATTACCCTGTGTATCTTCTTTTTTAGATATTCCTTCCAGGACCTTCTCCAGTGATGTTCAGCAGGCTGTGATGGTTTGAAATGAAAAAAATTAATTGACTTAAATGCGATTATTTTTTAAGTCACAACGCATTTTTAAACAAGAACATGTAGAATTAGTTGGGAAATTTAATCTCTCGTTTTTGTGAAACTTTCCTGTTACCAGTGAGTCATAACACTGGCAAAATACTCCAGAAGAGTAAAGAATGGTGTTTAATTTTCTGATCAGGTCCTGGTTTTAGTTTTGTAATGGTTAAACCACTGCAATTGCAAATAACTTGAGTTGAACAAGAATAATTTTTAATTGTATGGAAAGCCTCAATATATTTTATTTTCCACATGCATCCCAGAGTCTTCTCAATTTAGTTCCCAGGTTATCCTGCAGAAGAGCAAATGAGTTGGCTTAGCATAAAGTAGATTTTTGCTGTTGTCTAATTGTAAACTTCTTAAAGCATTTCTCGATATGTGGGAAAGTTTTTTAACATCTCCCTAGGCATTTTTATGACCAATTTAAATATTTGGTTCTGGCATCTTGCTTGATGAACATCCTTTGTAATTTAATATGGTTGAGATGAGTATCTTCCACTCATCAAAGAGTAAAATCCTTTGTGTTTTGTTTCTCCAAAGTGGGGAGTGAAAGATTCTAATGTGAAGTGTGTCATAAGTGATGTTTTGGGGAAAAAATATTTTTGTTATGAATATCTAGGTTATCTGTTTAATAATGATTTTATGGTATTGTTCTTTTTTTTTCTTTTTTTTTTAAATTTTTCCTTTAAAAGGTGAGAAGTAGTAGTCTCATGGATAAATCCTTTGTGTGGTTGAGTTTCTGGCTTCCTGGGATCCTTTGGAGAGCTGAATCTCTCTGGCTCTTTCCCATTTCCCTGACTGTGGTACCAGGCTCTTATATGGATGGATAGCAATGGCTTGGCCATTAATAGTGGTGTGACTGAATGCCATTTAATGTGGTCTGTACTGATGAGTTGTTTCTTTTATCTATTCTTTTTTTTTAGATGTGTGAGCATATTCTTAGCAGAAGTAATTTGTATGAAATGCAAATGTGCCAGTTGTCCTGGCACTGGTTACCTTGCATAACTCCACCAAGTGGCCATGATTCAAGAAAAAGCTCTGTTTGTGCAGGTGCTAAGTGCATTTTCAGAAGCCAAAATGTGAAAGTGTTTGTTGTACTGTCGAGAAATCATTCTTTTCCCTCACAACTGAGATGAATTCTAGATTTCCAAACTGTGCTTGTGCTATTTGTGATGCACCATCTGTGTTCTTTACAGCAAGTTTGGCATGACTCTGGTGCTGGTTAATGGAGGTTAAAAGGCTCTACCTGGGGTGGCTGGGCTTCAAACAGGGATGGTTTTTGTGTGCCTTGCAAGATTCCAGGAGCTTCAATTGACAGCTTCCATGCTTTGGCTCTGACAGGAGTAACTAAGCAGGTTTGTTTTTTTTTTTCCTAGACCTGATAAATATGAGAGGAAGATGTCAGATTACAGGTGAGGGAGTGACCCCTCAGGTGGAATAATTTGGTATGGACCTATTTTTAACAAGATGGTAATGGTGTGGAGCAGGGTTTATGGCTTGCTGGGTGGGGATGATGTGCTGGAGAGATCCATCTGGAACTGTGCAGAGTAGCTTTGTGACACCAGGAGAGCACATTTTCCTCAAACCTTGACCAGAAATCAGAGTAGGGCATGCCAGGATCCTTCCCTCTGCTCCCTGGGCTAAGAAACAACAGAGAATCTCTGGGCTTCAAGGGGCAAAACCCCCAAGTATTGACGTGGGTTTGGAGATTCCCATCCTTACAAAGGAGATAATAGTCCAGAGCTGGCCAAAGATCCCAGACTTGTGTAATCCCTGTGTAATTTACAGCTTTCTAAGCCACCTCCAACCATAAATATGATGATAACCACTGCAGCATGCCCTTATGCTTGCATGAATGCAAAGAGGCTCACAAAAGCAGTATTTAGCAGCAAACTGTGGGACATTATCTCAGACTTGTGACACTGGAGCTTTGTTCCAGCCTTTGCCACTGCCACTGCACCAAGTGCAAGGTTTTGTTTGTGTCCCAGTACCATGCAGAATAAATATTGCTGGTGAAGGCATTCAAGAATATAATTGTGAAAAAGTAGTGCTCATCATGCAGAGATCAGTGTCTTTGCTTGCTCTGTACATTACATTTCATATTTTCTCTACAGCTTTTTAAAGTGGCCCATGGAAAGGGCTGTAAATGCCAACAGGGCACAGCACTCAATGCCTCATTTCTGTCACAGAAGGCATTTTATCAGTTAAATACTGAACATACCCAGAATTGTGTTTGGCATCCGTTTAGGCAGATGGTTAGAGTGAAAAGCATGTTATGAATGGGATGACTCTCACTCCATGGCTGGCTATGAGAAATGTGTTAGTCATTAATGGAGGAAAAATGCTATTTTTTTTATAAATCTGACAAAGACAGGATGATGTTCTGGTATTAGGGCATGTACTTGTCAGTGTGCGTGTGCATGGTATAATTTTAAGACCTGTGGCAGTGCAGTGGTAATAGAGATCTGAGAGAAAAAAAAGAAAAAAAAAGAAACTTTTTGTGTGGTCTTTATTTTTTAAACATATTTTGTCATTCCTTTCAGCATTAAAGCCTTTTCTTCTTTTCCCTCAGTGTCAAAGGCTGAAACCTCACTCCACTGTTTGATTTATTGAATTGGCAGCCTTGCTGCTGTCACAGGTACAGGAGTAGCAGTGCAGTGCATTTTATCAGCTCACTGGACTACATCAATATAGAATTGATGTCTTCAGGTTTTCAGTTTACTATGATTCCCTCAGAGTGGTCTGACTGGGTAAAACCTTGTTTTAATAGCTGAGAATTACCTGGAGCATTCATGCATTTTCCATGAGTCACCTTTTCCCATTATTTTTAGGAAGAAAATGAATTTCCCAAAAACAGCATGCCATGCACTATGTGCTTTTTAAAGCAATATTTCTGCAGCCTCTTTTTGGGGGACAGAGAGTTGATGGCCTGGTCTCTCTGTGGACACTCAGAACCCCCACAACCACACACAGGAGTGGTATCCCACCCCAAGAGAAAACTGTGAATGTTTCCTCACTCAGAAATGAAATTGTGATGTTCCAGAAGCCTTTGAATGTGTGTTTTACATGGCCTTGCTCAGGCTGACCCTTCAGAGAGCCTCGAGGTCTTTCTGGTGTAAATACTTGGTGGAAAATTAAGATCTCAGCTTAAACATCAGAAAACTTGTCATTATGTCAGATGTAAAATATGTGGTGTCAAAAGGTCTGTAGGAGTTTCTGCCATTGGCTATGAACTGGGGAAAAGCTTTTAACCTCCTCTTTTATTTTCAACCATTTACAAAAATATGGTGACAGCTCACAGCTAGCATCTTAGGAAGGTCCTTAGAAAGAATTTTAAGGGTTTTGATCAGTTCTTTTTATAAAGACATAAAAAAATTAAAATGTCGTGCCTGTGCTGGACTTTGAGTCTTGTTGAGTTTGCTGGTAAAGTTTTATATTTTACTACAGAAAAGCTCTGCCTTGTCCCCAAGCAAAGCTGAATTCTGGAGCTGAACGAACTGGTCCTGTCATTTTTGAAGTTATTTCTTGGGAGAATGGGTGGTAGGCTTTCTTTTTTTATACTTGAGTATGATTTACAACATTTTATCTGTAATTTTTTTAAAAATGCATTTCAGCATATTTTCAGAATATGTGTATGATTGAGTGGGTTTCAATAGAATTATTTTTATAGAAGTATAAATGACTTCTCTAAGTTCAGCTTCTGGCCACATAACGTTTACAATGCTTTTGGAGCAGTGAGCAAACCAACCCTGTTTTGTGAGGAGATACCTTTAGCAGTTTATCTCTAATGTTCAATTATTGGCCCCTCTGGGATCTCTAATCCTCACCCTTCCCCAAGGAGAAAGCATTTGCAAACATCCCAGTTCCACAACAAACTGTTTCCTTGAGGGATGCCTGGTTTGGAGAAAAAAAATCATGATTTTCTAAACCCACTGAACTAATTATGTAGAACAGTTTAGTGCATATTCAGAGATGTTAATAAAGGCACTTTTAACCCTGAACAAAAGCCTGAGCCTGGAGGAAAGGGGAGGAAACAATAGAATTTTTCACAGAATATTTGAATATTTGAATAATGAGATCAGTCCATGACTGCACGTTGAAGGCACCTTTTAGGCAATTTAGGTTCTTAGGCTGAAGAGCTATTATTAAACCACTGAGGACCTAGAAGTGCAAGGTTGCATGAGATTATGTGCAAGGATCATTTCCTGCACTTCATAACTCTGTCACTTACTGGCAGCAAAGGGACAGAAACTTTGTTGTGCATGGCTCAAAGTTTGGGCTGATTTATGTGACGTGGGTGCCCAGCTGGCATGATGTATGAAAACATCTCTTCTCCTGATGAACTTCTTGTTTTGCAAAGGCTTTGATGTATTTTGAGCAGGTTTACAGCCTGCCCTGTGACAGTTTCAGTGGAGATAAATTGGAGATGGCTGGCAGTGAAATCTTAAAAAAAGTACTGACATCCCAGCAGAACACAGATGTATGATTTGATTGACTTGGTTTCAGGGGTTTTTTTGGGTGTTTTTTTGGTTCCTGGGTGGATGTAGAGAGTTGCTGTCACTTGAGGGCCCTCTGCTCCATTAGCCTCAGGAGATGGGGTTTTTAATTGATGTATGCAGAAATAAATCAGAGTCCCCTTTTCACTCTGCACTGATGCTTCTGATACAAAGTTTGCTGGTTTTCTCTTGCTGGGCAGCTCTTTTGGTGTGCTGTGATCTCAGATGCTGGAATATGCAGTCAGCACTTTTTCATCTGTCTCTCTCTGGTGTTAATTACAAAGCCTTTGCAGCCTGCACCATTGCTCCTTTTCAACTGTGTTTAGTCAGGCTTATTTCTGAAACTAAATAAAGGAGAAGGAACTGAAGAATTAATACTGGCACCTGCCAGTGCTTGAGTTAATGAGCTATATGAAGGAAAGCCTTGAGAAATTTCCCTCTTTTTTTTTTTTTTTTTTTTTTTTTTTTTTTTTTTTTTTTTTTTTTTTCTGTTTTAATTACTCTGGTTGTCCTATAACACCAGTCAGCACTCCAAAGTAGTGTTATTTTTTTTGCCACAAGAAATCCCATAAAAAGAGCTACTTCCCTGTGTAGTTTTAACCCTTGTATTTGTCTGATACAAAGAAGGAGAAAACCTGAGCATTTCTGCCTCTTGCAAATGCAGGGTTCCACCATGAGATTTCTTCCACTGCATGCTAAGCTGAGATCCATGAATTTAACTGAATTTTGCAATTTGAAGAGTTTTTCTTTGGTTTTGGTAATTTTTTTTTAATAGCTACCTGACATATTTGAAATATAATAATGGTTAAATGACACACAGCAAGTTGAGCTGCATTCCTGTCTTGCTGATCACTCACACTGAGTTTTTGTGCTGGCTGGACAGTAATAGGCAGCCACTCATTACTGCTTCATGCAAGTGAGGGTCACCCTTCAAAATATTTCTTGCCTGGTACATGTAAGCAGCTTTTTGAAAGCCAGAGACCAGCACTGTGTCTGTGAAGCCTTTGATGTTAGATTAAAATAATGCTCAGCGTGGGAGGGTGAAACTCAGAATGGTGGTTGGAGTTTGGGAAAGGTGACATGGGAAACAAGAAATATCAAAAGAGAATTTGGACCAGATATTCATCAAATAGTGGCTTCATCCACCCAAAGGCCATAGAGACAGTGAAACAGCAGTCACAAGAGGATGCTGCTTAGGAGAAAAACACCTAATTAGTGGGAGATCTCAGTATATCAGAGTGCCAAAATGGCTGTTTATCTGAATTGCCAGCAGGTCTTTGTTAACTCTTCATAAATGTAAAAAAACCCTTTTCCCACTGTAGAATATTTGCCCAATATTCCCTTCATAGAAGCAGAAAGTACAACTTCCAGACTTCTTGTTTCTAAAGGTTTAGTGTAACTGTGGTGTGAGTTCAGTAAGATGTTCCTTTTCCTATGCCTAAAATGTAAAATGTCTCAAATTTTTGGAACATTCATTCATTTTTTTGCTGCCACAAAAAAACCCCACTGCATAATTTCATGGGAAAAAAGGTTTTTTAACACTTTATTTTTTAAATAGGGATTACATCTTCTGCTTTCTAATAATTGGTTTTATTTAACTACTGAAGATTGCCCTTCTCTCCTTTGTGAACAGTTGAGGTTTTATACTTTTTTTTTTTTTTTTGCTTTGACACTGTTTCATCTGCTGTTTATGAGAATTAGACACAACATTCCTATACATTAATGGTTCAAAAGTAAACCTAATTTAGTAGTGTCATAGCAGTATCTTTCTAAAGTACATGGCAATGTAATAAGGAATTACTACATCAAAAGGGAAATTAATTTTCTCTGCCTTTACTGAGAGTGGTTAATTAAAACGAAGGTATTTAACTGGTAAAGATTGGGTTGTTTGTGATATAGCTCTAAATAAAGGGCTTGGGGTTGCTTGTGCTGCTACCTTGGCAGCTTTCTTTAGGGTAACCAAACACACACGAAATAAATAATTGGAGGAAGGGAGAGAATTTCTCCTAACTGTCCATGGCCAGATAAAATATTTCTGCTATAATTCACCTGAGACTATCACAGCATTTATTTTTTATGTTCTTTTACTTTTTTTTTCTCTTGTTTTTCTCTAATATTGGTGGTTAAGACTGAAGCATCTTGCTGTCCTCTTTGAAAATAAGAGTAGTTCATTGTAGATAAAGCACTGATCAATCTGAAATCTACCTTGAAAATATTTCTCTTTTTTTCTAGACATTTTTTTTTAACAAGGATCCAAAGCCTTATTCAAAGGATCCAAATACCTTAATTATGACAACACTAGGATTAAAGGACATAATTAAAGAATATTGGCTGTCAGTGGAGTTGCATCACTTGGGCAAAAGGAGAACCCCTTATCTGTGTGGATGGGTGAACAGCACCAGTTCAGCATCTGCCATGTCTGTTTAAAATAATAATGAATTTAGTCCTTAGGAAAGCAAAAGATTAACAACAGCAGCAGCTCCTGCCAGGATTAGGGTAGGGAAATGCTGCAGCAGCATTTCTCAGCCTTCTGCCAGGACACTTGAGTTTAGCTGCTGAGAGCAAAGCTGGTTGAACCATTTAAATCCCAGAGGAGCTTCCCAGGTCCCAGACGCTCCAGATGTGGGTCCTGCCCATGGCTCAGTGTCACACCCATGGCTGACAGGGACAAAAGTCTTTGTGCTTCTTTCTTTGGATTAAATTCGTGTCATGGCAAGGGTTGGAAGTAAGATGCAGAGATACCAGAGACTTAAAAAGAGCTTCTGGAGCAATTTTGCCCTTAGGTTTATGTTATTGCATGATGGCACTGCTGGTTTGCCACAGTGGTTCTTTGTCACATCCAACCCTGAGCCTTCTGCTTGGAATGATCTCAGAACCTCCTTTGCCAAATCATTACACTATTTGTTTTCAGTAGTTTCCTTTTCATCTTTTAAGATGTTAGCTTTAATTTCTTGACTACAGGCATTTTTCTCTTGCACTTGCCTCACTTCTTTATGAACACTTAGGTTTTTACAAATAATACTAAATTTCAGTAATGTTTTTCCTTTGGGGAGCTGTTGAGACCCCTTATAAAAATTGAGACTTTCTACAGACAGATACAGCATTTTGTTTAGTGGCATTTTCTGGAGGCTGTTCTGGACAGGGTTGGTGGCATTTTTAATATAAACACTATGCTCATGCACTTCACCACCAGGTGCTGGGTGGGTGGACCAAATTCTCCCCCTGGATGAAAGACTGGACATGTCTGACAGCAGAAGCCTTCAACTCAAAAGCAGAAGTGTCACCATCTTCCCCCTAAGACAATGGTATTTTTTAAAGTTTGGAAAGGAATGTAAGATGTTCTTCTTGTAGCTTCACTATTTCTGTTTCATGAAACAATTGATAATTTCATTATAACTGATCATCTTTCTCTCTCTTGTTCCCTCTCTTTTTTAATTTCTTTTTTAAATTCTCCATCCATTATGAATCCCAGAATTCAACAGCAAAATAAACCAGAAGATGTTGTAACTATCTTTCTTCTGTGCTGGGACTTAATACTGGAGGCAGAAAATTGGTGGTAAAGATAATGAAGGGATTTTATTGCTTCTTTAGCTTAATTAAGCAACAGATAGATAAAGGAAATCAGCAGGCTAATGCTGAAAAAGATTGTGTTAACTTTCTCATCATTTTAGGATTATAAAACAGTAAATAATGGAATATGTGCATTCATTTCTCTCCCAATAAATTCCCACAACTAATGTTAGTGCATTAATTTATTCGTTTTTATATATTTTTCCATATATAAAAATATATGTATGTGGTTGTTAAGTCTTTAAGAAAACACAGAAATTTGTTCTGGAAATATAATTGCACAAGTAAAGGGAAAAGAAGAGCATATTGAGAACCAAGATGTGATTTTTTTGGTGTGTTTTATTCTGCTCTCTGAGGTGCCCAGCTAGGAGAGACCAAATGTGGGAAAGCTGTCAGAGAGGAAGAACACTCAGTGCTCAGCTAAGAAAGGAAAGTGAAAAGATAAAGAAGTCCTGGGACTCACTGTGGAAAGACAATGAGAATGGAAAAACTGACAAGATGGGACTCAACAGTGCTGTCCTAAAATGCAGAAGCTAAATAATCAAACTACTTCTGTAGAGTTTGTATGGTTTTGGCCTCTTTCCAGGGTGTGTTGGGATTTCCTTGTTGAAATGTTAGAAATGCCAGAATCAGTCATTTTGCAATACATGTTTCAGCAGAGATTTTTATCAGTGTTTATCAGGAAATCCTGTTGGCTCGTGTCAGTTTTTCTCTTGGATGTGCTGCTCTCCTTATTAGTGGGAACAGCTTTATTAGATAATTGCAGACACATATGGGGACATTATTCTGATTTAAGGAACTCTTGCTTGGATTCAGTGCTTATATTGTTTAGCACATCAGCAAGCTGTCTAGCTTCAGATGAGGTTGTTGTTTGATATTGATTCATTCAAGTTACTGCTACTCTTGTATAGATCTTGGCTTAATTTCAGGCTAATTCGGTTTTAACTGAAATTGATGAAGCAGCTATTTAATACAAGCTGATAGATATGACTGCTAAGCTTGAGATGTGTAAACCTCCAAATCAAACCTCCAAAAAACAAAGAAAGGAAAAGCTCAAAAAGCTTCTTATGTGTGCATTAGAAGTAGTCCTTTGAGCTGCTGAAAAGGGGCATGATTTTATCTTATTGCCAACTATAAAAATACAGAGCTTCAGGTTAAATTGTGAAGGGATAGCTGAGAAAAATATCAATGCACAGAGATTTTTTATTGAAAGATAAAAATAGGTATTTTCCAGTTATATTGGTGTAATTCTGTGAAATGTAGGAACTCCTACAGATTGGGGATCCTGCCAGGGGTAGGATGGGGACAAGTGGTTTTCTAGTCCTATGTTCTTTTTCTGACAGTGAAGAATCCCAGGTGCTTGTTGCTTGTGGTCTGCTTTTCTCCTTGTGAATATTTAATAATTCAGAAGAATATTTTATGGTTTTTAAAGGCCTATCCAAGAAGCTCCTGGCCCCTGAGGTGGCCCTTAAGGAAGGACCTGGAGTGGGCAGGGAGGGATCTGAAGGGGATCCCACTCTCTGCCCATAGGCAAGATCAACCTTAACTACTTTTCTCATGCTGCCTGGTTATTTTTTTATCATTTATGATCTGATCATGCTCCCTTTCACTGGTGTCACCCCTGGAAACAACCTTTTAAATGTTCCAGAGCAGATAGTTTTTAATTCCCTCACTTCTTTTATATTTTCTGTTCTCTTTACCCCTGGACTTAGTCACTGCTTCAGTAGCTGAGGATCTCTTGGAGTCAGAGTTGAATCCTGTTTTGCATATGTGGGCAACAAAAATGGCCTGTTCAGCAATTTTTAAATAACTTTTCCCATTATTCTGTATACTAATTTTACTAGTCTGAAATATATAATTAGAGAGATAAAGTCTACAGATAAAGCCAAGCACCTACTAATCTCTTTTCACCACTCAAAATTCCTGCAGTGAAAAGCAAGCTACATAGCAGCAAATGCAATTCCAATTTTTTTTAATGGGAATTCAGGATTTTCAGATCGTGGCTGATTAAAACTGCTCCTGATACCAATTTGTTGTAAATTATTCTTGTTTTGCATAACCCCCAAACATATTAATTTAAATACTACTACTGCTACTTAAAACTGCTGCTGCCTGCTGCTAACAATTAGATAACCAGGCCAGTTTTTCCCCACTGAACTTGGCAGGGTTTAAGTGGCCCTTTTCTGCCTCACCTCTGGGAGTCCATCCCCAAAGAGCCAATATTAAATTTAGCAAAAATGAAGACTGAATAATCACATGGATTCTGAGCTGCTCATCCAGGCCAGCTCTGCTCCTGCCAGAGCTGGAACTGTTTCAGGAGCACTTACGAAACTCAGTTATTTTAGTAAGCTGGAGTTCACAGACTATTTGGCTGTGAAAATAACTTTGTAATTTTTTCCTGTATTTTGGGAGGGATATTACTTAGGTGTTGCACACAGCTTCTACTTTTTACTTGGACTGTGGTATCTTAGTGCAAGTGAATGTTGAGGTAGTAGACTTACTTGAAAAGAAAAGAAATTAGATAACAAAATGCTGAATTGATCTCAGTGGTATCACTTTTTGAGTAACTTCTGAGAGAGTTACCATTGCCACAGATAATGCACAAGGAGGGTGCCACCAAGCAGGGGGCAGTAATATTTCCCGCTTGCAGGGTAACAGGGAGGACTCATCTGATTCAAGCCAAATTTACAAGCATTGCCTCACTCTTTTCTAAACTGGGGCTGTTGGCAGCTGTTAAATCAATTGTAAGCATTACAGCTCTTAAGTTACATTATTCATCAAGAATAACAAGCCTTCTTGCTGCTTGCCTTTTTCAAATGCTTGCTGCACACACATTTAACCCAGTCATCACTGCAGCCAAGAGAAGAAATAGAGAAAGAGCAAAATGTTCTTTAAGAGTGAATCCTAAAGCAGAAGGAAAGTTTTCCTTGTTAGGGAACAGTTACAAAGTGCAAGTGTCCCAGTTCAGGGCTGGACCTGAACACAGCAGCTCAGAATTCCTGCCCTGAGTGGCACAGAGCAGCAGAGAAAATGGGGATGGTACTGGAGGAAGCTGCCCTTGCACTGCTGGCCATGCCTTGCCCTGACAGGGAGGGGTATTTGTATTTATTTAGCAGTGCTGAAGGAGGTTCACTGCACAGTTCATTTATAAGGAGGAAGCAGGATGAGCTGTTGTGGCGTGGTGCTGGATCTGCAGTGCCAGGTTTATAACTGGGGGAAGCTGTCACAGCCTCACTTCATGGTGTCAGGGCAGCAGAGCACAGCACTGATGACATTTGTGTTAGTGGGAGATCGTTTCAGATTACTGGGGCTATAATGGGACATTTTGCTAATGCCTTTTGACAGCACCTTCAAAATACAGTTATACTTGCCTATCGTAATCACTTGTTGTATATTTCTAATCTGACACACAGGACAGGCAGCAAGGAGAGGGGGAAGGAAAAGAAGTAGGAAAGCTTTAGTGACTTACATGGACATTATTGCTATTACACTTTAACTGGATTCCTGTCTGAAGCACAGAGCCTTTTATAGAAGAAAAACTGTACATGGGATGCTCACAGCTGCCATACACCTTCATTCTGTGGGTTTGGTGGGGAATTGAGGGCTCATGATCTACTGAACCATGGCTTTGCAGGAAGACACAGTTTAAGGAACTTCTTCTAGGCTTGTCTTCCAGTCCAGGGTTATCCCAAGCTGAATCCTTGTCCATCTGTGGTGCACATTTCATCCCAGCACAAGGCTGGGAGCTCCAGCTGTGGCAGGAAAGCTTATGTGGGATCTCAGCAATCTGCAAAGCTTTTGTGTTGGGTGTAGAGATTGATCCATCAGCCCTGGGCTCTCAGAAATGCACCTGGTTAATAGTGAATGTGAGATGTGTAACCACTTAGTCAAAGACAAACCTTTTTCCTATTCTCTTCTCTCTGTTGGCTTTTAAAATGTAGTATTTAGTAGAAAACAAAGTCTTGGTGATGTGTGTGCTGGAAATGCAGCAGTTGCCCAAAGTTACATCAACAAGCAGGAAATTATTTCTGTTATAACTTTAGTTTTCAAGAACATATTTTCTTGACTTGATTGCTTAAAATTGTTTGTGTTGATGTGCTATTTTGTACCATTTGTGCCAGTTTAATGTGTGCAGTATTATTTTTTTCTGGATTCTTTCTTGTTCTTGAAGCTTAGGCTACAAAGAAGAAAGCCTTTTTTATTGTCTTGAGATTTGTTCAGAAAAGGTAAAATAGATCTTTTAGAAACAGACTTGTGATCAGAGTTTTGCTAAGCAAAGTAACCAGATGGAATTTGACTTCCCCATTTCCAGGATAAAGCACAAAAGTTATTTCAGCTCAAGTACAGAGTGCACAGCTCAAACCTCTCAGTAAACTCCAAAGAATTCTGGTGGGACTAGTTGGGAATATTCCTAGTAGGGGAAAAATCCCACCCTATTCTGCATCAGTTGGTCCTGATAAATACAGAATGTCTAATCTCCTGGTGGATTCCCTAAATGCTTCCATCTTTTGAGAGTTTTGAATGTCCTTTCAGCCTCCTTGGTTCCTGCTTTCAACTGTTAAAGTAAAAAGTGGGAAAAAAATTATATAAAACCAATCTTATAGTTAAATCCGTGGTGTTTGCAATATTGTTGCTTCACTCAGAAAATTGTTTATATAGTAAAATCTTAAAAAAATATAACACAATGCAGTCATGAAAAGCATTGTAATGCTGGTTTTTGATTCTTTTCCCCATAAAGTCCAGTGGAATTGCAAACTATTAATGGAACATGTGGCATTGGGTATCAGCACACAATATTAGTTGTTAGAGAAAGCACAGAGCAGAGCAATGCAAATTTAGTTTCCTGTCCATTCTGCTGAATTTGCTGCATTGGGAAGTGAATGCTGTTGGAGAAAAATTGAGTTCTTGTTTCTGTTACTGATGGTAAGGAGGGATTTCATTCTCTAGAAAATTTTTACCCTGCAAAATGCAGTGCATCAGATTCTTTGTTTTCTAAACAGCTGAGATTCTGCCCCCCTTGGATTCACACAGGTAGTAGGCAAGTGAATAAAAATGCTGAACTGTGGGATTTTTTTAAAAAATGTACATTTAATTGGGTTTTTGTTCAGTGCATAATTGCTTACCCTGCAAACCCAGACATTTTTAATACATGCATACAAAAAGCATGTTAGGTAATTAAAAAGTTTCTTTTAAGAAGGAGAAGCACCAAGGAAGAAGAGGCAAAAGCTAAAGCACACAATGTAGAAATGCACTTGAGTGTTTAGATAGTTTTGTGAAAGCCTTTCTTTTCAGCTGTGAGATTGTCAGCTCACACATGTCCCCAGGGGTTGGAACTGTTTAATTTTCAGGTTTTCTGCTGGAAGGATGAAAACACAGTTGGTGAAAAAGGCACACGAAGAGAACATGTTCTCCCAATGATGAAGCAGTAATGTTTTGGGTCTCACCTTTAAAGCTTTTCTTTAGCAATCACCAAAACCTCTTTTACATGACCATATCTGTTTATATGTTTAATGGCTTTAGATGAAATCATTCTCCTTTTGCCACTACCAGGTCCTTTTCTATCTTTGTTCTTATGGAAGCAGCCAACAAATTTAATGATTCTGACAGCACAGGGATGTTTGAAGGCTGGTGCTCATGGCTTAAGTCTACATTAGCAAGGAGTGTGGCCAGATAGGAGCAGATCTGTGGCATTCAGCATTTGGAATGAAGGACTCTGTGCCAATACCATGACAATTCTAACATTTAAGTTTTACCTCAGAAAATCTCTATCAGGTCCCATAGACTTCCTGTAGTAGGGAGAATATCTTCCAGTATACCTGGAATATATATATTTGTGTGGTCTAGACACATTTTATGTTGTGAATCATAAGCCAAGAAGGGGAGAAATGGGATTTTGCTTTTAAAGTGTGGCTAAAATACTTATGTAGATGCAGCCATTAAGTGGCATTAACAGCATCACTAGTAAAGCAATGACTGTTTTCCTGTACACTGCTACAAATTATAGCCATTTTTTGACAGCATAAATTTTATCCCAGATTTAATGACAGTGGCTTAAACCTTAGGGATTTTTTTCCTACGGGTTTAAGTGCCTGCCATTGCAGCACCATTTCTCTTCTTAAGAGCTTCCCTTTCCCAGCACCAGCTCTCAGTGAATTCAAGTAGCAGTATGTCAGTGGTTGGCAGTGAAAGTAGCACTGAATAAGGAATAGGCTCACAATTCTAGCTTCAGTTTTAGATTTTCAGCTCCTGTTCACATACTAAAAATGTGAACCTTGGTTGTGGTTTGGTTTTTTTTGGTTGGTTGGTTGTGCATTGGAAGGGAGGACAGTAAAGTATCTCCAGTGTTTGCTTCCTAACCTTTGTGTCTCTGGCCATGTCTTGACTCCAGTGGTTGAATTCAAAACTATGTTAAAATTGGGAAAAAGAACTAACTTTGAGGTATGACAAAAGTGAGAATTTGTGGAAAATTAATATATAGACATTCTAGTCACTGGCCATTAACTGAGCCATTTTATTTTGATTTTATCAGCATCTGGTACATCTAGTGTTGTGAAATTGTCATATTTAAGCCTAGCTGACAACTCGGCCACTCACTCCCTCTCCCCTCATGGGATGTGGGAGGGAATCAAAGGAGCAAAGTGAGAAAACTTGGGAGTTGAGAGAAAGACACTTCAATAGGGAAAACAAAAGGCATGCACAAGGAAAACAAAACAAGGAATTGATTCCCTACTCCTCATCAGCATGCAGGTGTTCAGCCATCCCCAGCAAAGGTGGGATGGAAAATCCCTTTGGCCAAACAGGGTCAGCTGTCCCAGATGTGTCCCCTCCCAAATCCTTGTGTCAAAAAAGACCTTGACACTGTGAGCGCTGTTCAGCAGTAAAAAATTAAAACTTTGTTGAATTTTCAGCACTGTTTTCAGCACAAATCCAAAACACAGCCCCATAGCAGTTACTATGAAGAAAATTAATCCTACCCCAGCCAAAAGCAGCATTAGAAATAGATTGTCTTTTTTATGTCAGTGGGCTGCTTGTGACAGGTACCAAATTAACATCACAGGAAACCAAAGTCCTCTCTTTTTTACCAACAAAACAAGTTCAGCAAGGGTGTAAGGAACACAAGCTTCCCCCACACTCCTCGAGCAATGTGCCTCAACCCTGACCTGAGAGCAAATCTCTGAGGGAAAAGGTGTTTGTTAAATTTCTTTTCCAATTAATTTGACAGCTCTGCTGAGACTCCTTACAAAAGTACTAATTCATGCAAATTGCAGTAGTGGACCTGTGTCATCAGGGAGCTGGGCTGAGCTCTCTGAAACACCACACAAGCCACCAGGCAGCATTTTGATTAGAAGGTGACACTGGGTTTGGAGCCTGTTCTGCATTAATTTTCTCACAGGGACAGCAACAGACTCCTGTATGTGCTAGTAGAGGTGGGAAGTTGCAAAAGAATATTCAGCCACAGCAAATGCATTATCTTCCCTCCATCCCTGAGAGAAAATTTATACCTTTTTTATGTCTGAATTAACTGTTTTGACTTGGGATCTGTGCACTGACACACTGGGAGAGATGTTCCATGGATTGCTCAAAATAAAAAACAAAACCCAAGACAAAAGCAAGGCACAAATGTGTTAGAGAGCAAGATATAATCTGTAGTCCAATATATAAATCAATTGCTTTCATCAGACGTGCTGTGGGAAGAATAAGAGCATTTTCCACTGGATGAATGGCAGTGTAGAAACAGAGATGGGTATGATCAAAGGATGAGAAGATATTCCTGTAAAAGCTGATTGAAAAGTTTGTGTGTGTTCATCACAGAGAAGATAAGCTCGTGATAGATCTTTGTAAGATGAGGAATGGCATCGAGAGGACACAGCAGGAGCAGCTGTTTTTTTTCTTTTGTCATGTAATAAAAACCAAGAGTACATTGATTTGGAGAAAAAAGTAACAAATTTAAAGGTGAATTGAAGGAAAGATGAATTTTTGTACTTCACATCAACTACCTAGACTGGACCAGAATGCATTGAGACCAATAATTTGCAGAAAACCCCCAAATATTGCATAGTCTACCTGAAGGACAGTACAATGATGAATAACATAATTATTGGTGTTAAAAAAATAAATTAACAGATATCTCTAACCCTGTATTTCCAGGTTTTTGAAATACTGTTTGGGTTTTAGGTGTCAGGAGGAGATAATTAGGGATGGCAAAGGGTGATTCCCTCTTGGCTTTCCTTTTGTACTTCCATGTGGTGCTAGCATTGGATGTGAGATGGGTTCTAGGTTAATGCCAGGACTAGATATCATATGCATGGAAATTAATTTATTCTTCTTTATTTATAGTACCTTTCCTGTTCTGGACCTGTTCATCTGGCCTGCTTTGGGCAAGGGAAATTCCCTAAACATCCCCAAGCTGAGACAGTTGTTTTTTTACTCATTAGTTAATTCTAGCATGTAAGGATTACCAGGCACTATCTTGATTTTTCTGCTGGGCTGGAGGGGGAACACTTGTCACAAACTGGTGGCCTTTGGGACAGGGGCTGCCAGGTCTGTTTGCTTAACTCTGGGGGAGATTGGTTGTTCTTGTTTTGATGTTTTTAGAGTTCTGACATAGAGGGGGGAGGTTGAGCAAAGACTAAAGCTGAGCATTGCCACAGTTATCCCTTTGTGGCACTCTGGGCCTGAATTAATTTTTGTTAAAAATTTACTCTTTGAAGCCATCACAATACTATGTCTGGTTTGCCTTTGAGGAGTTTGTAGTGTAAGTTCAGCTCAGGGTAAAAAGCATTTCTTTGCTTTTTATCCATTTAAAATTCTTTGTATGTGTATTTGTACAACATTTTTTATTGCTCGAGTTTGTTCTGGTGAGTTTTCTCTGGTATTTCTTTAATTGAGATTTGAAATTGCAGTGCTTCTTGAATTAGCAAGTTATTTTTCATCTCTCTGCAGATTAAGGTTTCTTTTTAGAGAACAAAACATGAAATTGCTTTGTTTGACAAAATGATGGCTTAATATATCTCAGTGTGTCCAGGCTTTTTTGTTAGGAACATCTCTTGTTTAGGACAAGGAAAAACTAGTGTTTATAGAGATGGACTTATTAAATTCCTGATTTAAATACCTGTGTAAGTGATCCATTAAGACTTTTTTTCCCAAAACTGGCTGCAGAGAAGCCCCCATGCCTCCCCCATTTTGAAACCAGGTGCCCACAAGCGAGAACCTCTCTGCTGTGAAGCTGCTGCTGCCTTTGACATTGCACTTTGAACAGCATTGCTGGCAGCTGTCCTGGCTGCAATGCACTGCACAGAAAGAGATACAGCAGCCCTGCAAGGCACAACGTGCAGCTATTACACATCGTGGCTGAAAGGTGCAGTGTTGTTCCCTCAGGACAATGCTATCTCTTATGTACATATAATTAATATGTCTGCCAGAAACAGTTATTAAAGAAAGAGCAGGAATTGTTTCTGTTGAATGGCTTGACCTGGGAGTAAAGCCAATTTAAGAAGCATCTGATTAAAATATGTTAAGGTCACAGATCACTATAAAATATGAAGCGGGCAGGAAAAAACCAGAAATTTACTCATGAGGAAGATTAAATACTACTGATTTTTTTTTTCTGTTTTTTTATGCTAACAGAAGCTCTCAGGTGTAAAAAATGAAAAGTGCTTATTCTAGAGACATTTCAGTGTCACATTGCACTGAATCCCTGCCTCATGAGTGTCTCATGGATGATGTAAGAATACAAATACTAAGAACATTTGTAAGTTTTGAGTTTTTCAACAGACAGAATGGAATCCTACAGGCAAGGAGAGAAAGTCAATATCCTTACCTCTTTCTGGAGATAGTCTTACAGTAGTGGTAATGGGATGCAATCACAACAAGAGCTTTTATCCCTCATTAGAGCCTTTCTCAGTCTTATTTCCCTCTTCCCTCAGGTGCCAGCACCACAGCCCATCACAGAGAAAGCCTGCTCTGCATGTACAGCAATAGCCTTTAGTTTTGAGAGCTGCTCACTTAAGTGGTGTTTTTTTATTCAGGTCTGATGACAAAAAATGTGCCTGAAGTTCAATGGTAATATGGATCAAAAATACAGTCTCATTTTTAGAGGTCTTTTTGGGCTGGGCTGGTATTCAGGAAATTACATAGGGGCTCAGGAGAGACAGGGGATGTTACAGATCTATAGAATCCTACAGAATTTGTGGCTTTTCAAATCTAATGAACAATGAGAGCTGCTGAAGGTGGTTTCATTGCTCTGAGGGATTTTGAAAGAAATCTACATTAAAAAGTTTGCTGGCAAGGGGGGTGCCATAGTGAAAAAAAAAAGTGGGGGGAAATGCTGTGTAAACACTTTCAAAAGGAACTGGAGAGCAGTTCAAAGATGCAAGACTGTGTGTAGGCATTGAGGTGAGCCAGTCAGCAGCATTTTAAGGCAAGACTGGATGTGGCACAGTGCTGTGGTCTCGCTGACATGGTGGTGGTAGGTGATAAGTTGGACTTGATGGTGCCAGAGGTCTTTTCCAACCTAATTGATTCTGTGATTCCCTTCCCAGCACACCTGCCCAGCCAAAGGTCATCCTGTGGCCTCAGCTTCAGAACCTCTGCTGCTGCTCAGGTGGCAGTGGGAATAGTTTGCAAAGCCCCTGTAGGAGTGGCCATTTCCATGGGGTATGAATGCTTCCCTGTCCCCTCTGCAGGGCGCAGGAGCTTTGTCCCAGAGGTGCTCTCATCTGTCTCATTAATGCACGCTCTGAGGATGTGTTATCTGTGAGCTGTACAGCTCTGTGATTGAATTCCCTTCTCTGAAAATGCTGTGGCTTAGTGCCTCAGTGACATTTCACCCCTGGGCTGGTTCAATGAGGAGCAGAGGAACAAAGAGAGGAAACAATCAATTGCTGGGTGCTGGTCAGCCAAGCCATGGCTGTGAATCCACTTCCAGCGTGTGGTGATGCTCCAACCTTGCCTGAAAAGCACAGAGAGCAGAGTGGGCAGTACCAGGCAGTTTGCAGATGAAGTTTCTCTGACCTTGTGCAGGAGATGGGTCCTGGAATGCTGGGGCTGGGACATCACCAGTGCAGGCTCTGCTCGTTCCTTGGTGTTTGCAGCTGGGACCTGCTGAGATTGCTCTGTGTGCAGGGGGCTGCAGGACCTGAATGCTAAAATGCTCCTATTTACTAACAGATTTGTGTTTTAATTTAAAATGAATTCCAATTTAAATTAATAATTTAACCCGTAATTAGGAGCATGTTTTCATCCCAGGCAGATTAGTCAAGCTGAGGCAAAATTCACTTTGCTGGAGAAAAGACAATCACATTCCTTTAATCAGGAGCTACCACAGACTGTTATATGCATTTGTTTTCCTCTCACTGAATTAACTTTCCCTGCTCTCTGTCTCTGAGGCACTCATCAGTTAGAGCTTAAGGAAGTTCATTTTCATGCAGTAACAAGAGCAACCAGAGTCCTGAAATTCTTACTAACAAATGACTCTATAAAGTCATCCTGGCGTCACTCTGAAATAAAAGAGACTGAAATCAGAATAAATAGAGTTTTAAAATGCTGCAGTTTGGAGTTACCACAGGAGTCACCAGAGCCAACAGGCTTGAGGAGATCTTCCTAAAAAAGCAAAACCAGCCAACCTTGCTGTACAGTTTATATCACATATTTAGAAACTCCCAAAGTTTCCTTTACTCACCTTTAGTGTGCTGACAGTTTTTTCTTCCTGGCCCATTGCATCTACTTCCTCCTGCATTGTTCCCTGTTGTGAGGGAAAGAAAAAATTCTTAGTTTTTGCAAGAAATGATTGAGAATAAAGCAACTGCTGTTCACAGCTGCTTTCCATGCTAAAATTAGAGATTCTGTGAAGACTTCCTATGCTAATTCCTATGATTTTTTTTCAACCTAACTGAAACCAAAGCCGTGGTACTTGCCTCAAAAAGCCAAACCTTCAGTACCTTCAGTACAGGTAATCCAATTTGTCTGACAGAGAAATTAATGCATTTTGAAGTAACAACTTTATTTTTTCTCTCTTATATATCAGAATTTAAAAAAAATAATTAGGAAAGGAATCATTATAATAAGTACATCAACAGTATTTTTCACTGGCACCTCCAGTTCTGAGCTTCAGTTTCAAGTGTAATTGCCCTTTTTTTTTTTTTTTTTTCCTTTGGGCTGCAGTTGTGAGTAATCTTAAATTGGTCTGACAGACAGAAAGTGCAAGACAGCCTGAGGGGAAGACTTGAGATTGGGATGCCCTTGGTAGGGCATATTGGGACAGCAGGAATCTGGCTGGCTCATCCCCTCACTCTGACCATCACCACCTTTTCTTAAATGAGGTCCTTTTACTCATTTGGCATTTTCAGGGGAAAACTCCAAATGAATTTTCCCCTGAGAGATGGAAGAGACAGTGATTAATAGAGCAGTTTCTCTTCTTCAACCCTCTGAATCTGTTTACTTCTAATGCAAGCTTGCTTACCTACTTTCAATTAATTGCTTTATTAAAATACTGGAGGTAGGGGTCTATCTTTTTGGTCATTACATTAAGCGTGTGTATATATTTATTAAAAAATTCTACTGTATGGAATCATAAATACATCATTGTCTTGTGTGTGACTGCTCATAAATGTAAAAGTGTCCCTTCAAGCTGGTTAAGCAAAAACATCAGAGTTTAATATCTGTTTCCATGGGAAGTTTTGATGGAAGTTCTCTGTATTAATTAGGCAGATGGAGTGTATTATTTATTCCTTATTGTGTTGGCTTAGTTATCATTGCTGGTAAGAATGGGATTGGCATCCTTTCTTTTCTGTCTGGCTTCTTGTCTCAGGGCTGGGAGCAGAGGCAGTAAAATCACTGGGAGCCAAATCTGCTTTGCCCAGGTGCTTGTTTAGGTTTTGGTGATGAACAATAACAATCCCTCCCTCCTCCATCACTTACAAAGATACTGGAATATTTTTTCAGACCTTTTTCCCATCTCAGGCTGCACATCTAAAGTCTTTGCTAACCCCCAAAAAGTCTTTCTTATACAGGTCATGCAAGTTCCTAATAGTACTTGAAGCATCTTATTGACATGATCATTCAAAAATGGAAGAGATCTTTCTCTGTTCAGGTTATTTTCTTGGTTTTGGCTTGCTTGCTCCTGACCTGATGAACTGAAGAGACGTAGTTTACAATCAGTGTGCCCTTGTAAGAAAATGTTAGCAGCAGAGAAAGGATGAAGTTAGTTTTTTATGCAGGATAGGGCCAGTGTTTTGGTAGATTAAGCAGAAGAGAAGAAAAAGGAGTGAAGTTCTCAAAATGAAGCATAGAAAATGTTTCTTCCTAGTGGTGCAATACACTGTTTTGTTTTCCAGGCAAAATTAAATGCAAATCCAAGCTGATGCATGAACTCCATTCTACCAAGACATTTCATTTCTGTCAGCTCTGATTATGAGAAAAATCTGTAATTTTAGACCGTAAATCTGTCTGCAAACTGTGATCCACATATGGGTAGGTTCCAGGGCAGCAGTCACATGTTGGAATCAACATGTCCATGGAATTCAAAGCTCTATCCCTGTTCCTTTGCAGCCTGTCGAGCTGGGTTCTACAAAGCCTCTGCTGGCAATGTGAAGTGTGCCAAATGCCCCCCCCACAGCTCCACCTACGAAGATGCATCTCTGAACTGCAGGTGTGAAAAGAATTACTTTCGCTCTGAGAAAGACCCTCCATCCATGGCTTGCACCAGTGAGTAGCATCATTCTGCTCGGGGCTGTCATTCTTGCTGCTCCATCTGTACCTCCACAGCTCGCTTGCTTGCTTCCTCTCATGTCCCACTGCAGTCAGCCATCCACTCCCTCTCGTGTCTTCCTGAGTGTTGGACAGGCTGCTGGAAATTGGTGGGCTGGGTTTGTGTCTTTTCTGTTTTCCTTTTCTCCTTCTTGTACCCTGTCAGGCTTGAGAAGGAGAAGTAGGGTTTTTATATTGCTACCAGTACTGTCAGCTCTCAATCCTGAAGTGCACCCTAAGGGGACTCTGTTTATAGGAAAATGTGGGTTCTTCTTAGCCTAGGTAATCTAGTGACATATTTCAGGAGTCACCACAGGAAACAACCAGAAGAGTTTGGTTATTAATGTTTTTTACTTTTATATTTTCTGCACTCGTTACTCCCATTTTGGAGCATCCTTGGGGAGAAAATCTCATTCCCTGGTGTTCCCTTTCACAGGACCACCATCTGCCCCGAGGAACGTGATCTCCAACATCAACGAGACCTCTGTCATCCTGGACTGGAGCTGGCCCCTGGACACGGGGGGCAGGAAGGATGTCACCTTCAACATCATCTGCAAGAAATGCGGCGGCGGTGGCGGGGCGTGCGAGCCCTGCAGCGACCAGGTGCGGTTCCTGCCGCGGCAGAGCGGGCTCACCAACACCACGGTGACCGTGGTGGACCTGCTGGCACACACCAACTACACCTTCGAGATCGACGCCGTCAACGGCGTCTCGCAGCTCAGCGCCCTGGCCAGGCAGTTTGCTGCTGTCAGCATCACCACTAACCAGGCTGGTGAGTCTCCTCCTGCTCCCCTCTGCTTTCCTCACAGGGGTCTCTGGGGTGTTTCTCTCCTTGATGTTCAGATTTTATTCTGTGCTGGGGTAACTCATTGGCTTGGATATTCCTGTTGCTGTTGGGGTGGGCGTGACATACAAATAGACACACTGCATTTCATTTATACCCTTTACAAAGTTTACACTTTGTTCATTGGTTACAATAGATCAACATAACATTCATTGCTGTAAAAACCATCTACACCTCTGTTTTTCACAACACTTTTCTAAAAATACTTTTCCCAGCTTCAGGTTTTCTTTCGCGCTTACCTCCTTCTTCTCTTCTTGGTCTCCAGGCCAACAGCCTTGATAAGATTACTTTCAGAAATAACCCTTATTCATTAACCCTCTCTGGCTCACAGGCCAGCTATGAGCCCCTCCACATATTCCTATAAAAGTAAAAGCAGAAACAAACCCAGTGTGTGTTTCTGTCAAAGAACCTGGCAGCATGACTGTTATGATTAACTCCCAGTTCCCAGTTAATAGTCTCTAATAGCAGGCTCACATGATTCCTTAGCCAGAATGTGTTTTATTAATAAAACCAGATTTTAATAAAACACTCATTTCAATAATGTCCAACATAAATTACTGTACTAATCTTAGTGATTAATTTTGATTAAATAGAAGTGAAAAAAGGTTTTGATGTTAGATGCATAAAAAAGCTAACATTAAATTAGAGAGGTTTAAAACATAGCTCTTTTTTTTCTTTTTTTTCCCCCTCCTTTACATGTTGTCTCACCACTCTGAATTATTGCCAATATGATGGGGGTGTGGAGCTGAATGCTGAATTAGATCGTGGTGTCACAGCTGATGGGGTACAAAAGGACTGCTCCCCTTCTGTGGAGACTTCTGAAAGCCTTTGAGGCCCTGCATGGGCAGGGCAGCGTGCCCTGGCTGTTGGATCAGAGCCTTTGTCATCACTGCACTGCTCTGCCATTTGACATGGCTCCATTCATCTGAAAGCTGTGAAGAATCTGGAGTCTTCCCTGGCATTTGGTTAGGTGTTAAAGTTTTAGGAGCAGTGTTTGCCAGGGAAGAGAGAGACTAGATGCTGAAATTTCTGTGGCTGTGCTCCATGCAGCTTCCATCAGGAGGCTTTGTACAGAAAACATGCATGTGTTCAGTAAGCCTCCTCCCACGGCCTCCCATCCCACACCATGTCCCCAGAATACTTGCAGTTCTGTCTCCATGAAACCACAGACAAGTTAGCATTGTTCTAAGTAGGCATCCTCCTGGTGGGCTGTGTTATTGCAATGTTTTTCACTGTAGAGGCTGTATGTTTTCTCCTTAAATCACAGATCAGCTGTAGTGGGAGGTGTAAAAATGTGACAATGGGCTATTTCCTGACCCCAGCCACTGCATTTCCCAATGCTCTGGGGGGCTGTCTAACTGTGCAGTAGGCAGGCAGAGGTGAATCTACCCAACTCAGCTCTGGAACCTGCATTTTGTGTCCATTCAATCTGTTATATATACTGCTATAGTTCATTGTTTTGGGTTTTAGGATCAGTGACTTGGAGCATCCATGTTGAGTTTCCCACTTTTCTTCTGTTTCTTCTCAGAGGTGTTGCCTTTCAGCCTGTTCATCACCACAGCAGTTAGAAATCACCTGAGGACAATCAAAATAAAAATAAACTGTCCAGGACCAGAGAAGTTCTTTCTCTACAGAGGCCTCCTGCTTTGCAGCATGCTTCCCTAGGGCCCAGAGCTGCTGCCTTTGCACTACAAGGTGGATTTTGGTTTTGTTTTGGAACACACAGTGCCTGGGATGTGGCAAACTCAAAGCATTTCTGGCAATAGCAGCTCTGTGCACTAACCCACGGGCTGCTTAAGCAGATGATTTTTTATTTTATGCATAACCTATTTTTTCTTTAAGTACATTTATGTGGGTTAATACAGGTTTAATTGTGCTATCTCTTGATCGTGCCAGTTGGTTTACTGTACTAGAATTCTCTTAGAAGCTCTGCAAGTTGTTAAAATTAGACCTTAAATATGTATATAAGCAGTCTCTTAAAATATAATTATGAAAATATAATTTGTCTTGCATTCCCTCACTGGTCAGATGACAAGAAGGGATCTATCAGAAGCACATTTTTAGCTCTGTAAGGTCTAGAATGCTGTCCCAAGAGAGCTTTTCTACAGCTTTATCCTTAATTTCCATGTACCATATCCAAATGGGTCTGGGCTGCTGTGAGGGGTCACAAATCCAGGTTAGACCAGAGGGGCCATGGGGCAGAGCAAGCAGAAAGGGCAAAATGAAAACCCTGTAGAGGGTAGATGGGAACAAGAGGGTCAAGTCTATGACCCTCTTTTTGCAACAGCATTTTCCTGGCAGCTGCTCCACGTCAATCTGGATCTTCTGTCTCAAAACACCAACTTTGCCCCTGTGTCTTCCTGAACTCTTACCCCTTCCATTATTTCTGATGATTCAGTGTTCATGCTTCCAGCAAAATTATTATTAACATCAACATTTAGTGAAAATAATTAAATTTTCTGTATTTTCCCAATCTACTCATGCTGATCCCTAAATATTTTCCTTTTTTTTGCCCTAATACTTCGGTCTTTATTGCATTGATAATAAAATAGATTGTTTTCTTTTTTGATCACTAAAAGCACACTGTAACAGCTTTAACTGGAGCTTGGTTCTTAAGGATTTTAGGCCTTTTAACCCAAGGTCTCAACAGTGCAGCTGCAAAAGGTGGTAGCAACTAAATTCAGCTGCAATAAGGCAATGTCAGCACTAAACCAATTCCAAAGGGTTTTGTGCTCTCACACACCCTGGCATCAGCAGAGGAACAAAGGGGACAAGGTTTAACAAGAGACTTCTTCAAATTCTGTCCTCAACTCTTCCACACAATTCAGGCAGGATGCAGATAGGTGCCAAAAGTAAATAAATTGGAGAATAAAGAGGAATCTCTACAGAGGAAACATAGAAGGCTTTTTGTGGCCTAAATTTTGGCTGGAAATATCAATGTTTTCCTGTTAACTGTAGAAAGTGATTGTGCTTATCAATTGAGAGCCAGAAAGTGCCTAATCCTGAATTTTGGCCTCTCCACAGGTCAGTTGTGCACCTGTAAAATTTTGATTCCTTTTTCTGCCAGGGACTTTTCCTAGAGGAAGCTTAGAGAGCAACCACCCCTGCATCCAAACTGAGGCATCTTATGCAAAACTACATTATAAATAATAATAAAACCTCAGATCTACCTTATATCACCTGAAGCTTCCCTAGACAAGCAGTAGTTTGATTATCTGGAGCTCCTCCTTTTATCTATTATACTGCTAAAAGCCAGGAAACAGAGCAAGCCATGTAACTTGTTAAATTATCTTGCTTAATCATTGAACCCAGGCATGAAAAGCCATAGGAAATCAGTTTGCTTAAGGAGAAGATAACCAATAAGGCACTGCAGATACTTTACAAGAGGCCAGGATGAAAATTATTTTAAAAAATAACCTTGAGAACACAAGTAACCACTAGATAGAGAAATTAAGATCATGAGGAGAGTTGAAGGGCAGACATGGCTGGTTTGCAGCATCTCCATATCCCTGTGCCATTGAAAATTCCAAGCCACATGTTAATTTCAGCTTGAAGGAATAAATATTTACAATGGAGAAAGAACCAGTCCACTTTTCAGTCCTGTTTTAAGTAGAGACTTCTGTGGCTCATTGGAAGTCTTGTTAAAACCTCCTCATAACCAGAATTTTATTTGCCTGAAATCTCTGGCTTCAAGGGAGTGAGTTCAGCCCCAAGCTTTGTCTCTGTATATGTATTTGATTATTTGCAGGTACTTTGATGCTATTTCTGTGCTCAGCCCCCACTGCACTGTCTTCAGCAGCTCACAAATGATGTGTGATGCTCCCTGTTTAAATAAAATCCATATTTAGAGAGGGTTGTGTGCACTTTACAACCTATATCCCAAGGCAAGTCCCTTAAGTAGATCTGTCTTCTAAGAGAGACAATTTGAGAGAGGCACAGATGTTTGGGGGATGATATATTTCTTCTTTCCCTATGGCCCTTATAAAAAGGACAAGAAGATAGACTTATTAAAAGTGAGCTAATGACATGATGTAGGGAGTCTCTGGTTCACTGACTGTTATTACAGCTGTGCCCCATTACGTACTGAATACCTAGGACATGCTTGTTTTCCTGAATGACATTTATCTTTTGAGTTTCAAACATTCCTGGCATAAATAAAAATTTTACGCTCTTCAAATGTGTTTTACAGTTCAGCCCAGAGGCTATTCAAGGATCATTTTAACTCAATAAAACTCCTTTAGGGATATAAAAGGGAAGTGTTTTAACAATGTCACTCCATGCATAGCCTGTTATTAGCTAGAGATGTTCTGCCTGCAAAGGCTTTGATCCCTTTTCCTCTGAACAGCCAAGGAAGCTCTGCCAAGGCTTCAAAGTCTGTGACACACTTTGGGCTCCTCAGTGCCTGCTCATCCTTGTGTGAGTGCTCCTGACCTGGCAGAAAGTTCCCAGGTGAACTTTGTGGCTCTGAGAGTTTTTCAGAGCTTTTAGTCGGTTTTTCCACAGATCACAGTGATATTTTCTTCAGCAGTCAGTGGATAATGGTTTCTCTGCTTGCTTCTGTTAATCTTATTTCATGTCTTAGTTTGGTACAAGATAAAAATGAGGAAGTGTAGGTAAGCAGGATGCTTAGTCCTCTGTTAAATAATAAACCTTAGACTTCTGTCTCTCTCTGTTATCTGTGCTGGCATTTGCAGTAAGCACTGAGGGAAATTGTGTTCCTCTTGATTGTAAACAGAGCTATCGATTTGCTTTTTGAAGCAATTCCCTCTAGGCACTTTGCAAGCTGGGGACAGATGGGAAAAATTGTTTCTTTGGGTTTGGGGACTATTCCTGCAATGGGAATTATGAGTGTAATAAGTGTCAGCTTCTACAGCAAAAAAGGGTCTTCTTTTTAGCATTCCTTTTAGTAAACTGTATCTCTATATATATATATATATCTATATTACAGACATCTCTATATGTATTAAATTATCTCTATGTATATTTAAAAATATTTTAAATCAAACAAAAATATGAAATAATCTCCAAATCCAAAAGCAAATGAAAGATGTCGGCACCTTTCAAGTCTTTTCTCTTATAGGTTCTTCTTTCCTGATGAACCTCCACAAAAGCTCCAAATGACAGGGCAAGAAGTTTGAGAAATACTGTTTCTTTTCATAGTGTGTTCTTACCAGGTGGAAAAGACTTACTGACAGAACAGTTCAGGAGCTCTTGGTGATTACTTGAAAGGAGAGAAAATATTTTGTATCATAAGTTATTTATTTGAGGGCGATTGTCTTGTCTAATTTGAATAATGGCTTTTTCAGAGATAGTTCTTAAGTATTTTCTTACATTGGGCATGGGATTTCTCTGGTGGAGGAAATAATCAAATTATCACAGAAAGGGAAAGCCTGCTCAGCACCTGAATGTTGATGTTGTGAGCATGGTGAATAAATTCTATCTGAACACTTCATGCCAGGAAACGTGAGGCTCTAAAATCCTCTAAGGTAATGTAACAAAGGGGTAGGAAAGGCAAAGAAAAACAGTTTATTTAAACTGATAGGGTCTTAACACATTCAGTGAAAAATATGAACTATTGCAAAGCTCCCACCATCACCACCTCAACAGAGAGCAGAAAGAATAACATTTGTGTTGTGAGTACCTTTGGGATGAATCCTTATAAAAGCATATCCAGCATTTGTCTCCTCTCTGAAATAACAGCTGGGAATGCCACAGCACCATAATTTTCAGGTTCTGAAGCGAGTAGTGCCTTGTGCAGCCTGATCCTCCCCAAATGGACATGGCATTTCCATGACTTATTATACATGTGTTAAACACATGAGCAAATCAATGTTTTGTTTGCTCTGGGGAAAGTATTTGCTATCTCTTTTAATAAAAAGAGGGGGAAGCAAGAGTATGATTGTGCTACACTTAATGACGTTTTCTTTTAGTTTAGGATTTATTTGTAAAAGTGAGAAATGATCTCTGATAATCACTTGTCCAGTGACAGCTGCTGCCCAGAAGGTTGCCTTTGCCTGCACTTGAGAGGGAAATTAAGCAGCTGCTTTTTGGTGTAATTCCTGCTGAAGCTGCTTGTTTCCCCCTTTCCAGTTCCCTGCAGTCTTTCTTCCACAGCACCTGTGAAATGCCTGCAGCCACTCTGGAGTCTGTAACCACAGGCTGGAGCCTCTCACAGATGCATTTGGGCACTTCTGCCATAATGCAGGCAGTCATCCATTAGAATAGCCATGAACAAACCAGTTTTTAATTTTTTTTTCCTGTTTGGAGAAACGTGCCCAGCTTTGTTTCATCCAGTGGCAGCCTGCTTGTGCTTGCCTTTGAAGTTTTGTCCTGTTTCTTTCCTTCCACGTTTTAATGTGTGCAAATGGGATCTTGATAACCCTTCTCCCAGAAACTGGGAGCCTTTTCACCCCATTCCTTATGATGGAATCCTACCAGGATGCAGCCTGGGGCTGGTGTGAGGGCTTTTTGCTGGTGTGGGATGAGGGGACTCCCTGATGCACATCACCTTCGGGCTGATGGTCACCCAGTGATGTCACAGAATCAGGTGGCATTTTACAGTCCAGGTCATAAAAATAGATTGAGCCTGCTCCAGCTCAAGGAGAAGGTGCAGGAGGACAAGCACAGGCACTGTGCTGGTTTAACTACGTGTCCTGGAGATTAAAGGGCAAAGGGCTCTGCCTGCACGTGCCTTGAAGTGCTGGGGAATTGTATCTGGAGGAGCAGCGTGTAGGGTTTAGCAGGTTTCCAAAGAGTTGTTAAAGTGGGACTGTTTCCTCCTGCCTCCTGGGAGGCACCTGGGGACCTCCTTGGAATGTGCCTTGCTTGCTTCAGCACAATGCTGCAGCAGTGCTTAACAGAGAAAGTGAACAGGAGTGCAGCCAGAGAAGTTTGAAAACAGGGCAGGTCCTGCTTTCTGTGAGCAGGCTTCTGTCATAAACCCCTCTACACTAATCCACAGAATGAATGCTGGAGATGTAAAGATTGCAAGTGCAAGCAGAGCTGTTCACAGATTCATGTCAATGTGATCACATCATGGAGCTGTGACATCATTTTACTGATCTGCAAACCAGTACTCGGGACTCTTACAAATTGAATAGTGGAATTGATAGGTAAACCCAAAGACAAAAGGTTGGTTCCCAAAAACCCGAGATGTTGGGTGGTTTTGCATTAATCAAAATGTGTGTGTGGAGCATTATTAAGAGCAGTGCCAGACTCAGCACCATGGTAAGTTCTCTCGTGTCCTGACTGTGAAGGTGGCTCCAGTGTCCCAGGGAAACTGCTTCCAAGTGAGAGATCAGTTTGTTCATTCAAACACTGGTTTTTCTACTTTGGATTGTTGGACAGTTTTGTGGTTTGGATGCTGGTCCTCTAAGACTGGCAGATTTAGGTTTGAGTCCCAGTGGATCCCACTGTCAGAGAATTTAATTTTCAGGTTATGATCTTTATTTACTGCTCTTGTTCCACGTTACCTCCTGGGGGCATCGTAGACATTAAAGAAAATTTATAGGTTATATCAGATTACAGTATTATGATTAGATAATAAAAGCATCAGTTTTCTGAAGAAAATAAGAAAGGAACATGCTTTCCATTTGTTCATCAGGGCGAAGTTGAAAATTCTGCTTGGTCACCATCTTTCAGCATAGTTTGGAATATCCCAGGCAAGGCATATTTTACTCTTGTTTGCAAGCAAAAGCTGGAAGTGAGCTGTGAGTCATTTTAGAATTAAATCCTTTCCTAAAATTTAATTTGTGACCTAGAAACCTAAGCCAGGAACAATAGGACTCTAAATGTTTCAGCAGTTGTACACATGTGCCTTCCCAGAGTTAATACTGCGTTCTCCCTGTCACAGGACAGGGAATTTTCTTTCAGTGCATTTATACATCTGTAAGCCAGTCACATATGAAAACAATAACCAAGGAATAAGGAAAAAGTCAATAAGGAAATTTATATATAGCTGCTATTAAACCGGAGGAAAACAAATCATCTGTTGGGGTCAGTTTCAGTGGGAAATCAATTTGAGCAGAGTTTTATTGTCGTCTCTGCAGATCCTTCATGTTATTTGCTTGCACCTTTAATAGTCCTGACTGAGGAGGTTTTACACTTGAGCCTAAGCTCCCTGAATCATTGTGTTTGTTGCCTTTTCAACATCCACATTCCCAGTTGTCACAAATGCTACCTAACAACACCGAGCGCTCCAAGTACATTTCCCCTCTTAACTCCAGGGAGATTTCAAGGTTCCTGTTAAGTGCTTAAAGCAGCTTGGCTGCAGTGCCAGACAGAGTCTAACCATGGGATGTGCAAAAATGCCTCTCTGTGCATTGCATGGCACTGCTGAGACTAAAACTCTTCATATGTGTCCATACAAACCTGAAGTTAGTTATGAAAACCCAGCTCTTATTCAAATGAAGAAGTTGGCTACTAATACATGAATCAAAATATTGATAAAAGTGTAAATACCTAGAGGCATATGAGACATGGGATTAATTTAAAAAAATCACAGAAGCATCTTCTTAATCTGGAAAAGTACTCTCCTTAAGTTTTACCTTCAAATGCAAGTTTTCTAAATGGCCAGCTAATTTAACCTTTGCATTCCTGTTGATACTTTCACATAGTTTTTAAAATTGCACTTAATCCTCAAAAGCTTCATAATGTCATGTTATTTGCTAACCCAGAGTGCAAATTTTGTTTTGTCAGTGGGAGCTGCAGATTTAAGATAGAAATTTCATTTTAAATTTTCAGTTTAACATAGAAAAATAATTAGATGAAATTAGATGAAAAATAGCTGTTCTAAATTTCATGTATTTCTCTTCCTTTTTGTAGCCTGATTTTGGATTTGATCTCATCCTATTGTGTTTATTTAATTATCTACAGGAAACTCTTGATTCTGTCTTCTTCATAAGGAAGAATAAAGTCTAAGCATTGTTGCACATGGTGATGCCTTCACTGTTTAATGGTTTATAATGTTAACTGCTTTTACTTTGATTTTTCTCTTTGCTGGATTTTCAGACACTTCCAATTAAATTGTAAAATACAGTAACTGAGCTGCTCTGATGTTACAAAACGGAAATTAAGGCTGACTTCTGTTTAGACAGAAGTCTTTAGAACAGAGCCTGTCAAGTTTTACATTGTATTCTGAGGATGTGTACAAAAAGAAATTAATTAAGTGGTCCAAATGTCAAGTTATTTCTCCAAACTACACTCCAGTCCTGGGTTGGGGCCAATCTGGTTACCTTAACTCTTACTGTGTCCTAAATTCATTGGTTGCAGTAGATTTAAGCATAAACTTGGAAGTTATCTGAACAAGGCATTTTCTTTAATTGGGTTCAAAACTTCCAACACTTTTCAAACCCACCTAGGGGGTATAGCAAAAAAAAACCATAAAGAATGCATTAAAATTTTAACCTGTGACAGTCCAGGTTGTCACTGACCAGCAAAGGAAGGTTTTGTGCTGGGAATTTTCTCCATTTTATCTCACCTTGGTGTGGGATTAAAGGTGGCTGAAACACTGTGTTCCCCTGATTATTTATTTTCCCCTCCCTGCATGCAGTGGGATGCTGGCTCTTCCTGACACTCTGGATGTCTCGTTTCTGAGCAGCTCTGGGAACCCTAGGGATTAGGGAAGGTATATGAATGTTTTATAATGTTATTGATAACTGCAGAGCAGATGTTTTCTAATAAACTGCTGTGAGATAAGTTACTGGTAGCATCTGCAGAGATGTGTGCAAATGAGCTCAAAATAATTAATACTGTGTTAGAAGAAAGCTTTTTTAAAAAAGTTTATCTGTATTGGAGCATTCAAGATTGTTTCAGCCTGCCCTGAGAATCTGTTAGAGCAAAATTACCATAATTTATTAGGGGAAAAGCCATTTCTGTTAATCATATATTAATTATTCATAAAATCAGTATTAATTTTACCTTAATGGGAAGTGTTACCAGCTGGGTACTGGGCCTGACAATCCATTCACATACCAAAAAAAAAAAAAAAAAAAAAAGAGAGAGATAAATAACTTGACTTAAAAAGAAGACATAAAAATGACTTAGGAGAGCATAAAAGCAGCACGTATGGATATATGAGTTCCCATGGAGCTGGCTACAGCAGGGAATTTCAGCCTGCTAAGCACTTTGTGTTTTGGCTCTGGCACTGGTTTGTGGAATTCAAGTGGAATTGCTGAAGGATGTTTGTTGCACACAAATCCTGTCTACTTCTCCCAAATTGATTTTAGGAATTTAAATTCGGAATAAATTCCGCCGGATGGAAGGAAAAAAAAATTGCCAGTATTTAATCTTTTGTGAAGCGTGTGAAATGTGAAAATGCTGTTCAGAGGATGTGTTCAGCCTGGAATGAACATGAAAAAGTGGATCCTCCACTCTGTTAAAGGAGAATTTCAATACTAGGGTTATTACTTGGGATTAGAAAGTATATTTTGCTGGAAGTTCAGCAAAATCAATAGCAGAATGAATTTTCAAAAACTTATTTTAATTAAAACCTTTCTTTTTCTTTCGTTTTCTTATCTTTTTTCTTTTTTTCTTTCTCCTGACTATTGAAACTTCTTTTGCAAAAATGAAAACCCAAACAGAAAGGGCACTGGCTGAAGCACGCAATGCCTGTAAAATGCAGCTAGTTTTATATGACCAATAAAAGCTTCAGAGGATTCAGCTGATACTAAATTGTTGAGATCAGCTCTAGAGCCTTTTTATTAGGATAGCAAATGCTGAACTTATAAACAGATTTTATTTACATGTTAAGATAAAAGACTGTTTATTAGTAAAAGATTTTTTTTTAAATGACAGTTACAACCTTCAGTGTGTGATCTGTAAAATATAATCTGATGAATTTTGGCCAAAGCCATGGAAGAGAAGCATTTGGAGTGGGAAGTCAACCCAAAAGAAACAAAACAAAATAATTTTTTAAAATTGCACAGCTTTCAGTGAGTCCAGGAAACCCAGACCTGGTCTTGGAACAGCTTATAGATCTGGGTGGTCTCAAACTGAACCAATGTTCAAGAATCTCAAGTAATTATGATTTTATGAGTGTGTTTAACATTGATATTATTTCCAAGTTGTGGGTGGCGGGTGAACCTGTGGTATGCAGTCAGTTGTCATGCCTAACCCTGATCAATGCACATAAAAAAATTACATTATTTTGCAGTTTAGATTTTTCTTTTTTATTCGTTTTCATTTTCAAAGAAATGCGGTGAAAGCGAAGTGTGTATGGGAGCAATTTTCATCAAATAATGATGCCAAAGGGGCTGAACTTTGCTGATGGTTATTCCCAGCCATGAGTACCAGGAGCTCCTTGTCCTTAATGCATCCCAGCACCCTTTTGGATTTTCCTACCAAAATGTTGTCAGAGTTCTGCAGGGTCTGGTAATGGTAATACCTCAGCATTATAACAAACAGGTAGTGCTCTGCATTTTCATCCGCTGGATATATTTCATTGCTTACACTGTAGTAGCAGATCAAAACCATCTGCTGCCTTGCCCCCAGTGCTCCAGCAGAGGAGACAATCTCAGCTCATTCTGCATGAGGCTGGGGTGCCCTGAGGCAGGAGGAGCAGGGCTGCAATCCAGCTGCTGGTGTGGGGAGAGGGCTTTGCTGGGGAGCGGGTTCGATGGAAACCGCGCTCTGTGCCGAGAGAGAGAGATAACAAAAATGGAGATAAACTTGGCTTGCTTCTCTCCCTGCCCTCCTCCCCATCCCCTCTGCAGCTCCATCCCCCATCACGGTCATAAGGAAGGACAGGACATCCAGGAACAGCGTGTCCCTCTCCTGGCAGGAGCCTGAGCATCCCAACGGGATCATCTTGGACTACGAGGTCAAATACTATGAAAAGGTGGGGAGATCAAAGGGGAGGGAGGGGTTTTCCTCAGCAATGCTGGGATGAAATCGTTGCATCTTGCCTGTGTTAAGGATTGAGAAACGCTCAGGTTCCTTCAGTCTCACTAAGTGTTGGAACCGCTCCATTTTTGGTAAGGAGAACATCAGGAAATACAAAGTGAAACCATTGTGTGTCTACCAAGCTCATCCCCACCACACAAAGTTATGCAGTCAATATGTAATTCCTTTCTTTTCTCCTTTTCTTGACTAAAATTTTCTTATGATGCTGTTCTATCCTGCTGTCAGTGTCCATACCCTGTGGCACGAGCATCTTTTACATGAAAAATATTTGGAAAATGCTGGATGGCCTATTGGGCTGGTTTGCACTGTGAAAGTTCCTTCTATTAATAACTGAATTCTTCATAAGTTGTAAGCAAATGACTACAAATGAAAGAAAATTTACCTTCTGCTTTTCATTGACATTTTCTTTTATTTGCAACTGTTAATTTAGACATCCTATGGAGATCTATATTTAGAAAAGTCTTTGTAATAGAATGTTTTTAGAAGGTCTTACTGGTAGAATTGAAAATACCATAAATTGACATGGAGATTCAGGAGTGTGGTATTAGCCATTTCTTGGTAGATCAATCAATAGTTCTATTTGATATATTGTTCCTGGATTCTCAAAGTTAACATACTTTGAAAAAAATGCCAGAGTTCTGGTTTAGTTAAGCATTTGCTAACAGTCTTCATATCTAATAATAATTATATTTCATACCTACTAGAGAAGATAAAGTGATAATATCCTCTAAGAAATGCTGTTAAAAATATTCCATGAGTATTCAGTTAATTTTTAGAAATTTTTTTTTACGGAGCTTTGGAGTAGGACAATGTGATGTTGATAGTTCACACCTGATTTCATATGAGGGAAAAGAATCAGAAGGCTGAATGCTGAAAAGATTTCTTCAAATTTATGTAATCTGATTTTAGGAAGAGATTTTTTTGGTGAGCACTTGAACCTTCAAAGACTTTGGTAAAAATCTAAATATATCTCATGCTAGTGATAGTGGGAGAAAAAGAAATCATCCAAAACATTTCAACTCAGTCTCACTTAATGAAGCAGCATCTATGGACTTCTGCATTGGGGTTTTGTTTTGAATTTCAACTGGGGCAGGATCAATTTCAGTCATCCCCAGGCAAGCAGGGCTCCATCACATGTATCAGGGACTTGGGAAGACAAATGCCATCACTCCAAGTGTCCCACTCTTCCTTCTTCCTCCCCAGCCTTGCATTCTGAGCATGGTGCCATGTGGGATGGGATGGGATGGGATGGGATGGGATGGGATGGGATGGGATGGGATGGGATGGGATGTCTGTGTGCTCAGCTGGAATCAGCTGTCCTTGCTGTGTCACCTCCCAAATCCTGTTCACTCCCAGCCTCCTCTTTGGAAAGGAGTAAGAGGCCTTGACATTGTAACCACTGCTCAGCAATAACAAAAATATCTCTATAATATCAAACCTGTCAATTTTCAGTGCAATTCCCAAAGGCACAGCTAGATACTGTGAAGAAAACTAATTCTACCCCAGCCAAAAGCAGCACAGGTGATCTCTTGGATTTTACTTGCCCCAAAGGAAGAGATTTTTTTTTTCCCTGCTGTGTGCATTCAGTTAATTTTAATTAAATCACCAATAAGTTTTATTTGTGTTGGTTTGGGATGTTTTGGTCATCTTTCTACACTGAAATTGAGGTTTTCTGTTCAAGAAAATTGCCATCCAGTGCTGTTTCCTGCACAGACAGAACACACAGCTCCTATTCCCACCGGGTGTATCCACTCTCAGGGAGCAATTGGTTGTCATAAGACAGCTTTATAAGACAACCCACCAGTCTTAGGAGGCTGATCTTGCACATGTGTTTCTCCCCTTTGAAGTCTGTGATCAAGAGTTCATATGCACCAGACAGTTTTCTTAAACCAGGGAGCCAAGTGCTTGACAATGGGAGCCAGACCATTTAGAGCAAAAGGCTTTTAAAAAGCCAACCTTCTGGCACCAGCGTTTTAAATGTGTGTTCTGCAGGCCCTTGGGGAGTCAGAAGCCTATTCCTCAGGGTTTATGAGGGGAAAAAAATCTAAAAAGCAAATCTGTTGTCAGGAGACTCGAGTTTACGTATTTTTAAGCTTTGCAAATTATAATAGGTTCAAAGCTGATTTTCTGATAGATTTACCTGGGGCCAGAGAAGCTGATGCAGAATTGATACTCTTCATTCTTCTACTTTTGGAAGATGCTGCTTTTCAGTGTGGGGTCTCTAAGCATGCTTCTTTCCCTCCTCTTTTGAAAGGAGAGGTTTCTTTTCAAACTGGTCCAGTCCATTTGATTTTCTGCTTCAGAAATCATCTTGGTTGTGCTCATCAGAAAATCCACTGCTGTTAAGTGGAAATAAACCCTTCAGTGTTAGCAAATCTGGGTTTTTCTCCTGACAAGTTGTACCTGATTGCTGGTAGGTGATTTATGTTGAACCATCCTTTTTCATCCTGCTTGTTTTCAGTTGATATGTCTTTTGTCATCTCTTAGAAGTTAAAAAACAGAGCATTAATAGAGCAATGCAGGTCAGCCCAATTCTGTCATACATCTTGTTCCTGACATTATTTTGCTAAGCTGGTCTTAAGGTATTTAGTATATTACAAGAGATTTGGAATAAAAAATGCAGTGTCATGTATCTAAATTATAATATCTTGTAGTTTTTTTCTCATGGATTATTGTCACAAAGTATGTGAAATATATTCAGTTTTTTGAGGGTAGTTAATTGACCTGCTCATTTGAGTTTTTTCCACTAGTAATTGCCTTTGTGTAGCCTAAAGAGCAGAGCTTTATATGTGTCTAAAGAAATTAGTAGCTACAGCTTTAGGAAACTATTTTAACTCTTTGGAATTAATCAGAGTGGCCTGGGTTGGAAGGGACCTTTAAGATCATCCAGTCACAACCCCCTGCAATAGGCAGGGATAATTTCCATAATTTCCACTACCCCAGGTTGTCCAAAGCCCCATCCAACCAGGCTTTGAACACTTCATAGCATGAAGAACTGAGTGGTAGTTTTTCAGAAGCAGTGTTTGGAATAGAATTGTATTTTTTTCAAAAAAATTTTAGAGCTTTATTATGAAGCCCCAGTGAATATTTATTCAAAACATTTAAAAGGAACAAAATCTTCTTTCAGAGGGAGACCATATGGAATTTTGAGGCATTTATTTTATGGTAAGGCATAACATTTTATGTTAAGTTAATGGTACTAAATGACACCTCAGTTTAGTTCATCCATATAATGCTGTCTGAATTTTAAGTGTCTCAGCCATCAAAGTGCATAAACAACAAAGCCATTTTTTCTCTTTGCACAAGCCCTGTTCTTTGTTTCCTCCTTGTCCTTGTTCACATAATCATGTTCTCTTGAAGGAATATCTTGTCATGTGAAGGTACAGGAAAAAGCCATCTCTTAAATACCGCTCATAAACTATTAATTGTTTCAACTAAATATGTGGCTTGCAATTAAGTCACATACACTTTATTAAGATGGAGTCTTCTGCAGACAATGAATGAAATTCAGCTGCAGGCTCATGTTGCTAAAATACATTTGCTTTTGCCATCATAGGAATTGCGTGATCAGTGGTGACAGCCAACACAGAGCTCTGCACTTGAGGCTGAAAAAGTGTATTATATTCAAATGCACTTTGTTGCTTTTAAATTGCTATTATTCTGGCTGTAAATGCAGGTAGGCCACGAATACTCCACAAAACTTGTAGGAAATGTCATATCCATGAAGAGTTCACTTCTGGCAATAAGGGAAGCAGTGCCCTCCTCCCAGAAATATGTAGTCAGGTTTTGGCCTCTCAATTGCACATGAAGCTGATGGAAAAAATATTTGTCCTTCTGTGATATTAGCATTTTCTGTGCTTATCTGGAAAAGGGCAAAACATTCACCCTTACTTGTACCACCACTATCAATTTTAAATGTCTCCAAAATATGGTTTTTGTAAAACAAAGCCTAAAATTTTAAAATGTCACTTGCAAATGAGACACTGACAGTAGTAGGATTTGCTTCCCAGCAAAGATTGTGTCTGGTAAACTATGCAGAAATATTCAGGAATAAATTGCTTTGTGCATCCAAGTCCAAATTTATCCTCAGAGTGTTTGGTTAAAGTTCTGCTTGGCAAAGACTGACTCTCCTTTTTGTATATTCCTTCTGCTTATGGCAGCTATATTGCTGTATCTCTGAAGTTTTGCTTTATCCCCAAGAAAGATAAACTTGGGCTTTTATGTGGTGTTGCACTGATTTGATTACTAGTAACATAAAAAATGACTTACAAAATATGTGTGTAAAAAGCTTCCCATAAACTGAGATACCATGACATCCTCCATACCATTGTTTTAAGGGTTTATTTTCCAAGTTCCAATGTGGATTATTAGCAGACAGGGCCATGACTGTATTTTCCCTTGCACGTATGTATCTGCACCAGAAGGAAATGTTTGCATTTCATAAAAGCAGCCTGAAGCGAGATCAAAATGAATGTCCAGTCATAGCATACACAAAAGATGTTGTGTTTTAAAGACAAGATTATTATGTCTTTGAAATTAAAATAGTTGCCTACATCCAGCTGAATGACAAGATAAGGAAAGCCTGCAAATTCTAATACTAGGCCTTTGTTAGTTCAAAAATAAATAATTTTACACAAGCCTGTTAGCTCTTTAGAGTGTCTTCCTGTAAAGTTGCTCCCCTGAATTTAGAACAGAGAACTTTTTAGTGTTGGGAAACTCTGAGGAGGTCCAAGGCTGATTTCCTTTTTCTTTTTACTGTGCAAAGAAAATGAGCCATGGTCAACATTTTTATAGTCATTCTTTGAAGACTGGGCCCAGCTCACCCTATCTGAGGTTTGGATTGTGGATAGTAACTTTTAGGCACAGGCTTAGCTGCTTTTTCTGGTTTCTTGTTTGGTTTCTTTTTTTCCTTTCACTGTGATTTCTCATGAGCGTAATGTTGAATATTACGTGGAGATTCTGGCAACTCCCCTAACTATGGTGTAAGTATTTCTGTTTTTCTATATCAAGGACTGCCAAGAACAGGGCACTTAGGCTTTCTTTAGCCCCAAAGTGAGCAGTTTCTGATGTTCACCTACTAACCTAGAATATCCTGACTCTATTCCTGCAGACAGGAATAAACACACTAAAGCAGCTCCAGTCGCTTGAACTTTACACGTGGAGGTGAAATGGCCTTGGCCATGAGTGTGCTGGGTATTTTCCAGCCCCTGTGCTCGTGCTCTGGCACTCAGTGTTGTCAGAGTTAAAATGTCAGCCCCTCACCAGCTAATGCAGTGCCATAAAACGTGATGAGAATGAGGTGAGATCCTCCGCGTCCGACGCGCGCTCGCTCGGGTTTTGCTCTCAGCCCGGCAGCATTCAATGGCTGCAGTGTTCTGCACCGTGTTCAAAGCAAAAGGACATCACATGAAATCCCCACCACCTCCACAATGAAAAGAACTCCATGGTGGGGAACCTAAACAATTGAGATTCTCACAGTTTCCCACATGTGTGGCTGCTGGCCAAGAGTTTTTTTTTTTTTCCCTGAGACAGTTCCAGCTGCCATATTTAGGAAGCCAAAAATGCTCTTTTGGTACAAGATGGCTTTAGTAAAATAAGCAGTACCTCAGGCTCCAAATGCATGCTTAAATGTTGAGATTATGTGCTTACAGTGGGACTGAGACATACTTTTATCAGGATTAGCTTTTTACACAGTGTGAAGTGTATCCAAACTTACCAAATTACAAACCAGTCTTCCTCTTGTTTTATATAAAAAACATGATGTCAGACATAGGTGACTCTTAAGCAGAGAGGGGTTATGAACATAGTCCAGGATTGAGTTCAGTGTGGTTTTGTCCAAATGAGGATGGACACAACTATCTCATAGTTTTTATAGCACAATAGCAAACCAGCTAAATCTGCCTTTTTGCTGAGCTGAGGAGTCCAAGTGGGGTTTCCCTTCTGACTATTATAAAGGTAACCACTGTCTTGTAAAATGTGAGGCAGTAAAAACTGCATCCTGCAACAGCTCTGCAGGGCCCTAAAATGTCTAAGTTGGGCTGTTACAACTTCCAGTTCAGTGCAATAGGCAAACCTGATTTATGTTTTTTTAAATAATCTTTTAATAATTTTCTTGTTGTATTAGGGACCACAGACAAAATGATGCAAACCCATTTAACAAAATGTCATAAACTCAGCATGTCTAGTATTCGATTTACAGCACAATACCGCAGCAAATCTGATGATTTAAGATATCTTGTTAAAAGATGATTGAAAATGAATGTTTGTACAAGCATTTGTTAGGCTGTAAATATTCAAAAATATGCCAGTCCTTTCCAGGCCGTTTGTAGTAATTCGGTACCAGCCACCTATTTT